>VWYH01005842.1:659431-844094 GCA_013399365.1 Pampusana beccarii | reverse complement strand
AGTCTGCTCAGATCTGGCTGTGGGCATCCCAGAAGCTTCTCGGCTTCTCTGCACGCCCCCCCACGACTGTGGGCATTCGAGAAGCTTCTCAGCTTCTCTGGGCTGTGGGCAGCTCGGCCCCTCCTCTGCTGAGGACCCTGCCCAGCAGCTGTGGGGCTGCACAAAGAGCCATTAACTGCCCATGGAAGGCCCAGTTCTGAGAGGGGGATGTGCAACTGCCACACGGATCTCAGGGCCTGGGGGGGAAAGTGCAACTGCCACAGTAAAATATATTTAGACCACAAACACTGTAAAGGCAAAAAATGATCACAGCTTCTAGAACACAGAAGAAGAGTGAAATGTATTAAAACTCCTATTTTAAGCTTTTATATTAACTTTAAAAAGCACTTTCTGCTCAGGTACTTCAGATTTAACACATAAACCAAAAATCCCTCCATTAAATCAGCCTGTCCAAACAATCTCAGCAACGATTGCTATTTGCTTCTGACAGCTACAGTTCCAGTCGCTCTGCACTTCCACAGGGTATTCCTTAGGATCCTTGATTTATTCACTGGTAATTTCTTAGATGTCACAACAGCTTTATGAAAGACTGCAGCATCACTAGAATACCATTTTTTTTTGCAAAAACCTCTGAAATTACAAACATTAACAACTAATATCAATATGAAAAACAAATTTTAAAATAGAATATTCCAGCCATAAACACCATATATCCCTTTAGGTCGGGTTACCTTTCTTTCTTGTTGTGGAAAGGTTTTGAAAAAACCACAACACAAGTGAGCAAAGAACTAATGTATCACCTGCGCAAGGTCAAAGAACCTTGCTAATGATCTCTCACTGATAAAGTATTATTAAGGTGATAAAGTTCCAGTAAATTTTAGACTACTGGAGAACAGATCTCACAGAAAGGTGAATCCCAACAAGATGGACAGTCTGTCTGCTTGAGATTTATAATTGTTACTCACAAAAACAAATTCATCTGCCTACCAACCTCCCATGTTGCTCTCTGTGCAGCCTCTGCCACTGCTCTTCTGCAAGTAGCTCATTCTTAAATCCTGGCCATGTGTGAACATGGGAGCTGGTTGGCTCAGCAACTCCCAGGTGATGAAGGGACAACAGCCTACTTCATAAACAGGGTCATTTTGCCAGTAGGGGGATTTTAAACACGAATAATTCTATCTGTAAGCCAAAACTAAGTATTAAATCCTAGATGAGGGAAATAGATCCTAAAACACAGATTATTTTTTTTTTCCCATTAGCATTTTTATTTTCCCTTCTAAAGGTCATTTTATGACGACATAACTAATGAGAAAGGATATATTCCTTGAATCATCTGGGATCTAGCACAGCACACCTGACCAAAGGTTTAGCTACTGAATGATGACATTCCAGACAGATGAGGAGCTACAGCTGCAGCTCATATCAAAGCTTGTGTGGCAGTTCATATTTGCCAATATATCTTTCAGGCTAAGAAGATGTGATTTCCTCCCTGTGATTCCACAAGTAACTTTCATCAACAGCTTGTTGTAAATTTGGCATGGCAAGGGTTTGCAAGAACATACTTGCCAAGACATAGAGGTTTCCTTTAGGAGACTATATATGCTTTAGTCTCCTCTGGATGATAATATGAACCCTAAGTAAGTATTTCTGAGCTTATTCCTCCAGGACTCCAGAAAGAATAAAAATAAAAAGAGGGCATGCATCTCCGACTTGCGTGTTAATGAACACATTTATGATACTGTGCTCCCTCCAGTCATTTCTGAGTAGTTTACCACTTAAAAGTACTAGCATTTAAAATGAAACAAATGCCAGAAAAGCTCAAACTATTCTGCTGTGTCATATAAATATTTGATTAAATACAGCAACTGAGATATGACACTGTCATTTTCAGCATTCCCAACATTTGTAACTTGATGCTTAGCTGTTACTTAAACCTATTCCATATAAAGAGCAGCAGCAGTTTAAAATTGTTACTATATGTGAATTGTTTCCTATAATTTCAAAAATAGAAATTTTCTACTCCTAAACTCTGCTCAGAGTAACTCTCACTACCTGTTTTCTTCTCCTGTTTTCCTGCTAAATCTTCTCATTTGTTTTAATACATTTTGTTAAGGATGTTGGAACTGTAATGGCTTCTTTTAATTCTACTTAGTATTTTTTCTGTGTACTATGGCAGTCGTCTTACCCTGTTTGAAGGCTTTACAAAGAAATATGCGCTACACTACCTGCAGAAGCTTACTACATTCTGGTACTGATGAAAAGGAGGCAAGAACGCCGGATTAAAAATCACCCTGTGCTCTCAGGCCTTGAGATATTTGATATAGCAAATGTCAGCAGAAGAGTCCTGGCTGATCCCAGCAGCCGCAGTGGGCCGGGCTGATGGAGATGCTGCTTACTTGGCTGCATGTTGTTCATCCCATGCTCTTTTCTCACTGGTTCGGCAAATTTTCTCTTGTCATTTTAGACTTAAATCTAAGTAAAACAAAAAAGTCTGCTTATGCTTACCAGGCAGGTTTCATCCAAATTTTACCGTTATAATTAACAGTTGCATTTTGATTAAGGAAATTATGAATTACAATAAAGTGCAAGGAACATGCAAAATGAATAATTAACATTGTATAGACTTCAGCATCGTAATTAAGATTAAATACTACATATATTCAAACTGGATTAACACATCCACTGAAAGCTGTTATGTGCTCAGTAGGAGAGTCTATGCATTCACAAAATAATGTTTTATGAGGATTATTCTAGCAACATTAAGCATAAGGTTGTCATATATAAAATGATTAACGTTTTATATAAAAGAAGCTGTAATTCCAGTAAATGAAGTCAATTCATCTCCCTGCTGCTTCTACCTTTAGGAATATACTGTAAATGAAAAGTGGCTCACTGTGAAGTCTAGTTAAATAGAATATGAATCCTCTTGTTTGAAGTTAATGAGACTTGGAAACCTGCATTTAAAAAAATGTTATATTAAATCATCAATTTCATTAAGATTTAGATGCAGCATGTACATTCTTTTTCTATTAACGCTTCCCCATTTTAGCTAACGTAGGACAGGATGTCACCTTGTTTGTCCTGATCTTTGTCTGCAATGTGTCCACCGCTTACAGCTACTTCTCAATACATCTCAACTGATCTCAGTCCTCCAAGAGCACACACATGGCTTCCCTGAGCTACAAAGAGAACACTGCTTGAATTTAATCACATGCTTAAGCAGGCATTGTTAAAAGTTATGAAGTATCTCAATTGCTTGTAAGACTATTGCTGCTCACCTTCAAGGACTTGTTTCTTTATAATAGTGAGGATTGTTTAAGAGAACCTGCAATAATAGGAAGTAGGTGAAGTATGAATCTGCAAAAATGCTCAAATACAACAGCAGTGAGAAAAGTGACTCCTTGGCTACTGATTACATAGTCATTTTGTCAAGGCTGAGTCCGTACAGATTGCTGGGGTATTACTCTCAGCAGTAAAATGTCCGTCTGCAGAAGGGGTGCTGACAAGTTGCCAGCTGCTCCAAGCCGACAGATCAAAGGAGAAATGGACTGTAATTTTCTCCTCAAGAGAAGAGAAGATGGCAAGGTTAAATCATGTGTATGTAGAGGAGAGACAAGAATGTCAGAAGTAGATAAGCCAAGATATGTATTGGTATTCATTGTTTGAAATCTCCTTCATCTGAAGAAGTAGCTGTTCTTCAGAACACACTGATTTCAAACCGGGAGACAGGTCAAACATGGTGGGGAAAACATTATCCATTATGCTCTAATGCCATTACCTTTTGACTAAAGTGGTTCTGGCTGTAAAGTCACAGAAAAGGGGAAAACTCACTTATGTCACAAGTTAATAAACTATTTGGCAGACTTTGCCCACTTGCCACTGTCAGACAAATAGGATGCATGGCTGGGTGTAGGCTCTTCGGTGAAAGACATTAATCAGCACAAGACTGCAGCCCCCGGTGCAGCACACAAGCGATTCTTCAGACAAAAGCTGCAGTCACTCTTCTCTCACCAGCGTTATCTCACACATGAGGGGGGCTGGCTGCGATCCTTGCTGGGCCCCTGCCCAAGCAAAAATAATTAGCATTGTTGTCAGTGATAGCAGACACACTGCCTTTCCCTTAACCTCCGTGTGCCTGGCCAAACCACGGCTTTCCTGAGCTGATCCCTGCATAGTAATACAATCTTTGTAGCCTTTACCCACTTACACTTTCTCCTAAGTGCAGAAAGTATAGCTAGGTTTTGTTAATATTAAGTATCTTCAAAGAAAACAGACCTTTTTTTTTTTTTCTTCCCTGTGAAAGCGAAATGGAAATGATTTTCCATTTCTATTCTGACTTTACAGAAGTGAGTCAAAAACATTTTTTGGAAAACTTCCATACCTACTTAACCAAATGAGAGGAGGCAGCTCCCAAGGAGCTCTTCTCTCATTTACATGCAGCCAGATTTCACAGTAACAGTTCTACATCCTCTTGTGGAGTAAATGTTTTTCCTCATCATACTAAGAAAAAGTCTATGCAAACATAAACTAATTGCTTAGAAAGCTGAATTGTACAGTTCCAATTTATAAAACATCTTCCTAAAGTGGTAAAAAATCTTGACAAGACTTATCTTGCTCTTGTCTGCGGGAAAAAGATTTGCAGCTCCCACTCTTGCTGGATCGCATGTGTTACTAAATAAGGGCCAATAAGCCGCAGACCCCCGAAGCAGTTCATTCACAAGTTTTAGTTGCAATCATTAAAAAATGTTTATTATATGTATGACTATTGTTTCATTGTTTCCTGTTGTATCTGTCTACATTTATCTGCTGTCCTCTGCCTTCCAGCTAGTTTGTGAGCTTGCTGGAGTGCAGACTTTGTGTTTGATCCTTGTGCAGTGACTGATACAGCTTCAATATTGTCTGTGATGGAGGGCCCTTAATGCGATGTCACACTTACTATTGTGTTAGCATAACATATCAGATATATTTAACATTCAAAATAAAAAATGCCTTACGGTAAAAAGTGATACTGTCATATTGCTTAAAGATTATCAGATTAAAACTTTCTATTAACTTGAAGCTATCTAAGGAATGATGGCACCCAGAACAGAACCATGCAGACTGAGTTATTTTAATCTTGGCCTCTTAGTATTGCACTGCTCACTTAGGACTAATGCTTTTGGACTGATGTGTTCACAACTAAGACCTCCTGGGGTTACCTTTAAGGAAAGGACAGAAATGTCCTCATTGTAGACAGACAAAACGCCCTCTGCTGGGCCCCCTGTTTAATTAAGGCCTCAACCTAGTTAGAAAGAATACCGATTACCACACTGTCACTGTAGCAGTAGCAAATTGGAGCTGCAAAGCCCAATTGGGCACTTGGGTGTATTCCCAAGCAAACTACATGATTTGCACTGACTTCTATGACTACTGAAGTGTTGATTTTTTTCTAGTGGATTGGCTATTCACATCAAATTAGATCAGTAGCACATTATGGGTGAAATTTGTCAGTTTATACGGGTCAAGAATTTGGCCCCATTTACTTTTTCTCTTTCACACATTCTCACCAAATGAGAAGCATTCTTTTGAAAATGGTCTTCAAATCTTACATATGTCGTATTATTTAAATCTGCTTCAGCATGGAAGGAATTGAAGATTGTAAATATGATGTAATTTTTACAAAGTAGGAGCTCAGAATTTTATAAAGGAGGAATTCAGGAAAGTACAGCAAATCATTTCAGGTAAACTGGAAGGAATGCTTAAAAAGAATAGAACTGGCAAATGCACTGAAATACGACATAATGGGAATAAGTAAGCACCCTTGTGGGGGTAGTGATACTCTACACAACTAATATAAATTTTCAAATACATCACTAATAGGAAAAGTTTATGATTGGATATCAAAAGAGTTTTCATTACCATAATTTAGAAAGTACTCTTTAAATTAAGCTGCCTTGGAATACAAAATAAAGCCATTGCATGGATTTGTAAGCAAGTAAAAGACATTTATGTAATAAATAGCAAGTTTTTAAAGTAAAAATCCTGCAGAGAACTGTGCTGGGAACTGTGCTGCTCAGCGTGTTCGTAGATGACCTGGGCAAGGAATGAAGTTTTCTAATGATACAAATTTATTAATTGTAGTAAAAATGAAAAGCGAGAAGACTTACAGATAATATAATGATATTTAGTGTCTTGATAAAACAGCAGAGGAAAATCAGTGTTGATGAACGGAAAATGATGCTTACAGAGAGAAACAACTATAACTTGATATATAAAATAATGGGATCTAAATTCAAGGAACTTTTGAAGTTATGATAAGATATTTTAATGAAAATATTTGCTTAATGTTGAGTAGGAATCAAAGAATTACCTAGACAGATACTTCCCTGCCCAGGGAAAGGAAAAAGAAACCAGCTAGGAAAAGATAACTTGTCCAGGATGAACCACAGACTTTCATCCCATATACCACATGGCATGGTACATGCAATTTTCTGTAAGAGGCTTATGGCCTTATGGCAGAAATGTAATAATCTAAAAGTTATGTATGTGCTAAAGTCTGATATTAAAGACATTCCTACATTCCTTGTCCCTGTAACAGTAGAGAATTTCTTAAGGGAAAAACATGCAGAGTATCCAGGTAAGTGCTCCCCGGCTACAAAGAAAGGTGGACTCCTTTCTTTCTTTCTTTTCTTTCTTTCTTTCTTTCTTTCTTTCTTTCTTTCTTTCTTTCTTTCTTTCTTTCTTTCTTTCTTTCTTTCTTTCTTTCTTTCCTATCTATTCTAAATCTAATAGACTACAATTTGATACAGGGAAAATTTTCTTCTGGGAAACAACTCTAGTGTTCATTTTACCCTCCTTTGCTCAGGATTAAATGAATTAATCATTTGTGAGAATTCTTAATACCTGTAGGCATGTTAGTGCATCCCTTCAGCATCTCTTTCTAGCCATGTTAAGTCTCCATGCTGAACCCTTCAAGCACCAATTTAATTAATGTCAATATAAATTCAGTACAAGCAACAATCAACAAATGACAACTAAGTGTCTTAGAAACCCCCTCTTGAGGATACCAGCAAATTGAACACTCAAAGACAAAGGTCACAAGTTTTAATTCATTATTTTCTTAGTTCTATCATATTACACTGTCTTCTTCATACTCCACCTTGTCTGCAAATGTTTCAGTACTTCTCTTCTGGCTAGAGATTAGAAATATTTTTCTGCTTTCCAATTTATGTTTATTATTGATGAATCTGAATAGATGATCTTATACAACTATTATCCTACTAGTATAATTCATTTTATATTATGTCATCATCATCAAGCAGGGATTTTAATCAAGATCCAATCCCACCATCAGGATATCTTAATTTTTAAATGTACTGTAAGGATTTCCCTTCAAAAAATATATTGGCAATAAAGAAAGCTTAGAAACTCTACATGTCTTCTGGAAACTGTGTACAGATTGGTAGTACTGAACACTTCATTAATATGACATAACTTGGCTCTGGTGCTTTAATCGACTTTCAAAGCCACCTGATGATACCCTTGTGTCCAGAGACTGCAGAACCCCATTACCAAACAACTGGTTCCATCAAGAATTGTAATCAGAATAAATTTGTGTAAGGTGGCATTTTTTCAGTCTATCAGACATGTAGGTCAGTCTGCCTTATGATTAAGATTTTTGCCTAATCATGTTAAAGAGCATTAAATTTTAATGACGTGCAAATTGGATGAGAGCTCAGAGAAACAAAATCTCTATTGACAGGAGAGAGCTGTTTCCAATCTGCTACTGCCATTTCTGCCCGTGTGCCTAGCTTTAACAATATTATATATGCTTATGTGGCCTTATCATTTGGCAGATCTAAACACAGACAGTGATGTAAGCCCCATGCTTTAGTTGGGGCAAATATAAGGTGACATGGAACAATTACATGCCCAAATCAAATGACTGTCTTTTGACATGTCTGGAAATGAATACTTTTATTTACACCTAGTAGGCCCATAATCAACAAGTAACCATATAGATTAATACAAAGCCACCTCACAGTGTTTGACTGTAGAAAAAGCTCAGCTATATATTTCAAGTAGTACTTACAGCTCACATAGATGCATCTGAGCTAGTTATAAGAGAGCTTAGCAAGGGTTGGTGCAGATGCATAGCTACACAAAACTCAAGGGAAGACTTGCTGCCCGATGATTTATGTAGTTCTGGATGGTGTTTAAAATCTAAGCGTGTTTAAAATCACGGTGCTAAGCCGCGGACCACTGAAGCTACTCTTCTGTTTATAGCCGGGGTACTTATTTCAGAGCCTGTTTGTGTAATTCAGGAATTTCCGTGAACATGCACTCAGTGTGATACCCTCTGAAACCTGATCATGTTCTGAGGTACAGAGTCTTCATAACATTTCACTGACTCCTTACACTTTTTCTACTTAGTGCAATTTCTCATACAGAATATTCACTTGCAAGCAAAAATACAGTGTACACTTTAATTCCTCCCGAAAAAGAGATTCGGTAAATTCTTGTGTACATATGAATACTGATCTAACTGACTTCATTTGTAAATTTGTCTACGCATAAACAATTTAAGCAGAGTGACTTTAGTAGAACAAAATCACGGATTGAGACAGCTGAAGATAGAAAGAGCTTAGAGATGCAAACCCCATTAAGTCAGGAAAAAAAAATGAAAAAGAATAAAAGGTTCTTCATGAGGTAATTCACAGTCTAGGATTAGATGCAACAGCTGTACATAATCAAGGGGGACTGTGATATGGCAGAAAGTTGGACAGCTTCGGCTGAAGTTTAGTGATTATATCAAGGGCAATTATTGTCATGATTTTTCTAATTTCTGACTTTTTATCCCTGCAGGAGCAATTAGAGTTCTTTAGAACATAAAAAACATTAAGGCATGGTGCTTGCAATCTATTTGTGTGCTCCCTTCTAAAGTTCACTAGCCATTTAATCTTGCTAAAAGTAGAACTGGACTATCATAGCACGCACTCTGCTCTTAGCTTCCTATGGTGTGCACAATTTCAGACAGTTTTGTATCGCTTGACCACATTTTGTGTAATTACAGTTCGGTTGTTCAACAAACCAACAAGATGTCCAAAACTCAAAATAGAACAAAGCAGAAAAAGAATATTACTGACAAATTCGAAAATTCTCTTTGAATATAAGACACATAGAGCAGAAGATTTCTTAGATTTTTCTTATAGCAATTGCATGTTCTTCATTATTTGAATATATATACACTCTGCCAATGCATCACCTTTTGAAAATAAATATTATTCAGCTTCTGTAGCGCTGGAAAGATAATTACAACAGGTATGTCAGGTAATTAATGTCACTTTCACAGTTAAGGTTAAGTCAGCTTAGTTAGGAAGCTAATGTACTTCTTCACCTTGAAGATTATGATTCAATTCTAACATTATCCTCAAATTAAAAGTTCATATAAGTTAGCATCAGCTCAGCTCTTTCTCCTTGTAGTTCACATTGTCCTAAAATGTTCCCTTGGGTCCTTTTGCTTGGGAAACCATTGACATTATTCTTACTTTTATTTCTCAGTATACCAGCATGGCTGGAAATAGGTTAAAAGAATAAAGAAATAATTATGAAAGCAGGAAATTGAAGATTTCAGGATTACATTACCAAATAAAAACCTGAGAAGAAAATATCAAGCTGGTACTGAAAACATAGATTGCTATAATAAACATTTATGAACATTTTATGTCTGCATTCAAGTAAGGGCAGTTATTTATAAGAGGTGCTTACTTGCTATGAACAAGATAAAATCCCATTTGGAAAATCTACACTTTATAATTTACTGGAAAGTTTTAGTCTATGATTAATTAGACTATGCCCAAGGGCACTCAGGAAGATAAAAAGAAGTTGAAAAGACCTCTGTTAAGAGTGCTTCCTTAAGGAGTATATACACTCGGTGTCTGGTTCCACCTAAGTATTTAAAAGATGAAAAATGTTTAAAACCAAATTTCTAAGCACTGTCATTAGTTCAGACCACAAGTCTTCAGGTGCCAGGTTTAAAATGATAGCATGTTTCCAATGCCAGTAAAGAATCCTAGAAAATGGCCATTCCACATTTTCAAAAGATGTAAAGATTTTACATCTCTCTGTCGTGAAAGTTGCACACATGGGCCACCGAACATGATCACTAAACAGGAGTAAATTCTGACAATGCAAAGACTAGAAGTAGCAGTGGGACTGTATTAGCTGAAGGTTTATGCTAGAGAACTGTAATCACTTTGTATAGGTAATGATAGGCTTTTGAACCTTGTCTAACTTTATCATAATCAGGGCTGAAACAGCTTACATATTACTCATCATGTAATTATATTTTGTAAAAGACACAACTGAGTGAGAAGTCAGCCACTTATTAACTGTGTCATCTCACAGAGCAGGGAGCAGGAACCTCACCCTTCTGTGTGTCCAGTGCTGTGCTAAGGATGCTGGTGCTGCCGCTGCTTTGTAGAAATACACGTGTTGGGGCACTGCAGAAACCAAAGCACCCTTTTGGGTTCTAACTTCTGGGATTGAGGCACAGTGTCACACGTTTTGTTGAGCTGTGACACTCTTTGAAGATTTTAATGAGGAGATAGCCAAGGGGTCCTGGAGCATGAACCAGATCTCACCTGCTCTCTAAAAGGTAATTGCCATTAGGTAGTACAGGGGTAATTGGTGGACAGTGTAAAGCCACCGGCATTGCAACTGCTGGCTGCCTGTGTGGCAATAACTGTGAGAGGTGGACAAAGCTGGTGCTGGTTGGGAGAATCCAAAACCTTCCCCAGTACAGTAATTATGGACCAGAGAGAGGAAGGTTCAGCAGGTTACCATCGTGACTTCTAGCAAGTAAGAGGGCTTGTTACTCAAGAGTATCTCATTTCAAATGTTTACAGTCAGCGATAGAATTGCTGTTTGCATTTCAGCTCATCAGTGAAAGTAAACCTTATTTATATGATTTAATAATTAGATGCATTTAATTATTAATGTAAATATAATACCAGGAAAATCTAAATAATTAATGATATACTTATAAATAATTTCTGATAGTGAAATAGATTAAGAAAATTATTTGTCCTTAACAGTAGACTTATAAATATTTTAAAAAAAAAGTCTCAACAATGTAGTTTACAGACACTAAGAATCCTAATGTGCCTAAGCCATTTATACAGTGTAGAATACAGCTATTAAATTTGAAGACAAAAACAACTGATGATAAGCCTGGCCATGAGCTTTGATTTACACACAGGAAATTTGAAGTTATTTTAAATCTGACTTTTCACACTGCTGAGTGTTTTATAAATAAGATGTAACTGATCTCTAAAAAATCTTTTCATTGAATCTGAGTATGTGAACACAGATGAACCAGACAATGCTTGAAGTCATAGCAACTGACTTTTAGTTTTTGTTTGGTAGCTGATATGATAAACAACTGAACCTGAAGCTGAATCTTCATGTTTAGCTATGCTATGATTAATATAATGTAAATTGGGGAAAAACATGACTTTCTGGTATATTATAACCCCCAACCACCTCAGGTAAATGTCACCAGCATAAATAATTACAGTCTTGGGACTGCTCTGATTTACTCTTACTTGTAATGGTTTTAGAGCCCATTCTGACAGCCACCATAATTCATATCCAGCAATGCATTTGGATTTCTGACTACATATTGACTTAAATGGTAAAATAAATTGGCACCTATGTAGGAGTAAAGAGCACAAACAGCTGTTAGAGCCTGTTGGATCTGGATCCACCAATATGTTCTAACAACTACAAAGCAATGTGAAACAGTCCTATTGCAGCCAAACAGTGGTCTTCTCTCTGCATCTTCAGGGTTTCATAACTGAAATACATTATGTTAGAGAAGAAATTTACACTTTATCAGAGAAAAGAAATCCTTCATGAGAATTTTCCCATGGTGTATTTAATGCAACTCCTAAATTTGGCAGGTTACTTGAAAACACTGCAGGAAACAATGATTTTCTATTCAATTCTGTACTTGGAATTATTTTAATGTGACACAGTTAAAAATCTATAAAATTCTATTGCTTTAATCTCTTTTATTTCTATAGATCACTTGCATAATAGATGGGATTGTTTTAAAATCATCAGTTGGTAAACCAAAATATCACACTGATTACTTTGAATTATTGATGATCATGAAAAACATGATCATCATGTTGGTCTAATTGGTCAACTAATCAATTAGAAAAATGTTTTTATTACGATTCCCATAATTATATCCACATAGCTGTCCGTGACGGTGCCTGGCAGAAACTGCACCCTAAGGGAATTTTCTGAGATTTCCTATGAGTCCATTCGCTTAACAGTCCAAACCATTACAGGCTACTGCCATATGTACCCAGTTGTTTAAAGAGATTTTCATCAGCATGGTTCACAAAGAGAAGAGATCCGAATTATATTTCTTTGGGATTCTTCTGGCTCTGTCACATTGAGAGCCTGTTTCTGTGGGGTTGTTACTCTCACTGTTGATGCAGTAACGGCTGAGCCACTGCTCACTGGATTAATACTGTGCTGGGCAGAGCAAGGAGAGGCACAAACTTAAGTATTAGATGAGACATCAGGTATTTTCTTAGCAGAAAACCTAATAAATCTGGGGATAACACCAAGTTATGTTGAATCACAATCATATATAAATGCATTTATGACAGTCTTAGTGTTTCTTTTTAGGTTGTAAACGTTTTTGAAGTGTATAATTGTAAGGTATCATAATTTGTTTGTGAGAATATACTAAATGAATATCTATGACAGTTTTCAATAGCTGGACTTATGTATTCTAGCCAGATGCTCTTGGTAGATGCACTAACGTATTTCTTTGAGAAGCAGTGTAGAACATACTACCTGAAACAGTTGTGCCTCAGCTGCTCTCCGTACAGAAGAAATGAAACATTTCCTATTTGATTCTTTGGGCCCCACTTACCAGCCATAGTGGGCAGATGAGGATTAAGGCATCTATGATAAAAATGAGGCTCATACATATGGATTTTAAATGCATCTGATTTATCCAGCAATACATGCACAGTGTTTTGGCACACTATTTACTCAGCACATCATAATAATTTAAGACCATTGGGCAAATGCTTATTGAGGGACTTTTTGATCTTTACAAAAGACTGACAGTCTTCTTTTCCCCTCCTTTTTTTTTTTTCCCTCCTTTGATTCTTTTTTCCCTCCTTGGTCAGTGACTTGGTACAAATAGAAACTTCACTGGAGCCAATATAATCCATTTTATTAACCCAAATACTATGAACTACTATGAAACAAAACTGCAGTGGAAGACTACTGACAGATGCGAAAAGAAACATACAACAAATCTTTAAACAGCATTCATTGTTCCGCTTATCCCTGTCCTGAAAACATACATTCATCTGTTTCAATGTACACATAGAAAAATCTTCATCAATTTACCTTTTTTTTTCTCCCTTCTTAGCGATTTTCCGTTTTACTTTATTATTAAGAAGAGGAATACTCAGAAATAAACCTTATATCCCGGTACATTTTCCTCACAGAAGAGAAACACTTTCTATGTGGTTCGAAGCAGTACTTTATGAGACACTGTGCTGCTGAGGAAGTATTCTATATTTATAACAAACAGGTTCTTCTATTCAGAGATATGCAGGAGAGGCACTTGAGGTAGTTTCTATTTTCTTACAAATCTGATCTCCTTGGCTGAGTGTCATCGTCTGTAGGAACCAAATATCCCCAGATCATCCTCCCACCCTACCCCAACCCTATTCCACCGTCTTAATTCTACATCTGTCAAGGACTTGAGGAGAACATTCAAAAGTAATGTTGCATAAAGACACAGATAAACTGAGATCTTTGCTTGTTTAAGAAACACACAAATCCCTAGATATTTCAAAGCCAGGAAAGCAAATACTTCAGGATATATCTATAAAACTTGGACAACAGTGGCAGACAGTGTAAACCCTGTAGTGTTAGTAACTATTATTCTATAACTCTTACCGAAGTGAAATCTTCCTCAGCATTGTATAAGTACTGCACAGCTAATGAATTCTTGTGAAATCTCTTTTGGACTGAAACCAACTAGCAGTGGCAAGCAGTGGCCACTTAACTGGTGGGGCTTGACATAACGCCATGGTGCGCAGACACATAAGCACTACCTCTGACTAAAGGATTTAGGGTACTTGAAACAATATAACCACCTCACTTGTGTGTTTTGCTTCATCTAATTAGCTTCACCAAGAAGCAGACAGTACCCACACAACCACGCATCACGGTAACACAAAACACCAGTGCCAGAACCAGTCCCAGACAGTTGTTAGGCAGTCGGTACCTCTGGAGAGCACTGCGATACCCCACAGCGTTCTCATTTCAGGCCCCCACCAAGGCAGCTGACAAAGTACAGGAGATGAGCGCTACCTGCTACTTCAAAATCTTAGTTGAAATGGTAAGTCCTGGGATTTGATCTTCACGGGTTTACAGGAGGTAAAAATCACAGTCTTGAGTATCTCGTTCTATCTCAAGACTGTCAGTACTCTGAGGTGACTACACATCTTGTGATATGTCAGTCCATACTCTGACATGCTCCAAATTTGATGTGAGTTCCTGTTTCACAGCAGAAAATGCTGTGTAACCTGACATGTCTGTTTGAATCAATATATTTGCTGCAAACAAGGTTTTGCATTTGCTTTGTGGATATATATAGAGAGATACATATATATATTTTTAGCCATTGCAAAAGCTTTGAGCTAAGCCAAAGAAAAATGCCACTGTCCCACAGTAGGAGTGTTTAAACGGGTGTTATTCTAGCAGCAACAGATGGATATAACTAGTAAAATTCTCCTGGGTAAACAAAATATTTTAAAAATGCCAAAAATCCTCCTTATAAATGCTCTTTATGACTTTAAAAAAAGTATCTGGCCAGGTAACATTTTGTTTGTGAACAAAATGCTCCCATTAAGCCTAAAATAAGCTCTTGAAACCTGAAAATCTCTGTCTAGTTTTCAAATTTCTAGTGATTTCTTATGTAATATGGGACACAATTTACAACTGAGAATTGATCTCTTCTGACTGATCCCCATTCCAGTTGCACTGTCTGTGGTCTAGGAATTGTATTGACAACTTTTTCTCCACCACATATTAACATCTTCAGATATAATTATGTTTTGTGCAGTTTTGAAATTCTTGAAAGCTGTAAGATTACATTTTGAGCCACATGGAATAAACAGTTACTTTTTATTAATTGTACCAACTGCTGATCAGCTGTGATTACTGTATTTTAAGAGACCCAAACTCAGGTCAGAATGATATTAAAAAAAAAAAAAATCTTCTGCTGTTGAAATTTGAAGTTAAAAGATGGTTAATAAATATATTCCATGCTGTGTGTACTTCTTTTACATAAATATTTAGGAATGTATTTTAGAAAAATCTTCTAATTGCTGCAAAAAACATCAAAACTATGTTATTTGCACTGAGCAAAACAGCATGAGCAATATGATTCTCTTTACTGACTTGATATTGATTTTGCAGTCATTTCAGTACTTGAGTAATTCATTTTTTCTTCCCCCATCCCCAAGTTAAGGAGCTATTTTCTATGCATAGCTTTACATTTGAGATAAACAGGTGAGGATAACACAAAAATGATATGGCCTCTAATTCTTGTTCCTGTGGTAGGCATAACCAGTCCTTTGAGACTGATCCACAAGTACGGCTCTAAATGATAAGGATAAAAAGATGTTTCTTTCCCCATTACAAAACAATACAAGTGTTTTTTTAATTTATTCTGGCTTTCAGATGCAAACAGTGCCAGTGTAAGATTTGAAACGGCCTACAATTGTGGATCTCTGCAATTCATGCAGGTGGGTTAAGGCTTCTGCGAGACTGCTGCTAATAAGATATGAAGGACTATTGGGCAGTGGTGATCAAAGGCATACAAACCAAAGGCGTTTGGTAAGAGTTGACTTCCACTTATGTAAAGATTAAGGATTAAGAAATCGGAACAAACTTTCTGTATTAAAATACGGCAATGATAAAAAAGTGTGAGAAGGTGTATGCTCATATAAAATGAATAGTAAGACAGTGTCAGAAGAGGCTGTCAGTATAAATTAAAGTGTAAGACAGAATGATTCGTGAAACAGTCTCAGTTAATAAGATACTTTGAATATACTAAATTGTATAATTTCACTGCTGCCCACAGTTCTGTGAGTTGGAATTCTCAGCTTTCTTTTCTTTCAGTTTCTAGTCGAAAAATCAGGAAGACAAAAAGATTTAAGCCATGTGTCATGTGCTTGTTAAAACTGAATGTGTTCTTATTTTGGTGATTTAGAAATACAACTAATTTGAATTTGGAGCTCCTATGTCAAGATAACTCACTATTAAAATTCAGATACCTACAGAAAACTATACTATAGCAGTTAGTTATGGTATATTTATGAATTTGCAATCCAGATGTGCCTATAACAAATTAATTTTTTAAAAGTCATACATGTAAAGAGGAAGATTGTAGATGACATAATGAAATGAAAGATGCCTGTATTTCTGATTCTCAGACTTCAGTCAGTACTGACTGCAAAAGAGAGTCTTCAAAATTTTAAAATACTGGTTAAAGCTCCCCCATACACGCTTGTTTACAAAAAGTACACATTAACTAATTATCTGGAGTAGATATTTGTTTCTAATTCTGTCAGAGAATCATAGAATACCAGGTTGAAAGGGATCACGAGGATCACCTGGTCCAACCTTTCCTGGCACACTCACGGTCTAGACAAGCTGGCCCAGCGCCCTGTCCAGCTGAATCTTAAAGTGTCCAGTGTTGGGGAATCCACCACTTCCCTGGGGAGATTATTCCGATGGCTGATTGTTCTCATTGTGAAAAATTTCCCTCTCTTGTTCAACTGGAATCTCCCCAGGAGTAACTTGTACCCATTACCCCTCATCTTTTCCATGGGACTCTTTGTACAAACGGAGTCTCCATCTTCTCTGTAGCCCCCCTTTCAATACTGGAACATGGTAACGAGGTCTCCCCTAAGCCGCCTTTTCTCAAGGCTGAACAAGCCCAGTTCTCTCAGCCTTTCCTCAGTGGCAGCTTCCCAGTCATTATATCACCTTTGTGGTCCTTCTCTGGACCCTCTCCAGCCCATCCACATCTGGTTTTGTACAGCGGGGACCAGAACCGAACAGAGTACTCCAGGTTCAGCTTGACAAGTGCTGAGTAGAGCGGGATAATGAGTTCTTTGTCCCTGCTGGTGGTGCCCCTGCCCATGCAGCCCTGTCAACTTTCTTTGTTGCAGCAGCACACTGGTCACCCATATTGAGCTTGTCCCTCAAGACCAATAGGTCTCTTTCCACAGAGCTGGTCCCCAGACAGGTAAATCCCAGCCTGTGCTGCACTCCTGGATTACGTTTTTCTAGGTGCAAGACCTTACACTTCTCCTTGTTGACTTTCATGAGGCTGCTGTTTGCCCACGCTCCCAGCCTGTCCAGGTCACTGTGCAAGGTGGCTCTCCCTTCTGAAGCATCCACTCCCCACTCAGTTTGGTACCATCAGCAAACATCATCAGAGCACACTTGATCACTTGTGAAGATGTTAAACAGTGCTGGGCCCAATATCAATCCATAGGGGTCCCCACTTGCGACAGGCTGGTTTGCAAAGCAGCCGTTTCCCACCCCCCAAGTGCAGCCTGTCAGCCCATTCCCCACCCACCCTTGTCTAGACCATAGCGCAGCAGTTTCTCAAGAAGGAGGGGAGAAAACGTATCAAATTCTAGTCAAATTGCAGCTTAGTTGAAAATGTTATTTAGCTCCAAAAGGTATGAATTTAGATTATAGATATTTCCTCAGAAGTTTGTTCTGCACTAAAAGCAGAATACAACTACTTTTTAATTCAACAGTACATTTTAAATTGTTTAATGTTCAGTGTATAAAGGGAATAAAAAAATAGCACACATCAGTTTTAGAATGACATAAATGTCATTATGACCTTCATGGATTTTCATATAGCCTAAGTAATCCCTGTAAACCAAAGTGATTCAAATGCACATCTTCAATCATTTCACTGCTGTTTTGCCCTCTGCTGCAGTTTTATAAATCTCTTTCTAATACATCTGTTAAAAAAAAATCCAAAGCAACAAACCACCCACAAAAAAACAGTTGATGCTGTTAAAGCTGTAACACTAAAAATCAGAGAACTTGTCAAGGAGACCTGCTTAGATACTGACATTCCGGACTTCTGTTGTTTTAATTATATTGTACCCTTGCCTTTTGTGCCACTTTAGTTAAGGTTGTATCAGCATTTTCACTATAAACCCTTGTTCCTCGGGGTTTTATAACTCACTGTTAAAAATTCCCTGAAGGCTACAATGTGGCGTACAAGATTTCACCCTAGAAGTGGAAACTTATCTATACATCTATAGATACATAAATAGGGCTTTGGAAATACATGGAGTTTTAACATGAGGGTTAAATAACACCATTTCAAAGAGAAGTTTTGTAGCTTTATATATTTTTCTCTATCACACGCATAAAGCCAAAATAGCTTCCTCTTAAAGTTTTGCATCTGCCAATTACTTTTGTTTATCCAAGGGAAAAAATAGAAGCAAACAGGTAAGTTGACTTAAAATGCAATTTCCTACACACATAGTCTGTGTTTTGCTATGTAAATGTCAAACACATGGTCTGTATATTTTTAGTGCACCATGATAATAAAATGAGGTTTTGGTTACATTTGTAGTGCCAAATTTTGGAGCTGGTAGAATATGTATGTCAGAGGAAAATCAGTATTTTCAAGGCCTTAAGAAATGCTATGTGTACAATACCAGGTCTAAGAGAGGAGATTTCTAGCACATCTGAAAGTTAAAGTAGTGGATAAACAACAACACCACCACCACCACAAAAAAAAAAACAAAAAAAACAAAACCCCAAAAAAGGATGAAAAGCCCATATATACTAGCTTTGGTCTGAGTAACAATATAGAAGCTATAGGTACTCCTCCTGTCTAGTTTAAAAATTAGAACAGAAAAGCCATTTAAAAAATAACCAGCATTCACTCAATGGGTGCTGCAAGCCTAATCTTCTGCTGCTGTTTAGACCTACAAATGAATGTTACAAAATATACTAGTAATATACAAACATACAGTATTTAAAGGAATACTTACAACCCAAATTAAATTAAAAAATGGCAGTCAACATATGTTTTATTTATTTGCTGAAGCAGTCAGCATTTTCACAGTTTGTAAGCAGACACGTAAGAGCCCCATGCTTACATGATATATTGGGAAGGGACACTCCAATAAAACTTCATAGTCATCTTTAAATCTCTCTTGCATCATGCAGTATAATTGCAGATTATTGACATTTTACAAATGAAATTAACGTTCTTTGGGAACAAAACTGAACTGCTGGCAAAGAGATGAGACTCTTGTCTGGGACAAAACACGCCAGAGAGCATCTGGGAATCTCCTCACTATTCTTACACTGTGTAGAACATACCCTGTTGCTCTCATTCTTAATATATGTCAAAAAGCTGATGTAAAAAGATTGATTTAAAAAAGCATATCTGTTTGATTTGTGTAAGAGCTGGCAAGCTTGCTTTCTTGGTTCTTTTAAGTGATTCAATTTGACCTAAATTAATTTCAAAGCTATACTTCATTGTAGCACTCAGACTCAATGTTCAGCACTCTCTTTACAGACAAGGAAGGATTAAAAGAAAAGCTCTGTTCCCCTATTCATAGCTCACGTTCTCCAGCTGTTACCTCACCACATTTTGCTGATCATGTTGCAAGTTTACCGTTAGCAATGCAGAATCCACCTTTGCATTTAAGAATACAGCAACAACAATATTAATATAATGATTTTGTGTATTTCTTTGTCTTCATGTTCTGAAGTCAGACAAGAACTCGTACGAAACTTTATCACGGTAAAAAACTCATTAAAAGAAAAAGCTAATGATAAGAATTATAATTACTATTCACTACAGATGAAATTATAAGGAGATAACTTCCAATTACAGCAGCAGTGATGAAGTAGAAGAAGAACGACAATTAGTTCTTCCCTTTGCTGCCTGAAGACTGTTATTATTTAATATCCTGTGGGGCAAGACAGCATGGGTAGGCATAAAATCTGAAACAAGTATGGAAAAGGACAAATATACTAATTTTCTAGGAGTTTGAGAAGAGTAGTCTTTTTTCCTGGTGGCTGACTGTTAATCAGCCAGCATCACCCCATGTAATATTTGAAACTTACTTCCCCATTATACCTTTCAAATTCTTGTTCCAGCTGTTATTGACCTTATCTAAGTCTTGATATGTTAATTACAAAACTCCATACCACTTGCCTTGTTTATAGAGCTCTTAAATATGAAAGCTGTCCTGAATCTATGACAAGAGCAAGGAAAAGGTATGCCACCTCCAACAGAGAAATAAGGAGGTGTAATGCTACTATTCTGCAGAAACTCATGAGGGCATTCTACAGCTTCAGAAATAAAAAGGAAGATAAGCTTGCTATTGTTAGAGATAACCAAGGGTATTTTAGCATTAGGTAAAAATTTTGAGAGAGTAACATATTCCTGGAAAGATATCACATATAGACTGCATTTTTTGACAAATGCTAAATTTACACTTTAAATGTCAACTTTTGAGTGGCATGTTACAGACAACATCCAGCCTTTGGGGATCAATGAGATGGCCAAGCAATAGACAGCTCTCTGTCCCTAGCTACAGAAATGCTATTTGTAGATGCTAAACACTGAATTTTTAGCACATTTCAACAGCCCCAGTTGTGGTGAACACCAGCCCTGTTCTGGAAATGGGTGCCACCATCTTTCCCTAAAGATTGTCCACACCTGCCTCATAGTGGGTGTGTTCGTGCAGGTAACAGATGGCAGGCTCTGGAGGATTACAGCTCTCTTAGAACAAAACCATATTGGCACATGGGCATCACTGACTGAAACGGTTTTAGTGCCATCTGCCACTGGAGAGGAGAACCGGGCTGCTCTACCTCCACCAACCTTATACACTTCCTTTTATTGCCTCTTTTCAACCTGTAGAGAGATTGTCCTGTTGCTCTGTTTTTTTCTATACTACTGCTTCATGGAATACAGCTTTCATGCCACAGCGTCACTTCATGTAATCCCATCCAGCACCTGGAAGTTTATGCTCAGAACTGATGATTTCAAAACACATTCTTCGACTTTTCCATGCAAATATATGTGTGCATATGTGAAATACAAATGGACCGTTACAATGTTAATAGTTAATACACAGGTTCAGTAGGGAGGCTCAGAACAGAGCATGAGAAATGATATGCAAACTAATACATTGTACTGCTCAGTATTGACATATGCTTAAGTATCACAAAAGGGTAGCTATACATCGATCAGTGCGGGTGTCTAGCAATGTCATTATACTTTGTATTTCATTAGTTGCATTTGCTTACTGAGTGTGCTTACCAAGAACGTGGATTTGTAAAGACAATATTGAGAGAAGAGTTACATTTTTATGTAAAGGAAAACCACAAAATAATCTGGATATTTCTGGAGAGGAAAAAGCCCCGTGCTAATTCATTTGAGGACACGTGGCGAATTTGCAGAGAAATGTATTTTAAGTTTGGTTGCCTCCATGCACACAACCATTCATGTAAACAGAAGGAATTGCTCCAGTACAGTAGGCCTCAGAATGTACTCAGATTTCTTTTTGCACAGCACTCTGCCACTATGTACCTTTTAAAGCTGACTGTATTAGATAAGATTCCACTTACATGTTCAGGATCACACATGCTAAAGCTAGCAATGGAAAAGCATAACTCCCTGGGCCCAAAGGCACATCGTAGGCAGAAGGAATATGAAACATGAATATTTGTCTGCAGTATACCCAAAGAATCCCCAGAATTGCTATATTTATTTTGTAGAGAACCCTGGAGATATTAGTGCAGGTTTTTTTAGCACAACTCACACAAAAGCTGGATGCTATGCAAAATTAAAGTTCAGTTGTCTTCCTTGACTGTGATCTAAATCAATGGGAACACACCACCTTGATGAAGCTGTTATACACGCTGCCATGCACAGAGGATGGTGGTGCGGATCACACTCCTTTGAACTTGAATGTCACCAATTCACCTAGCAGAGCACTATGGATTTGCACGAATCCCAATGCAGCATTATGTTACCACAACCAAGCCATAAATTAAACAAATTACATTATGTACATACAACAGCTGTGCCTGTCCAGACATGACTTTACCTGACTGAAAGTGAGCTCTGGGATCAAATCCCACAAATAGCTGAATATTTACATCTCACCATGTGTTAAGTGTGTCCAGATGGCAGGTGATACACTAGTATTAACAATCTACTTTCCCTTCCCTGAAGTGTCTTTATAACACATTGCTAATGTTATTGCAAAGTTAGAGGAAATTGAATATGCAAAATATTTTAAAATAATCCTTGTGAGAAAAATTATATGGAGAGCATTCATGTGCTTTACATACATACATACACACACACAGAGTATATTTTGTAATTCTGCCAAGATAGTAATTATCCATTTACAGATGGAAAAAATAGATATATGTTAGGAACATAGTGATTTGGTTGCTTTGTGTTGGCACTCCCTCAGTCAGACCCACTCTTTTACCAGCCTGCAGAAACAGAACCCAGCCTTTTCAGCTAGATTTTGGGATTGCTCTCCTCAGAATCCTCAGAAAAGTGGTGCATGTTGGAAAAGATTTTTCACAAAACTAAAAGATTTTCCATCCTTCAGCATAAATATCTGTTCAACATGAAGGCAAGTAAAAATTATTGCTCCCAGTGCATTTCCACTGGGTAGTTCACGTACCACAGGTCAATTGTTAATGACCCTGTGACTGCTACTGAGTCATCAGCCCAAATATATTTAGAACAGGTGTTTCTGTAACTGAAGGACTGGGAGAATCTGTAGAGTTCACTGGCCTTTAAACTCACACTTCTGCATGATGTGATGTAGTGGTCCAATGTTAACATGCTGGGCGGCAATATCAAAGATTACAGGGTCAAGATCTCCTTGGGGTTTTATTCTTATTCTGTCTCTTTATCCACATGCATTTGCTCGTTTCAGCTTTTGTAGAAGTAGGATATTTAGGAGGACAAAAAGCATTTTTTTTACAAGGCTAATCTAGGTGCTAAGTGTTATTGCTACTAAAACAAACAAGCAAAATTTATAAGAAAATATTTGGGATGTGAGTAGCTGGAGACAGTTTCACTTTTTCTAGCTTGCATAGTTTTTGCAAAATAGCCTCGTATGGTGAAAACTTAGAAGTACAATCTACACCCCATTATTTGATTATTCAGGGGGTGTGCATGCAACCTTTGCTTTTTTATTTTTTAGTACTGGCAGTTTCTCCGAAAGAAACAACATGAAAAAAACATTCATAATATACGTAATATTCACAATATACATATCATACATAACATACATAAACTGGTACGTGGCAATCCTTTGTCCTGTAAGCATGACAACAAAGGGCAGAGACTGTTACGGAAAAGCCACTGATTCTTGAGCTTCATAGTGTTTGTTCTCTCATGTCTCTTTGGGAAAAGTGCCCCAAAGCCTATGCCCTGGTGCGCTCTTTGATGAGACAGGAAGGGTATAATTAAGAGCCCAGGCAACCAATGATGTCAGGGAAGAGATTCCTCTGACAGCATTTGGTAGAGCGGCACTGATAATGTGAATTGACATTACAGGTATGACCCCATTATATTACAAAAGCCAAAAAGGGGAGTGTTAGTGTCATGTGGCATAACCGCAGTCACACAGCCAAGCAGCCATGTGCCATCCCTCCATCCAGAGCTCAATTTGCACCATTACTGATCTGTTTTTTTTTTTACTGTCTATTACTCCATCATATGTTCTATATGTTCTGCTACTGGTAGAGTAACTACTTAGACAACAATGATTTCAACCCATTTTTCTTACTCTTTTTTTTTTTTTAAACTTTGCACCTTTCCTGTTGTTCCTAATAAGAGACAAGTTACTTACATCACTTGATGTTCTTTTGGGTTCACCATTCCAAGGTGTTGCCCATCCTCTTTGGATAACTCCCTGACAGCACTTCCAGGTGTTTAGCAGACTTCTCACCTCAATGCCATGTAATAGAGAGGAGCACTGTAGCCTTAATCAATAGCTGTCATCAGGGAGCCTTTTGTAGAAATCTGTTGGCAAAAAGTGTGGAACTTAACCTTAGATCTCAAGAAGTAGGCACGCTCTCAGGTTTTATTGATTGAAAAAATAATACAAAGCCACATGAAAATGCATTTTGTAAAAATCAGGCACATGACAGGTTGAGTTTCCTAATCTGAACTCAGGTAGTGATGCTTCCGTTTTTATAACATCCTCAGTAAATGTCATATTGCAAAAGGTGCTTCCTCCACCCTGTACTCAAATACTAGTTGACAATACAGGTCACTATCTATCTACTGGTTCTATTTTATTTGCTTAACACAAGCAATGAAAAACAATTTTCCTGGCCATGACTAATGAGAAAAAAATTGCTGAGGATAGTTACTTTATTGAGGTGGGCTAATGAATAAAGCTAGTGTATCTAAATATCACTGCTGCATACATGCCAAAGTATTTCATTGAAATATTTTGATTGAATTTGTCATTTGAGAAGTGGTGAATGCAGCTATGATTCAGTGAGGTGCAGTGGACTCTTTCCCCCCTAAGAAATTTGAAACAAAACTGTTGTTTAGTGGGAAGCTCTTAAGAAATAATTCTGAGTTTTACTGCGTAATTTCAGAATTTTGCAATATAACTAATTTGTGACCGATATGAAAACACGATGTTTGTATGCATCTATGAACTACTCGGGAACTAAATATTTTAAGGCTAAGGACAAAGTATATGGACACACTGAATGTGAGAATTTCTATGCAATGAACATACTAAGTGCTGTAAAAAATGCCGTGTTCCCTGCCTCACACAGCTATTGTGGTTATGCTGGATCTATATAATAATGACAACAATATCATAAAACAATTTTGTGTTTTGCATTGCCAGTGTCCACCTTTTCTGACCTCTGTGAACTTAAAAGGCATTAACACATTATGCCTCACAACACCTCTTTTGGTTTACTATGACTATGGCGATATCATTATTATCATCATCATCATCATCATATTAAATCTATACTATAAAAACATTATTATACTTTTGCAGACAAGTCTCTGAAGAAGTGATCAAATCACATGGCTTGTCAAGCCAGCAGCAGAACTCAAACAACTTTGTTCCAACTCAATCGACCAGGAATACATAAATCTCCTTTTTGTAAGTTAAAAAAAAGTTAAAGTAGATTATTATTTCCCATCACGGTGCTGTCACTTCCAAATCCAGATTTACACTGATGCTCTTCAGAATAGAGCTAGAAGTTATGGAACAGCTTCTGTAAAAGCAGCAGCTCTGTGAGCTCGGGCTGTCCTGTCTGTCTAAAGGAGGGATATAATAAAGGGCTGTAAAATCCTGCCTGCCTTTGGCATGCTGGATACGGATAAACTACTCACTATCTCTTCTAGTACCAGCTCTAGGAGGTATCAAACAGCACTTGTCTGCGCCAAGTATAAAACAAACAGTGGTGTCCTTCATGCAGCATAGAGCTAAAACTAAGGAGCTTCTTGGCCAAATACTTTTTGAAACCTGTTTACATTGGTTCAAGGGAGGACTGCACTAACATATACCTATATTAGCTTTTTCCACAGTGCCTCTTATATATCAAGCAAATTTTATTACATATGAGAGAAATGGAAAGTGAAAAATACTATATTAATTTTTAAAAGAGCTCTGGGAAGTACGTGGTTAATTACAGACTGTTAACCAAGTGCAATTACCAACTGTTTACCAAGTGAAGTGCTGATGCAGGAGGTGTAAGCTAAACCAAGGAAGCTCCGTGTCACGCTGTGTATCTGAACTACGGAACTCATTGTCACAGGAGTTTGTGAAGACTTAGAGCTCTAAAGCAGGGGAGGTAAATAATTAATGAGTATGTCCATTAAGGGCAGCTTCAATCTCAGAAATTATCTAAACTAATGACTGATAGAAAATTAGCAAATACACCTACGAAAAATCACTCTACATCCACTCTATTTTCCACTGCCTATCCCTAGTCACCTGCTATGACCATCTGCTAAGCAGTTAAAATGCTGCTAAAAAAACTAATTTGCATTCTTGCTCCCAGAATTTGCATGCTTGTCAAAGATAAGCAAAGTAAGCCACGTCAGACACCAATGGAAGAGGTGATTTCCCCGTCATACGATCCTGCTCTTAAGCAAACATGGTGGAGAAAGCGCGGGCTGCAGGACTGCCAACGGGACCAAAGCCACGGTGCGTTTCCTCAGAGCTCCTGTCCTCTCCCCGTCCCAGCATGGGCACCACCTGTGTTCCCAGTTCAATCATTCAGCTTTTATGGGCACGTTAAATCTGACCCACAGAGGAAAAAAAAAATAGCTTCTATAGTCACCACCAAAAATTAACATGAATTCTGCCTACTGTGCAGCAACTCTTCTACCTGCAGAACTCCAGTAAAGCCTTGTAAGTCGTCAACACAGAGGAGGAATGAGCCTACAAAATTAATGCAATTTCCTAGCAATCTAACCATTTTAAAAAATTGTATTGTATTGTTCCCTTGAACAAGATTTAAAATCAGGTTCAAATGGTCTCTTTTGGATATGAAGCAAGGATTATTTTTTCTTACTTCAGTAAAAAAATCCAGACCTGTACTTGTAAAAAAACAAACATCCAAATAACAATTCCAGTGGCTCCCTCTCTCACTCATATTAGCAGAGAATAACATTTTTCTTAGACTGCTATTTCCTCCATATGTCAGACGAAGACACAAAGTTTATCAAGGAAAGAAGCAGGAAAAACGTGAACTGTAGAAACAGAACTAAATATGCTCTGTAAGCCACTGCCCCACTACAGACCTGTGGCTGTTGAAAAGCATTT
Organism: Pampusana beccarii; assembly: GCA_013399365.1. Taxonomy (NCBI): domain Eukaryota; kingdom Metazoa; phylum Chordata; class Aves; order Columbiformes; family Columbidae; genus Pampusana; species Pampusana beccarii. The sequence continues at coordinate 817,152 of VWYH01005842.1, read as the reverse complement.
GTCGTGCCCAGTTACTGGAAGCCAAATCATGCTGCACAGTATAAAACACATTGCCCTAGCTCCAGACACACAATGGAGTTACAAGGTATTTAAGTAGCACTTTTCTAGACTTTTCCTTTTGCTGTAAATCAATCACCTGAATCATGAATAGCAAAAATGTGCAATTGCGAATGGCGTTTAATGACAGCTGAGATAATCTGAACTAATCTTGTTAGAAGAAAACTAAGGTTTAACTGTTATAAACTGGAGACATATAAACAAGCCACTGACCTTAAACTTTCAAATTCAATTACATTGTCACAAGGGAAAAATATAGTATTCCTAATATAAGACAACTTATTTCTTATTCTACATTGTATTCAGTTCATTATTACTCAAAAGTAAAAAAAAATATGAGCACCCAGTACCATCAGTGACTTATCTTTTCATTATGGGAAGGCTGAAGGTAACAAGGTTCTTTCCAGTGTTGCCAGTACCTTTTAATAAAAATACACTGTATATTAATCTAATGTGGTCAAGATTTGGCTGATAGGCAGAAGAACATGCGGCAATAGCAGTTTCCTTTAGTGAAGATTTGACTCACCTTGGAGAGTAAATTAGTTACTGTCATACTTTCCTCTCACCCATCAAAACCCAAGGTAGGGAACAGGAGGACAGCATCCATAAAGCCATCTGGTGACTCAACATATTTGCAATGCAGCAATTTCTCCTCTCTGATGAACTGTAACTTTCCTTTGTTCCTTCTTGCTGAGGAGAATTGACGAATGACCATTTAGCCTCCATGGTAAGGAAAAACATGAGGCCAATTTCTGCATCTGTACCGCTTCTTGGCTTTCTAAGCTCTAACATCTTCACTTTCAGAGGTCGAAAGAAAACGACCAGGTGCTATGGCTGGTAAAAATGAATACATGTGTGCTCTTAAAAGGAATGTGTTTCCTTTAAAATAAAGTGTGTTGGTTACTTTTGTGTATATGTATACAATGGGAAGCTTAAGAAAATTGCGTGTCATACACTAAAAACTAGGCAGAAGCTATGATATTATTTGATGCATGATTGAAACAAGTCCTGTCCTCTCACTACCGAGTATTCTGCTCATTTGGCATGAAGAAAAATCTACATGCTTAACTCAAAGCCAGTGCTAACGTGATAGGCAAGAAGATCTTAATACCACAATTGAGCAGCTCTTGTCAGGGCTTTCACATGTATTGCAAACGACGGGATTTCACTGCCTTACTGCCTGGCTGGGCTGAGGCCACAAGACTTAGGCGATTAATATGCCTTTTTGTTTATTTGTTTGTTTGTTCTAGATGAGACAATCGTGTTTGCAAAATGCTTCCTTCTATAAGGAGTCAAAACTCACAGAACAATAGTTGCAGAAGTTTCTTGAGAATATAGGGCAGAACTATTATATCAGTATTAACAATAACTCGAACAAAGATAATCATTAGTAGTATCTAAGTATCATTCACATCATTGTATCACAAATCATCATTTCAGTCATTATGTTAATTATTTCTGTAACAGCTCTGCAAAGAATCCTTATTCCTCAGTAACCATTGAGGAGGAAAGAAAAGAGAGGCAAAAGAAAATTAGGGCTGTATCCTTCAAATGAAAAATTCATGTGTAAGTATGAAATAAGCAAAAAAAAATTAAAAAATACATATTGTTTTTTGTATATGTGATAGAGAACTGTATCACTTCCAAAACAAAATATGCATGAAAAATTGAAAGATAGATGTGGAAGCTAACATATCAAAGCTAATTAAGAAAATTACCAATTTGGTATTTTACTAAAAATGCATGTAATTAGAATTACGACAGCATGAAATATACTTGGAGAAAATTGAAATCCTAAGCCAGTCTGAGAGTTCTGCACAGAACATGAAAATTGGCTGTGAGGAAGAGAGACCAAGTTTACTGCACAATCTTTCCTGTGAGGGGAGGGATGACACGTGCGCTTCCTTGGCTTTGCCGCTTGTTTTCCTCTACTCTGCGGCATGCTGTCAAATCTGCAACGGCCTTAGAATTCACCCAGCTCCTCATTTGGGACGAGCAAATTAAATATGCGAAAGAGGATTAATGTGATTACAATCATCACCAGGATAGTTTTTTCCCACAGAAAATGCTATAAAAAGGTGTTCTATACTTTTAGTCTTCTTTTTTGAATATACAGATACTATCAAGTAGATGTTCATAGATGGGTATAAATGAGGCATGTAAATGTGCTTACTTTATTACCAAAGACATAAATTTTAATCCACATTCTCTCTAGTTTATTCCCTTAAGCTGCAAAAAGAAAGTGATTCCTTACATTAGCATGGTGGACAAACTGGGCTGGAATGAACTTGACAGCATCACTTGACAAGGGTCTTGCAGCCCCCTGTGATGTTGAAATACAGCCAAAGAAGTGTGCTTCCTCTTCAAAAGCAACAATTTCATTCCCAGAAGATCTCTGTGGAGCACAAAGGACACTGAACCTGCAGCTGACGTGAACGTAACTCCAGGTTCTGTGTGCTGCCATCCTAGAATGTTCTCGTGGCTTTTGCAATTTGCATGTTCTACAGATCTTTTTCTGCTCTATTGAGAAATAATATGCCTGTTTCTAAAAGAGTGGCCCTTGGCATTGAAAGAGTGCTGGTGTATCATTATGGTGACAGGCACCTTTTCCAGCAGGCTTGGTTTGTTTATTCTCATGCCATGGTGTGGCAGGCCAACGTGACAAACATCATTCTTTGTTGCAGAAGTAAGATGGCTACCTTGTAGCAAAGTCAATTTAAAGAAGATTTTTGTCATTGAACTGGAAAAGAAAAAGATAGGCTTGTCATTTTTCCTCATTTTTGTAGAGGAGGATTTCGTTAAAGATTTCAACAGCTATATTCTTAGACAACTTCAAATTTCACATGAAAGCATGTTTCTGCCTCCTCTGCCTCTCCTGTACCGCATTGATAGGTCTTCAGTTGTGCCTACTATTGCAAAGAAAATTAGCTCTTTCTCATTTCCACTTCAAAATACTGCCTGGCATGACCAACCTCTTCCTCACCTAAATGCATTTAGTTTAGAAAGTGCCTTAGAGGAAGAGCCTGGTAAAAGCACAAATACAGTAGCTGATTTTAGGAAGGAGTAAAATTATCTTTGCATACATATGTATATATTAATGCAACTTCACATAGGTATATAAATATTTTGCATATATGCATATATACTTGTAAATTTATACGTATATATATGTATTTATATATATATTTCTACATATACACAAATACACACACGTATTAAAATACATAATTGAACATATAAATCGCAATGAACTCTAAATTAACTTGGTTACCAGAAGCTTGCATAGCACACATGCACAAACACACATGACCTTTTCAGCCAAAACTACAATGATTTTAGAAGTTCATAGAAAACCCTGTGAAAGTGAGAAAATTAAAAAATAAACCATTAATAGCATCATCATCAAATTCAAGGGTGGAAGAATAAGTATGCTGCATGTGCATTGAAAACTCACTTCCCTTTGCCACTAAGGACATCTCTGCTCTTTAACCAAATGTCAATGATTTGAGCCAGCATAAAAAATCATGCAAAAGGTACTTCTGTGTGTTGAAGTGAATATTTCCTATGCAGCAAGTCCCAATGCTTAGAAAACAAGTGATTCCATGATTTATTAGCATTCAAACAAACTCTGTATAGATTCTCACATTCCTGGTATCGTGCTTAATATTCTATACAGAAAACCACATGGTTTTCTGTCTGCATACAGATAGATTCATGTGCAAATCTTGCAAATTGTACAGTCATTCAAAATGTATATCTGATCTTTATGTGACCAACTCTGAATTCTATTAAATATAAAAGATGGAAGAGCAGCCAAATAAATCCAGAAATATAAGAGAAAACAAAGTCCTATTGAAATGTATTTATAGAAATTAATTTTTACATGTCACTCGAGCATATGTTTCCGAAAAGAAAAAATATTTCACATCGAAAAGTAAAACATGCATTAATTTAATTACTAATATTTTCTAATTTTATATTTGTACAGCAGTAATATTCAAAAGCTTGAATTAGGCTAAGATGTCATATTGGATTCTATGCACACATAAAACTGACAGATTTTTTCTGAACAACAATCACTAACAATCAATCCATCATGTTCTTGCTTTCAGATGGAGAAACTGGTCTTGAGTTTTAGTCAGGACTTCTAGTTTGCTTTCCAATGCCATGTTCTGCTTTAAAGGTAATGCATAATTTTTACAACTTAGTTCTCTGAGTACATTTTCAGAAAGTTGTCTCAACTGCAGATTAAATCAAACCTCTCCATTATTCTGACAGTGAAACACTTACAAGGAATTTGCTTATGAACAGTCCCTTCCAAGCAATGAAACCACGTTATCTTAGATCTTTGTCTACTAACCTTCAAAATTTTCCACTCTTTTTCTGTTCATGTCACACAGAAAATAAACCCCATACAGAGTGGACTCCTAAGTAATTTTTGGGTTTCCAGTGATTAACTAGGTAATCACAGTTTGGACAACTGAAATGTTTTAACTTGTGACTAATTACTATGTACAGCTGTAAAGAATGTAAGTAAATAAGCAGTATGGCAGACTATATGACTTCCTGAAAACATTCTGTATCGTTCTGAGAAATACTTTTTACTGCTGTATCTTACCTGTTGGACTAACAGTAACCAGCAGGGCTGCATACATTTTGCTGGTTTTTGGAAGTTTGTGTTTTTCGGTGAGGAATAATTTGGACAAACATACTGCAAAAATATTGGCTTCACAAGGGATGGGGGAGGTGGGTAATATCATCTTTAGAAGAAGAAAAAAAATTCTGACACAAGAAAACAGAATTCTGACAATTTCTTCTATTGCACCTATGGGAAACTGGTTGCAGAGTACATTAACTTGACTCTAAGGATTATAAGGGTCTCTCTCAGTTCTCTGGTCCTCCATAGGAAAATGAAATATCTGCAGAACTTCGCTTTATTTTTTTTTTTCTCATTCAACTCGGTATGACTGGGTTTTTTTCCTATTCTTACAAATAAAAGTTACTATTGTACAGTGGCAAGGTTAAACTATACCATGTATTTTTTATTATTACTTTTAAAAATAATTATTATTTGTTACTGCCATTAGGAACACTGGTATTATCTGAGTCAATGCCACCTATTGATTGTACAATAATCTAGGCCAGCCTGTTCAGATAGCACCATTGGACACTGTTAGCAAGCCTAGGATTAGAGTGGGACTGAATTGTCTATATTTCCTGAATTTATATCATGTTATCAAACTGTTCTGTGTGCCAGAGTTGGGTATTTTCCACTTTCCTGTACACAATTTATGTAATAATTATATTTATACAGTTGCTCTCATCCCAAGACAATCTCTATAATGACTGAAACGGAACTCGGGTCCAACATGTGTTAGGACACTGAGCGTTTTACAAGACATGGAGAAAAGAGAAATCAAGGGTTTGCTAAATACAGTAAGCCAAGCATAGAGTCTTAGGAGAATGCATTAGGAGGAGATGGGTCAGCATGTTCTTTTGTTTATTTTCACCTGTATGCTCACTATATTTCCCAGGCACATGATTCACTTAGTACCTGAGCCTGTTAAGTTACAATAACCTTTGTCTTTTACACCATTCTGCTATTATTTGGTCATAAATAACTCCATATACCTCTTTAAATCATTAGGAGGGATAGAGACTTTCCAGGTAGCATGGACTCAGGCCCAGAATCTAGCTAGGCGCAGCCTTCAATGAGACACCTTTGTGACTACTTTGGCAGTTACAGCACAGATCTCAAAAAAAGTTGGTATATGATAATTATCATAGGACCAGAGAGGGATGTAAGGTTTAATTTAATCACTGTGTAGACTGTAGAAGTGATTTTCATAGGTAAAACTATGTATGCAGATTGGCAAAAGAACTTGCATTTAGCAAATACAGATAAATGAAAATACCAAAGCTGGTGCATGTGAAATGATATGGTTGTGCCTCAAAAGGCATCTGATAATGCAGATTAATGACTACTGTATATTGTTACTAAATTTTTTCATGCAAGCCACCAAGCAAAGTGAAAATGAAACATGTAAACATGCTTTTCAGGATGCTCAGAATTATTAGAAGTCTCTTTCTTTAAGATGGCCTCATTTCTATTTATTTTTGACTTTCATAAAGACCACTCATCTGTGAATTAAGTGAATGGCTTCTGCAGGTATTTATAGCTTTAGATGGAGATGCAGTTATGGGAAAACTCCAGGCCAAAGAAAGGAAAAGCACCTGTTGAGAAAATACTGTGTGAATGTTTCCCTAGACCAATTCAACTCTGTAGACCAGCAGCCCTGCCTCACCTGCAAGAACGGACCAACACTGGACACTGTAAATATGCAGAATTTGTCCAAGGCCACTGGCCCACACTGGTTTCACCTACTGGCTGTGGGACCCAGACCGGATCCAAGAGGGCAGCAGGTGCTACATGCAGATCAGGAGTTCAGGAATACGTATTTATACCTCAGAAAGCAAAGAACACTCAGAGGGACTTTCCAAACACCTAACTAGGTGCCATTAGGACCCCAGTACAACCTCTGACTGGACACCAAGACAACCTCTGACTGAACACGCTGTCAGGGTCACCCTAACAGAATGGCCAGGAGTAAGTGAATTATGCCAGTGAGTAAGTGAACATGTTGTGTGAATAGCTGTCTGCTATTAATTATAACAGCTTGATTCCATTAATAATAACAGCTGCATCTCCTCCCAGCTTGGTCCCCTATTAAGGAATGATCATTTACAACATGTCTACTCTTCACCAGTTCATGAACTGACTTCAGAATTTCAGAAGTCTGTGCATAAATGAGGACAAATAACTGATTACAATAAAAACAATAGAAGAAAGTAAAGAACAACATGTCTTTCATACACCTAGGCCTTTGCATTCGGACAGAGGAAAGGGAACTTGCTTTTGCTTTCTCAGAGATACCTGGACTTCCTGAAAGTTAAACCAATTTGAACAGAAAATTATTTAATTTAGATTTTGACAAAATGGAAGCTACCTATTCAAGAGCTTCTCGGGCTAGTAATGGAAGTTTGAGTGCTGGAAACCTTCTTTGAAATAACCTGAAACAAGTTAGCTGGCAGGTAGGTTTGTGCTGCAAGGGATTCTGACAGCCTGTCAAAGTTCCACTTTTCTCACATTCAGTCAACCTTCTCTCTTCTAAAGAAAGCATAAAATATGTCAAAATGACAGCTGCCGAAGCAGAGCAGGAGCAGCAGCCAGCTAGCTGCTGGGCCTATTACCTTAGGAAAGAAATCATGGAAGAGTTGTGTAAATGGCACACACTGAATAGGGATATAATTTGCCTGGTCAAGTAGTGATTCAATAAAGTCTTATTAACCCTTCAGCTACTGTTACTAATGTCTCCACATTTGTTTTAATTTATTTTTTTTTTTATGTTTTGGGGTGTTGGGTAATATAGCAGGAACAAACGGATGTAAAATGTGAGTACCTTCATGTTTCTGATGACTTTGCAAAATTAATTTGCCGCGACATTGAATAGAACTAATTTGAAAGCAAATCCAGCAGAGACAATACTATAATTACATGGGATTTTAAACTACTTAGTTGGGTCAACATAATCTTGATGATCTTAAAAACTGGAAGAAGAAATAACAGTGTTCGTTTGTCTGAGGTCTCAGTTACAGCTACTGCTTCTGCTCTGCAGAATTTTCTATATGCTCAGGGCATCACACTGTCTTAACTTGCTAAGATTTCAGTGAGAGAAGCAGTTCTCGTTGCCTTCAGTTTACTCCTGGTTATGCCAGCAGTACCTCCCTTTGGCAACGACATGAACCTGCTCTTAGACTGGAAGGCTTAAATGCATTTTCTGCAAACATTTCTCTGATGACACTGTCTTTATACCTCAGTGAAACCTGGATGGAATCTCAGGGCAAAGAAAGGCAATGCGCTGACTCCATGGCTCAACTTCAAGAGTCTTCTGCAAACAACAGAACTCCTAGTGCTTCTCACAAAAAGGTCATAATATCCTTTGTCTAGGAAAGTCTTAAGTGACATAAACACACAAGTGGCTACTGACAGTAAAGGTGAGTATGTGCACACAAAAGGTGTGAGACAGAGAGCTGGCATATGAAATGATAGCACCCAAAGACAGAGTTGCAGGGTAAATTCGTCCTAACAGCTTTTAACTATAGACAGTATCCTCGACATCTAAGTTTAAAAATGAAATGGTATTAGGCTTTTGTTACGGATGCTGAAAGCTTCAGATGAACTAGATATAAACATTAAATAATAATACACCTGAAAAGCAGCAAAATGGTAATGAGAATTATTTTTTCAGAGCTGGAAACAATACATCCCATCTTTCCATTGTTCCCTTTATGGCAAGAGCCAGGAGAGTTCTAGTTAGGCTTTAGTCCTTCTCATTTTCTTTCTGCATAACTTCACAACATCCTTATAGACCTGTTGAGTAGCCTCACACAAATCACCCTACACAAAATTCATCCACTTCAATTCGTATGTCTTAATCTTGGCAAATCTTGGCCTAATTTTCTAAGTTTAAAGTGAAGCAAATCTGCTTTTACAGCCTGTAGTCATTCACTTGCTCACTATGGTTGGGAAACAGCATGTGGGATGGGGAATCTCTCCTCTGTTGCACTGAGCTGTTCAATAAGGCTTTGGAAATCAAATTCCCTCCAAGTAATTTCTAAAGGAGAGGTTTCCAGCTGTGAGGCAAGTTTGCTTGTGCTATATGAGCACCCTAATTACTCCACAAAGAACATTATGTTCTCATACTCAGTCTTTGCGAAAAATTACAACAATATTGTGATGATAAAAATGAGAGTGATCAACAAAACCAAGAAAATCAACTACAACAAGCTATTCTTGCTGTGGCTAACTATGCAGTCTTAGTCATATTCTTGATTTTCGCATACCTCTTTTAGAGAGAGCAAAAAGCTGATCTCCCTGTATATTCTTGTAAACAGTCCCCACACAATCCTTAATCCTGCTTTTTTTACAACTTCCATCTGCCTTCTAATTTGCCTTCATTTGGGTAAGCAGCAAAAAATTTGAACTGGTATGACACATCCTTCATTCTGTTTCATTTGTTTCGTTAAGGATGCTTGACAAGCTTAAATTCCAACATCAAAATAATAGTTAGCAAAGAAATGGCAAGCTAAAGCACAATACTTTTGTTGTTTGATTTCAGGAAGCTTCCTTTTCAAAGAACTTGAAGTTGTTTGGTGACATTATGAAAAAGAAAGAAAAACAAAAAACTCATACCTAAGGCCTTTGTAGAAAATTCATAGCACACCTGGAGGATTTATCTGCAAGAGCTCAGCACTACTCATTAATTCCAGTACTCAGTCTATTAAATACAGCTAAGCTCAGTGAAGGATCACAATTTTAGGCAGAAAGAGAAATATAGGTTCCTGTTCTTTGTAAGTACTCGTATTTTTATTTATTTTTAACACACTTCCCTGTATGGACAGTAACTCTCTGTGACTCAATCACTGTTTCAATCACTAGCCAAGTATTTAAAACAACAACAAAAACATCTTCTCTCTACATTAATTCCTGATATGGCGAAAAGACACTGAGGGGATTTTGTAAATACTTATTTACTGGATTTTGCAATTAACACATCTCTTATTAAAACAGGATAACAGTCATTTTTTTCAAAATTAATGTTCCAGTTAGAGCTTTACTGATCTGCCCAGAGACTATCTATGTACAGAGGAGATACAGCAGGACAGCAATCACATACAGGAGGCAATCTTGGTACTACTAGCTACTGTTAAGACTGTGTCTTGGTTCATAAGATGAGTGGATCTCATCTTCATACGCTGCTATATTTCCTTTCCATGAATTAGTTAGGCTTTCATTCTGTCACTATGATAGCTGGTGATCCATGAGGAAACTTCTTACACCAACAGAAAACCAATCCCATTTGAGAAAGAAAAAAGAGATCTGTTAACAGATATCTAGTGCTTTCACAGGATTGATTCTTTTATAGAGAGCTCTTACTTTTGGAGGACCTGGCAGCAACAAAATCAAGGTGTTCTGTTTTATTTGACAGTTAGACAATCATTTATTCACACCGGCCTGGTACGGTCTTTCTGAACGCCTGCGGAAAGGGCAACTTCAATTAACAATGAGGTTCAGTTACCCCTCATGTTATTAAAGTCAGAATAAAAGCAGCCTGCCCATCACTCCCGTAATCTCTTCATGTGTTAAAAATATAACTCACAGCCCTCCTTCTACTGTTTTACCAAGAGCCACCCATCATGCATTCCCCCAAAATTCTGTTGCCCCTCTCAACGTTTCTGAATAACTGGATTCAAACCCTTCCAGCTGAGTGCCTAAGCCATCTCGCACGCATGTTATTGCAACGAGAAGAAGTAAAAAAAAAAATAAAGTGCATTTGTTTTTCTCAATGAAATGTGTTAAATGAAAGGGGGGAAAAAACCTTCAGACTACTTTGTTTAAAGAGACAGGGACTATAGAAGTCATATATCTTGCATCCCTTCGCTCCACCCCTTCCCTCCATCTCTGTGTAATGAAACAGTCACCCCGATGAGAAGGACATAAACAGTGAATCCTCACCAGTGCAGATGGGTGACATTTGAAAAACCTCGTTCTTCTACCTAGATTTCACATTTTTTTTAATCGTTATAATTATTGCAAGAGTATATTTAGCATGTGTGCTCTGCAGTGACTTCAGCTAAACACTTGCTATTTAAGTAGGTCATGTGACACTATTACTGCTGCAATATTAGCACATGAAAATGGCTTTTTGGCAAACAAGTAAATCAGAGACAAAGCATGCTATGCACAGACTGTAATTACGGCGGTATACTTTTTCATCATGTGGTGAAAAAATTTAGAACAGTATTTACTGCTGTAATTAAACTGATTCCCCCAAGAACTACAATGAACTTTGGGAGGTGATAAATAAAAGCAGCAGCAAGCTGCTCCTTTGAGATTTACACTCTGATGATAAGATCTCCTGAGTTCCTGGAGGGAGAAGAAGAAGGTAGGTTCATAATTTATCCTTTCCAGGCCTGGTCCAAAACCTATTAGAGTCATTAGAAGCCTTTAAATTGATTTTGTCCAAAGTTCATTCTAAAGTCATTTTATTCTTGAAGTACAAGTTTTAATTTTCTAATGCCAAAATTAAAACACAAATTGCTTATCATTTTCCTTTGAAGGAAAGGTTTTCAATATTTATTTTAGATTAAAATGGTTGTTACATCTTTCACCGACATTTTCTACAGAGATGCAAAAAGATTTTCTGACCGATAGCGATGATATTTTTTATAGATCTGTACAACTAGCCCCAAAGAACATTTAAGAGAATTTGAAGTGTATATAACCAGACACAAATAACAACGTGTCTTTTGTTAAACTTCACATTTAAGCAAGAGTGCAACAGATCTCCTTTCCGCATGCCTAGTTAAAGGTCTATGTCTCCATGCACGTAGATGTTATGGTTTTTCTAAGGAACAGAGGAATAAAACATGCATCAGTGCCCTGTCAGCGTGCCAGCCCTGCACAGGACCCAGGGGTTGCTGAAAAGGTGAGGACAGGAGTGCTGGGCTGGCACCGGCGGGTGCGCTCACCCCCTGACTCCTGTGCCTGTAGTGCCAGTGTTTACTCCACCTTCTGCCCATTTGGAGAAACATTCTAGAAGAGGAAAATTAATTTGTCAGCTATATGACCCAAGTGGAACCAAATACGCTGTGAGCATGAGCCTGACTGTCTACAGCGGGATGGGCGATAATTTATATCCTACTGTTAATTGGATTTGATTGCTGGGGTTGGGTTTCCTCCTCCTTTACACAACTTCTGTACTCAGTGTGGTGTTGGCTTTTTTAAAATGAATTTTCATTACAGCTTTCTCCAGCATACTTAATCAAATGGGGCTGTATTTCAAATTAATTGGAGTAGGAAGTATCCACCTCCTCCTTGAGAAGACTGAGAATGTGACAGGGGACTCCACTTTTGGGAAATGCTGCTTCTCATTCACCCAGCATCTCTGACAAAACCACGCTTATAGCATGGCAGGGGGATAGATTGTCACAACACAGCTCTTAATCAAACGAAATAGGTGAAGGGGTGACACAGTACAGCTTATGGCATGGTATTTCCTAGATGTGTTACATACAGCTGTAGTCTATTTAATCTTCTTTCCCAATGACTCATCATTCTTCCTGTAGTACTTGTGGGTACTTGTATCTCTTTATAGTGAAACAACAAAAAACTTGCTACAGAGAAACAATGATACTTGTATAGCTCTCTATGGGACATTGGTATTAGGGAAAAAAGATTACTTGGGGAGGGGTAAAGAGTAGATGAGAGTGACTGCATGAAAGCCAAGATTTCATCTTCTCTTGCTCATGTCTCTTCCATAGCATTGTACTTTGAAAAAAACAAAACAAAACACAAAACCACACTCAGAAACAGGCTTTACTGGTATATATTCCCTAAATGTGCATACCAATAAGGAAGTTATCATTCTTTATTTCAAGTAATTTCTGAATTCAGATACTTATATTTGAGTCTCTTTGAAAAAAGCCAGCAAAGTCAGTATGCCAGTCATCTGACTGGTGTTATAGGTGAACCAAAGACATAATTTCTTAAGTTGATCCTCAGAGTACAACAAAATGTTACACTATGAAGATAAAGCCTTTTAAGAAACTAAACATTTGATGGAGTAAGACCCTTGGAAAACCATCTAATTAGTCTAGACAGTTGCCTTCACTACAGTGACAAGCAGTTACTCTCCCATACAACCCTTTTGGACTGAATGGACTAGTTGGACAAGCCAGTGGTTAATATAGGAGTAGCACATTAGCTTTTTAAAGACACAAAGTGAACAGAATCCCACCTAACAACCTTCTGGAATTCATTTTTCAGATGAAAGGACAGGTTCCTGTGATCAAAGTTTGAATCTCTAATGAACAGACTTGCAGTTTTGACAAGAACAATAAAAGGATTAATTAATCAGCTTTTTCAGTCCTACCTATTTTTTTTTCCTAATCACAATACAGCTATTTTAATAGAGCAGAAATACGAATTTGCACAATTTGGTCTTAAGTATATTAGTTTTGTTCATTCTGAAGCAACTCACGCTTCCCCTAGGGAGATCCACTGTCATTTTATTTCATTATCCTACCTATTTTTGCTTTAAAATAAAAAGAGCATCTTTGACAAAGAACTCTGGCAAACAACCCAAGGCATCTCACTGTTGGATGAATTCTGATCATAAAGTTGCCTTCTGTCTTGGTGGGGAATAAAATAAGATATCCCCCTTTTTGTGTAAATTACAGCTACTGGAACAAAACTAGAAAACCGAGATGACAAAAAATGTGTTGAAAGCTACTGTCTGCTGTACGTGACATAAAATCTTAAAATGAAGAAGCAAAAAATCAAAACCAGTGTGGCCACTGCTTGCTGTGTCTTGTAAAGATGCTTGCTATTATTCAAGTTGCTTTTACATAGATGGGATTTATTTTGTGAAAACTCAAGCATCTTAGAAATAGTGTAATGAAAAATATTCAACAATTTACACTTCCCTTCTTTCCACTAGCCCTTCATCTTTTGAACAGAGTATCTGCCTTTAATTCTGAGAACACTGAATGAATAACTTAGGATCTCTTCTAAACAGCAGAGACATTCTAAAGAAGATCTTACAGTTACTTCCAGAACAGAATTTGGGCTCCGTCCAAAATTAAACCATGGAAAAAATTTAGAATCGTCTCTCAGGATCATTTTATGCTGTTTTGTAAGCTATGATAGTCAAAAGGATGGATCACATCTTATCTGGAGGTGCGAGGCCACAATAAATATAATTTTTACTCCCTGATTCCGTTCATCTGTGTTTAATACCAACAAATAGAATAAAATTTAAGGAAGGATTAGTAGGCAAGTGGGAAGTATGGTACTGTACCACTAATATCTTTTAAGCAGATGCCAGCAAAAGTAAATATTGATCAACAGAGGTCAAAAATAACTCAAAGAGTTTGCAAATCACATGCAACTCAGTTGCATGTGCAACTTCACAGCTTGAGATACTCTTTTACTAAAACTGGGGAGAGAGACCGGGGAGAAACAAAACCCGAGGGCTGGAATCTACAGAAGTGTCTGAGGGGACCCACCCTGGCAGCAATCCCTGAACAAATGTATATGTATTTAACAAATGTTTAGATTACAGCTTTGGCTCCCGTACATTTGTGTGTAACACCAACAGAATAATTTATGCTTCCATTTGGAAGGGTATGACATATTCTACTAGTTATTTTAAATTCAGTAACTACTGAAGATGAAAACTCTCTAAGATAAATATAAACATTTAAAAAACCACAGTGTGCTTCGAAGATTTAGGAAGGTAAGTAAATGTTTTTGACTGTTTTTAAAATGGAGTATAGAGGGATAAGTAATAGAGACACTGAACTTGTATGGTTAAGAATAGAAAATAGGTCTCCTAACCACAGAAGGACTATTAGTACTTTCCAATAAAGATAAACTCTTAAAGTCCTCCTTGTATTTTTGGTTTGACTGTTTCTCAAGCCAGAGCCTCATTTGCAAGTTTTTTTGTACAAAGGAGGCAACACTTCTGTCTCTTTTCGTCCTGTGCAATGTATACAGGATCTTTAGCCTTTCTCACCACAGCCCTTTTGGCTCAAGGTGGTTATGTGCTGTGTAACAGAAAGTGTGTAAAAGAGTATGTCTGATAGATGAGGCTTATTCTTTTTGTTTTTTATCCTGTCAGTCTTCCATTATTTTCATAGCTCTTTACTGATAATGCAGTTCATGTTACATTCATCAATATGCCGTACACACTACTACGAAGTACTTATGCTGTCATTAATAATGTACACACTTATAATGCTTTCCATTCCAAAGTGCCCTAAAACACTTCACTAAGTACAGCTCCAATCTGTAAGTGAACCCAGCTCCCGTACTCATTCCTCTTCAAGCAAATGGTGACAACACCGAGAGATTTGCAAGGCCAGTTAATATACAAAGTACATAAAAAATGCAAATACCTGTGGGACGCACCACAGTATCTAAACAGCATGTAGCAGTCCTAATTTCAGAGGCTGAAGGCTGGAAGCTGACATGATAGCCCAACCTGAGTGACCTGCAGGGAGAAAGATTTAGCCCATCACAGAAAGGCAGCATGCACTGCGCCTCAGGGGAGAACTGCTTTTCAAGAGAAACTGGAACAGAGGCTGAAGAACTAATCATTTAGAAAGAGAAAAAATATGCAGATAGACACATATCACTGAATTAAAATTCCCATTTTTTTTGGCTGATCGCTTTATAACCCAACTGAATTGGTCTGCGTACCAGTCATGCTTCTACTGAACAGAAACCTTCCTAAGACAACAAATACTATCAAGTGGACTTTTGAACAAGGCACCACAGTTGTTAAGACTGCTGACTACGTCACAGGACTACATTTGTATATGTGCATGAGTTCCCAGTCACGTACATATTTACAAATTGTCCAACTGTGAAACAACTGCTTTAGCTTAATATATATCTTACTACACTCAAAAGACAATATGCACACTGCAGTACATCAAAACATCTGTTACTTCTCTGGAATGCTCTTATTCGCCAATTCAGGCTTGGATTTTTATGGCTCTAACGTCTATGAAAATCTTTGCAGGTATACATTGACTTTCTTTTCTTTTTTCTGCACTAGTACATATGCCCTGGTAGGAGTAAGGTTAATTCAATCAGGACAAATAAGAAAAATTGAAAATTGCAGAAAGTTAGCTTTTTTTTTTTTCATTTCAATACATATTTTTTAATTTCCATAAACTTTTCCACTTATATGTGCTACGACCAGAAAGAGTAACAGCACAAAAAGTGCTAGAGCTTGTATCTCAACCAGCCAGTATCTTGTGGACCTTACAAATAAGTCTCTTCTTTTGTGAGACTTCCCTCTTAATATCTAAAATGAAATTGTAGAAAGATTTCACATAAAACAGAACTGTACATATATGTAGCATTCTATAAAGAATGGCCGTCCTTGCAGAAAGGCCAAATAAAACAGGTGGCTTTGCAACAGTATGGTCAATTGTTATTTAGTCATTTAATTGGCTTAATTTAAAAGTATGAAGAGATGACTGAGACAAATCCTCACTGTGTGAGTGGGAAAATGAGTCAACGGAAGTGGCAAAACTGATAGGCTGTATACAAAGGTTAATGAGAGTGGAGAAGTTTCTGTCCCATTAAAATGTGGTACACAAACTTTGCAGACTAGTATAATGAGTCTGGATCAGGCTTTTCTTTATTCCAAAGCAAGAAGCGCCTTACGGAAGTAACTTCACATTTCCATGTGCTGGTCATTCAAGTGGGCAGAATAGGCACAAATCAATTATTTATGGTAGAAGCTTCATCCTCCAAAGGGAGGATTGTATCACTGTATCTTTGTTTTGTTTAAACAGGAGAGCGGAAAACATTCACCGTCTTTTTTTTTTAAGAGTTTGTTGGAAGACAGAAAAATGAACAAACTGTGAAAAGGGCATATTTTTTCATTAATAATGAAGCTGGAGTCCATAATCCAGAGTTTTGAGCCTTTAATTTACAATTTAACTGGCAGCTCAAACATCCGGATAAGACAGCAACTGAAATAACATTTTATCTAAAGGCTTATCTCCTCCATCAGAAAGGGTATGAGGAATTAATTCTAAGTTTATCCTGTGAGATCACAGAGGGCAAAGCTAGAGAGATACGCTGGATTAATCCTCCAAAATCTTAGAAGCAAAACTCATTGGAGAGGCCAATTGAAAAGGTGAAAAAAACCCCAGCAAATACTAAATCTGACAAAGGTTGCTTGCATTTTGAATATATTTTGAACTTATTTTTATTCTACCAAACTTGTTTAGTACTTTATTGCAAGTAGATGCATAAAGTAATAAATGGCTCATTTTTCTTTTTTTTTTTCTGATTTACAATTAAAAATTCAGCATGTGTTCTTCACTTCTCTCCACTCATATGCGAGAAAATGGAAGATGTAAACCAGCTCTCCTGCAACAGCAACACCCAAGCAAGGCCTTGTGCAACCTGATCTAGGCCAGACTGGCCTCCTTTGAGTAAGGGCTGGACAGGATGAAGTCCTGAGGTCATTTCCAACTTAAATTATTCCATTATTCTAATTGCTTACTCTTTCTCAGCTTAAGCAATCATGTATTTATTGCTGTTTCATTTCGTATTAAAATTAAATGAAGTCTGCATTTCCTTTGCTCTGAAGTAGACTTAAGCTCTTTCAGAGAGAGTAAGAACTTCCTGCTTACTGCTATACCCATACTGTAGTCAAGAGAACCAATCAAAACTGAGGCGTCATTTAACACTCAATTAGAAAAAAAATTAAAATCAATCTACATCAGATTTTATTATGGAGTCAAGATGAGTAACACTTTCCACATACGTGCTTCATTTGAAGGAGATTCAGGCAGTACAGATTTATCTATGTATTTATCTATATATTTTATCTGTATATATGTAATCTAGATATTTCAACAATAATTATTTCTTATTGTGAAATATTGCTCTTCTGTCCCTCCTAGAAAAATAAACAGTATCTACTCCACTCCAGCCCTTTAATAGTGAAAAAAAGCTCATCCAGGTGTAAGTACCAGCCGTCCTCATCTGCTAAATCCCAGCAATTCTCACAGCTGAGTCCCACATCAGTGGTCTCACGTGCTATTTTGACAGACTCTACTTAAAAGCTGATAAAAGCAAACAAAGTCTATTTTAGAAACAGGGTAGCTAATGTTTACTGCAAAAAGAAACATTGTAAAGCTCCTACATTTCTGTTTGCAGAAATTCTTTGATCACTGACATAAAGATAACTTTGAATGAACTATTTCAGACTGCAAGAGCAGCTCAACCACGCTAACACTCAGTGCATGAAAAATCCACAAAGATTAATTCAGCTTGTTTCTCAGTCCAGTAAATTAGCCCAAACTTAAGTCATTGGTAATCCAGCACAGCAAGCATTTGCACACAAGCTACTTCATTTATTTTGCAGTTAGCAGAACAGACAGTACTATAAACATATCTGTTTCGGATACATCATCTTGAGATTTTTTTGAGAGATCAGGTAAATTTGGTCACAGGCTTTTGAGTCATTTGATTAGTTTTCTTGGCTCATGTATTAAAGGCTTAACATCACAAAGTCTTAAACTATCTTCCATAATTAGAAAAAAGATGCTGCTGAAAACCTCACGCTTTTAACTCAAATAGGCAAGCCTGCTTTCTGAAAAGCTATTTCATTGTACTTTTCAGAATCTGTCAATACTTGGACTTTTTGTCATTAACAAACATTTAATCAACGGACTAGACCTTCAAAAGATGTTCTGGCATCCCCCCGCCCCGCTACCAATCACTTTTCTGTATTAAATCATATGAAATTGAAAGACTGAGCACTTCAGCCATTTTCCCACTAGCTCCATTCAACACTGATTTGTGCAGGTGTTTTGGAAACAGATACACTGAGAAGAGTCACAGCATTCACTGGCTCTCACACTCCTTTTATCCCTGGAAGTGTCTGTGAGCAGACACCTCATTTGTGAAATACAAAATATAAGAAAATTGGCTACTGAACACAAGCCAACAGGTTAATTCTGACACTCAAATTAATGGGAATATTTCTCTACTAATTAAAAAACACGTTACAAGAAATACTTACATACCAATTCATAGCTTTTGGGCAGACTATTCTGGACCACTAATATGTGTATAACACCTCAAAACTACTCTGACTTTAAATGAGCATTCGAGCAGCCTAGAATCTGTTCATCTATCTGTACTACGGTTTGCCCCAGTCTATTGTCCCAGTTGATTTGAGGTAAATAACAAGGAACATCTTTCTTGAGAAGACTAAATATGTGGATTTGGGGTACAATTGTTGTTCTGTAATCCAGGCAATTACAAGTACTTATTTTAAATTTATGACAACTTCTTGCCTATTTAAGACCTTGGTTTTCTGATAAAGCAGTGTGATCTTTAAGATCTCAGTGTGTCTGTAAAGCAGGGCAGAAGTACATATAGTGCATTTATAGTTACAAAACATTTATAGTCCAAACTATGTAACAACTTAAAATGTAAAAAGATTATAGGATTATTTAAAAAACCCACAAAGATCGAAATACTGCACTGTGGCAGAATTAATGCTTACATACAAACAGCAGAGCTTAAAGGCACCCCAGAAGAGAGGCACAATCAAAACGCTGCAAGGGACTAAAAGCTCCATTTAAGCCTGACAACAGACACAGCCCCACCACAGACAGCAACGTCCACCCCCTTCGGTACCAGCCCTCACACAGCAGCTGGTTTGGAAAGAAAAGAATATGTCACAATACTGACCTTATGGGATTTAGGAAGTCTGGTGGCAACATACGCATGTCTGTATAGCCACCAACTACAGTCAGGTGACTATGACCGCTGTCATAGTCAGGTGTATGTTGCCAGGTGACCATAGTCAGTACAGTCACCTTAACATAGGTGGCTATGCACCTCTACTCTAGAAGATCTTCACACCAAGAGACTTGATCTTGACAGCACCTGTACTTTTTCCCCACAACCACCAATTTCAGAAAAAAAAAACCCCTCTTCAATTACCATAAAGGTGTAATCGCTCCAAGTAATGAGTAACAACTTTTCCCAACAATGAAAATTTATTCTGTCCCAGGCCAAAAGCTTTACACATGACTACTAACGTATTTCACCTGCCTGCCTCATTATCACATATCTTGGGTTATTTTCCTTAGTGATTTTCTGTGTGTGGTTTTTGTTGTTGTTGTTGTTTTCATTTATTTTATTTTTATATTTTGTTTTAGGGTTTGGTTCTTTTTTTGTTTGTTTTCCTTCCTTCCCTTCCTTCAAAAAAGCAGAGCCTCACCAAGAGAATGGCTACTTCCTGAGCACAACACACTGTCACGGGTTGGGCAATCTGCACACAGGTAGTTTGAGACCAGCCACAGTCCTCGCCAATTCTCACCCTCCTGTAGACTACGGACATGCAAAAGACCTTCATGCAAAAGCCAGGAGCAGATAATGCCAGATGATTAAACTGTTACAATGACAACATTGCAATTCTCCATGTGCATAGCATAATGCATGTGGCTTGTACAAGAACGTGAAAATGTTGAGGATGAAGATGCTGCGTTACTGCAGTAGCTGTGGTACTAACCTTATGCCCTACAATCTTCTGTGTGTCCTTGCCCCGTGCTGCGCTCTGCTGAGCCTCCACCTCTGTCCTGTCCCCTCCTGTGCTGCACCCTCCATTGCCTCCTCCAGCTGGTGCTCTCTTCCCTTTTCCCCACAAAACTTGGCAGAAGACCACAGTCACTCCAGATCTGGAGTGAGTGGAAATCTGTGGTTCCTAGGAAGGAGATGAAAAGGTTTTGCATTGCCATTTGAACTGCAGCTTCTGTTGCTAGGCCCGTTACTCATCATCTACACTCCAAAAGTGGCCCCCTGTTCTTGAAAGTTGCTGACCTCAGGAGGTTCTACACTATCACAGTACTTGACGGGTAACAGCATTTTTCATTCAGTATCAGACTGTGGAGTTTAATTATGCTACTCATTACTGATAATAGAAAAGGGCAAATCCTAAGAGACAGAAAAAGGTCTGAATAAGAACACAACCTAAATGCAAAACCAAACAAACAAAACAAAAAAACCACAATAAAAACAACAACAAAAAACTCCGCAGATGTCTGTGCTGAGACGTGACTACCATCCTACCATCAACAAATGAGTCCAATCTCACCTCTGTGGAGGCTGATAGCAAAATCCTTGTTTGTCTTTAAAGAACCAAATTCATTACTGATATCAGTGCGTTAATGTGCTGACTATAGCTGGTTGAACATAAGAATGGCCATGTGAATTGAAAGGTGAAAGAAAGATGGATCAGACAGCTGGATCAAAACTGAGATGTAAAATAATGTAACTTTAAACTGTCAAATTAGGTGCACACCTACCCTCATAGGATTACATGTTCTTTACTGAAAACAATATTTAAATCCACAGAGAATAGAAAAGGAAGCATTACTCCATGTGACATGGAACTAATATTATCTTTTGAGCTTCTTCCTTTAAAAAAATTAAGTTGACAGCTCCAGCATCCCTTTTGCCAAAATTTATGATACAATTTGCTGAATTATATAAAGCCTTAGCAAGAAATTACACATATGGGATGACTTTTTATTTGAAATTGTGTTTCCTATACCAAGGTTCATCAAGCTGTTTCATATTTATTCCTCTGAATAATGATATGTCAGAATTCTAATTCCAGCACCAATTTATTGCTTGTTGGCAACTGGAGAATGAAATAGCTATGTAGACAACATGCAATATTGATTTTTATCCATCTTTTTTGAGCCCCAGTAAATGACTCCCAAATGTGCTTTGTTGTTGCAGCCTAACCAAATATTACAGTCTTATTCCTATCATCCAATAATGATGTTACTGATGTAGCATATTTCTTAAAGAGCAACAGTCCAGTACAATTTGATGACAGTCAGATGGAATTACAGGTTTCATATTTAACACTTCTTACCGTTAATTTATCTCACTCAGATCACATCTAAAGGTTATTGGTTGTTAGTACATTTTTGTAAGTGTGAGGACTAAAATAATAATAATTAAGAAGAATAAGGGGGCTTTCAGCTGCTATAATAGGAAATTCAGTGTATTTGAGTGTACTTCACACAAAAGAGAAGAGGTCGGAGATAATGCAAAATTTGCAAACTCACTTCATGTATTTTGGAGTTGGATCCATCAAAACACCCATCTGACAAGGGATATTAATCAATGCAGCGCTATAGAAATAAAACAATCTCTTCAAAGGCAGCCTCAGCACCAGATTTAGGCTCTTGTGTTGTCAATGTTCTTTTATATAGATTCAGAGCATGAACTTTTTTGTGAGACAAGACAAAATGACTATTTGCATTTGAGATAAAATGATTTGAAAGAAGGCTTCAACATCATTTTTAATATGAGAAAAGGAGGTTGATCAGAATCTTAATGGGGCAAGTGATGAAAATTTTAATTGGCAAAGATACAGATATACTTGGAGGAGGGAAAGCAGGACCAGTTCTTGGCACCAGGTGTGGTGCACACATCCTGAACAATGGAAAGGTGCTGCTTCAGCAGGACTCGATAGACAAAGTGTGCAGGTACAAAGAAGAATGTTGCTTTAGATGAGAAGAAATTTGACGCTATTCCTGGTCAGCACTAAAATTCAACAGATATACTAATGTGTTCAGCATTATGTTTAAAATTGCAGTAGCCACATAATTTGTTTCATTCTAGAGGTGTTAAGATACGAAAAAAAAGTAATTGGAAAGAAAAAGAGAAGGATAAAGAATATACCCAGGGCCCATATGTTCTAAAGGCTGACTTTCAGTGCTCTTTAAGCAGGTAAATAATGCCTAGGGGGATTTTTTAAAAGTCGCTGTTACTGGATTTATGTGCCTGTAAGATGTTCAAAATCCCAGTGTCTAACTATCTGTCTTTGAAAATAAGGTTCTTGGCTTCAAGATAATGCCAGATGTACCAGCCTTCACAATTTTTTTCATCTGGATGCTCTGATGCTTACATAATGCAACTTTTCTACATTTCTTTAAAAAAAAAAGTCAGTTTTAATTAGAATACAGTGCTGAGAACGTAGAGACATATTTCTGACTACCAAAGGCTGGATACACACCGTAGGATTGTACATATAACACAGACACAACTTGTGAGGAAAATAAACTTGGCTTCTTCCTGGTTGAGGGCACAATAATTAAGTTTGAATTTCAATATGAAGGAAAATTTAGAAAATTGCTAATCAAAAGCGACTACTTTTCAAGTCTGTGATGGTCAATGACAGATTTTACATATAGAGGATACATTACTTCCTTGACACCTTTTTAGTGTTTTAAATACTAACATTTAAAGCTTAGGTAATCAATTGGCGGAACTTAAAACTTGAACAGTTTCAACAGCCCACTCCTTACTACAAAAAAAGGCTACATGCTAAAGTAAATTTGAAAATTAGAAAATACTGTTTAACGTTTAAGCAGCTTGTTCCTCCGTTTTTTGCCCTCTGGTCACATCTGTACACTCTCATCCCTCTTCCCTGTCCCCTAGTTGAATCTCTCTTTGGTCCTGTGACTTCTGGAACAACAGTAGCATGCAGTGCAAAAAGCAAAATAAAGAAAACTAGCAGTTTTCCTTTCTATCTTATTGTTATATTGCATCGTGTCATGCCATGAAAGAATGTAAATGAGACAGACAAGAAAATGACAATACAGGTGGCAGAATTATTTTTCTCTTTATTTTTGAGAAGAAAACACAGCTGAAAGTCTTATTACTATAGGAAGGATGAGTGATTTATTAAAAAGCTTGTTATCAACACAAGACAGCCTGTTACCGGTGTGCTACATATTCTGCACAGTTGAAGTGTGAACAAAATTGGTAAGGCCAATTATAGCAAAAGTCTGATACATACAGACAGTAGAAACATCTCTTGATCAAAGCCGATTTGGCGGAAAGTTTTCGTGCCTTAGACCTTCACTCATCAGAAGTGGCACCAGAGATCACAAAGGAAAGGTTGTAACACTGTATTAATGTTTTTCATGTTGCTAATGCAACATATTGGGTAGTGCCCTGTTCCTCTCCCGAGACAGGCAATTACCCTGGCTTCAGTCTAAGTAAATGCCCTTCCTGACTGTGTTACAACAGCAGCAAATCTTGCCTCTTTTGAGTTAGCAGTGATTGTACTTCTTTTGCTGGCTGGGAGATGCGTACTGTGACAAAACATAACTCACATCGCTGACATTTGTGTCTGTGTGTGTGAATTTTTTTGTTCTGTATGTTGTTTATTTCAGGGTTGTTTTTCTTCCTAGCATAAGAAGTCAAACCTCGTTTGGCTATCAACAAACACAGATTTTCCTGAAAGCTCAAAAGACCTTGAATCTAGCATCCATCTTCCGAGTGTAAGAAGCTGGCCTAGTGCCCTTCCTCAGTTCCTTGGAGGAAGGTCATCCCCTTTATCATCCCACTCTATTAATGGTCCTCATTGGCTGCTCAAGTATTATGCTTCCCAAGCAGAACACCTTATCATCTTCGTACTAAGGTCTCTTCTATTGCACAGTACCTTTCAACTACTTTTCTTCTTCAGATAATATAAGTGATAAATACTGAACTTATAGCATTTGTTCTCATCTGTGGGTAGCTTCAAGCTCGCATTGCATGTTTTACAATGGAAGAAGAATTTGCATACCTGAAGAGTTCTTCTGTTTATTCCATTT
Source organism: Pampusana beccarii (assembly GCA_013399365.1). Taxonomy (NCBI): domain Eukaryota; kingdom Metazoa; phylum Chordata; class Aves; order Columbiformes; family Columbidae; genus Pampusana; species Pampusana beccarii. The sequence continues at coordinate 792,804 of VWYH01005842.1, read as the reverse complement.
CTACTAATTGGTCTAATAGAAGTTTATCTCTAAGCACTAATTCAAAGTCACAATCTCAATTTGTTCCACAAACACAGATCCTGAATCTTTGTTATATTTTCCACACCCTCTTTAAAAGAGGCTTTCAAAGAAAGTACTGAATCTTCCAGACATATTTACCGAGGTACAGAAAATCCAAACCAGCGGTTTGATCTGCATTGCTACACAAGCAAGGAGGGGGGAAAAAAAGGCAAGCTAATAGTTCAAAATGCTCAGTTTCATAGAATTTTGCTCCTGATCACATTCAACACTTAAAAAGCATTTTCTGAGAGTAATTATCTACACTTTGAGGAAGTAAGAGACGTTCACTTTTACATGCAGTACTGAGAACTATGGATTTGTGAAAGCAAACTCTTCAAAATCTTAAATATTTTATTTAAAATATTCCATAATATTTAATTGACACAAAGAAATTTCAAATACTTTGGTTTCCTTCACCGACGACTGGCCCTATGCATAGACAAGGTATGTATTTCTGTTAAGGCTACCTAAGCAACTCAACCTCCTTCTCCTTTATCTTGGTCTCTCATTCAGCTTCAAGCCCTCTAATCTTTATTTTGCCTCCTGTCCACTCAATCCTGGCCCAAATGTTCATCTCCTGACTGCAGCCTCCTGGAGTCCATAGAATCAAGTATTTGCAGAACATTAGTCTCTAAAGGAACATAACCTCTCAAAACGCACAAGCAATTGCAGACAATAAAGAGAGCCATGAAGATTATCTGGCTCAAAACGAACTGAATCCAGTGAATAAAGCATTAAAAATAAAGTGTTCTCCAATATCTAGCACCAGAAATTTCCCAAATGACAGGATATAAAGGTTTGAATGGTGGAATTTCCCAAGAGTAGTGCCTGAATTAATCTTCAGGAAGACAAATGTTTTGCTTATGCTTAAGTAATAAATCCCTGTTATTCTCAGTGAATCCACAGTGTGGTCACCTGGTGGTTGATCTGCTCTTTATGTCATTTATCTCAGAATATGGAGAGAGAAGGGAAACCAAAATCACAACAAAAGCTTTATTAAATGATGTATGTTGAAAAGAAATAAAAAGCAGAGGCCTTTTGGGAATAAATGCAATCCAATCTTAAGGATAGCAAACTGTTTTCAATACTCCCCAAAATGAAGTAGGAACAAGGAATCACAGCCATAAGCTCATGTTTATGCATCTCCCACTATGCTACTTCATGATCCTCCAGAAAAATCACCTAGGAACTACAGCTTATTGCAAAGCATGATTCTTCTGATATGTGTGGCACTATCACATAATGCATCCAAAGTAATTTTTACAGTGCACTAGGAGTCAGATTTTGAAATGAAAAAAATATACAATTTTATTTAAAGGTTTGTCAAGACATACTGCAGTCTAATGTCTTTATTCTATCATTAGGGATACAATTCATTAAAGAAACCGGGTTCAAATCTGGTTTAAAATTAGCTTTGCAAGCCAGTTTCAAAGATGTTGCCAAAAGTGGGAAAAATTGTGAAGCTGGAAGACCTCAGAAACCACAAAAAATACAGATACCATAAACCATTGAAAAAATCAAATGAACCTGCCACTTTAAGGTATTCCTTTCTTCTTTACTGATATACTTAAAACAAAAAAAAAAAAGAGAGAAAGAAAAAGAAAACATGAGCCACCAGAAGGAAAGTGGACATAATTTAAAGCTAGAGTAAGTATCTTTAATTAAGCTCGCTTCAGAATCTCTCTAGAATTAAAGCTTAAAGGGTTTAATTCTTTATTGAAAAACAGTAAGAGTGCTTACTCACTATGCAGGATTTTTTCAAGTTCTTGCAGCTTTAAAATAAATCTATTATAGATAAAAAGAAGCTTAAATAGCATATATTACATCTCGCTTTTGTTTATATATGGTGAAGAGTATTCAGAGTGGACCATATCTTAGACTTGCACTAATCCTTAAATAATTACTATTCATGTACTCAACGCTGCAAAAACCTCACGGAATGTGACTTTGTTCTGCTGGTTTGTCTAATCCCACTCAATTGCTTCAGTTCCTTCTCCCAGAGGTCTCACATTTAGAAACTGAGTTCTACGTGTCCCCATATGCCCTTACCTTCTCCCCAAAAATAGAAACAAAAAATTGGAAGGTAAAAAGCAAGAAAGCAAGCACGAATACATTCAATTCCAATGGAAATGAACTGTACTTTTTCACTATTATTATTTTGGTCCTTTCCCAAATATCAGTCCATCAATAAACATGAGAAACAGCTTGTAATTCACAAAGCCTTCGGCAACTCTGTTGTGATAAGGGCAAATTGGTCTGGCTCTATGAATGCTGGAGATGGGAATAGTTCTGTGGTTTGGACCAATTTGAATGGATGGAAATCACTGAAGTCCCTGAAGCTGCAGCAAACGATGCTGTGCAGCTGGCAGCAGCCTGTCATCTGCATGCAGAAAGCAACAGGAATATTACAAATTTCCTGCACAAAGTGAACTGTTTCAATCACCTGTAAAGACTTCCCTTGTCAAATAGAACTGCAGCAGGAAACCTCTAACTACCCAAGATTTTCTTCTGTCCCTTCTCTCCTTCTCTTTTCAAATAACAGCCATCTGCCTAGAATTAAAACTTTGATTTCAAAAGAGAACAAAATACAGTGAAGTGATTGTCAAACAGAAATTTCATAAAAGGAATGGTAATGCAGCAGAGCAATAAGAGGTACGTCACACATAATCTAGCAGATACCACAGCGGATGTGATTGTGTGATCTTAAGATAATATACAGTCTTAATTAAGAAACTAGATTTTCTATGGAACTAAATGGTATTCAAAACAATCTGCATCATTATTTTGCACTAATTCCTATTCATGACCTTGCATTATATACTCGCAGCAAACTGGAAGTTTAACTGATAAACATCTTGATCACTCCTGTAAGCTGCATGAGTTTTGCCCTAGAGGAATGAATTAATGAAATTAAGGAGGAAAGACAGTTGTGGCCTCTTCCTGTCTTACAAGGAAGTGTAATTATCACATACATTAAAAAGGATTTATTTTAAAAATAAACGCTTTATTTAAAAACTTCCATTTCAGGTAACAAATTATTACTGAAGCTGTTTTGTGGTGGTATGTTGTGGGGGTTTTTTTCATCCAACAAAGTGCTGAAATGATCGACGGAACATTTTGGTAATTAAATACATACATACGTGTATATATATATACACATATATATATGTGCATGTGTTTCCTTTATATGTTTGTTCTTATTTTGAGTATCAGCTTGATCCTTCACATCTTGAAGCCCTCAAAAACCTTGCACAGTTTCATCCACAGGTAGTGGGGCTGTTACAGATGTGTAGGGGACTGCTACCCTTTGCCTGTTAGACAAATGGACAAATTTTGAGTTCATGTGAATGAAGAGCATAAGAATGCACTGCACCTTACAGTCTGATTCTTGGAAAACACAAACTATCTTTACTCAAGGCGTAATGTTGAACTTTTCGAGAAAATCAGGAATGACATTTTCCCTACCTTTTTTTTATATGTAATCAAAATATTTTATTTTCTTCAGAAGCAAAGTTTCACCACTCAGCAAAAAAACCAAGATCCCTGATGCCTGATTAGTGACTTCATAACCCAGCAAACTACCAGCAGATTTTCCAGATTGTTTCTGTGTCCTCATACCTGGCCTCCTCACACGCAGGCGCTAGTCCTAAGAGATGAAGTTCAGCTCACGTGTAAGACGTTTTTCACCTGCTGCACTAGATGATGATGGCGCACCCCAGGATAAACCTTATTTAGTTCTGTCCTGTTACTAAAGCCATTTCCACTGGTAACTATGTGCCACAGACAAGTAATCGTTATAGTCTGAATATGACCTTTACATTTTTCATCTTCATCCAAGGGTGTGTTGTTTTTTGTGGGGTTTTTTTTGGTTGGTTGGTTGGGTTTGTGTGTGTGTGTGTGTATCTGCTTGCATTTTACTCTTTCTTTTTGATTCTCAAAACTGCGTGCGGTACTTAGTAAAACATCATACTGACAGGTGCTTTACAAAAACCCCAAGTCTTTTCTTTAGGTCACTTAGAATAAAACTCAATAGGAACAGTTCTGCCAACAGGATCTTTGCCTCTCTACAAGTATTTGAATACTCAGGATGGAAAATGACTCTGAGACAAGATACAATTTCTATGCACAATATGAATTGATGGCAAACTTTTCACTTGAACTATTATTGCCACAACTAATAATCCTTTATGTTATCATTTTTTCATATGACTTTGCACTCTCTGCTCGTTTGCATATCTGTTTTTACCCCATTTTCTCACTCCCCTCTCTTTTCTATTCCCCTTTCTTTTTCCTTCTTTCTGTTTTCCATTATACTTGCATCCTCCTTATCCTTCTTTTAAATGTTGGCACTGGACTTCCCCAGAGATAAATCAACACTTACCACTCATTCCAAGTTTTTTTGAGTGCTCAGTGTGCACCAGAAAGGGGAGGATTACAGCAAGAGCCAGTTTGGCACTCTCAACTAGAGAAGTCTGGCACTGGCGTTATTATACGTTCAAAGACTGTGCAGCAGTGTGGTCTCCTGCCTCTGGATTTTCTTTTGCTTTTCTTTGTACAATTCTATACAGTTGAAAGCCTTTTTTGGCAACCCAACTGAAGATTTTTTTTTTCATTTCTAGGGTTTTTTAAGCTTATTCGTCCTAACAAATAATTTGTAATTCACAATTAGAGAAGAATGATGGCATAAAACCCCTAAACTTTCTGCTATATCTTAATCTGATTTACATTTTTTGAGAGTGCATGATGCCTGCAAGCACTTGTTAGAAAGAATATGCTCACAGCATTGCATTCTCTTGGCAAGCCAGCTGAGGCTGTGTTACAATTATCTGCACCCGAGTCATGGCCAGACAATATAATGTCCTCTCCATGCTAGACATTATACAAACATATAGAGACAGGCAGTTTCAGCAACAAAGAGCTCACAATCTAAATTGATGGTGGGAGAGGTAAAAATAGTTCAAAGCAAGAAGATAAATAGCATTAGGTCAATAAGATATCAGAAAACATATGAATAACACCCTTGTCTCAAAAGCAGTGTAGTTCAGTTTATCAAAACATCCAGAAAATTCTGCTGCTGTCTAATGGCACTGAAAAAACATTGCAAGAAAATAACTGTCCCTTGTGGTATTTCAAATTTCTCTATAGATAGGAAGAAATGAAAGATGAAAAGTAAACTCTTGAGAGATTCTTGGCACTCAAAGTCTCGGGTTTTTTGGTCTTTATTCAAACACATCATCTAAACTTTGATGCCATCGCTAGCCTTTGCTGGCAGATTTAGTACAGGTACAAACAGAAAGTGATACCAAACTAACCTGTGTCTGAGCAGCATTAAATAGTCAAGACTGTTACTACGTTCCTGTGCTCTGTTGACAGATAACTAATATATATACTATCACATGTGACACCTAAGCCTCTAAGAAAATAAAGGAAATCATGGTTATTCTAGATCACAAATGCCAAGCAAGAGAACACACTTGTAGAATCAGGTAAACACAGTAAAAATGCACAACCTTGAAATTCTGAAAACATCTATGACTGCTAATAATTCATTTGGAAAACAACACTGTACAGAGCCCTAATATTGGTTGGTCTAGAGGAAAAAAAAACAAAACCAAACACAAATAAAAAAAAACAAAGCAGGCAAGCAATTTATAACACAGAAAAGCATGCAGCTGGTGCAAATAGGTATTTCTGATGTAAGATAGCCAAAATAAGTCAAACGTCTGCTCTCATACAATAACCTTTATTCACCTATTTGGTCTAAGATGCTAATTCTTTGCTGTGAATAATCAACATTACAGGTTACAGTAGGTATTTGTTATATTTAATTAGTTTTCCTGGCTATCTGTATGAAAGCTTCAATTTGTAAACCTGTATTTTCCTGCATAGATAAGAGGCAAAGCCCTGAAGATGACTGTGCAACGAACGCAGAAGGACGACTCATTCATATTTCTACAAGTTCTCAGTGTTTGTGGAGCAAAACAAATGCCATTTGCAGATATTGGTGACTTTTCTGTCTACCTGTGACCCTGTGAAAATGTAGCAGAACTTAATAACTTTCAGCATATATACCCACACTCAGTCTTCTCAGAATATTGTTGATCTTACTTATAAACAAACAGTTCAGTTTTATGGCAAAAGGAACATGTTAAGATCTTATTGTCTCCAACAATTTTGTGGGTTTTGTTTATTACAAGCCTAATGTTGAGTTTTGTTGAGAACTTCAGTTAGTGACTGTCTGCCAGGCTCGACTTCTGACAACTGGGTCTAGTGTTTGTAAGCCTGCAGAAAAAGACCATGTCTGCAGTTTAAAGCACCAGGGGAGATGGGATAATAAAGAAAAAGGTCATGAATTCTATGTCCTGGTGTATTTAAGCTGCAGCTAGTAAAATCTTCAAAATGTGGGAATTACTTGGCACCTTTTCAAAGAGAACTCATGCATACTTACACAGGCAAGAGTTCCAGTACTGCCAGAGTCAAAGATGGTTCAGGGCACATTTCAAACAATCTCATTTGCACCCCTCCCCTTTGAGTGCATTGCACTAAGATACTCCAAACAGGTTGGAGTCCTTTACAATGAGAGCAACGTAACATAAAAACAAAAAACCAAACCAAACCAACAACAAAAAAAACCCCAAACCAAATACCACAAAACCAAAACAGATTGGGCTTTTTGGCAATAAATTCCATTAGCTTTCTAGAGCTGATGATATAGAATACAAATATGAAAAGACAGTGATTTATGTCCTTAATTTGATCAGCCATGACAAATTCAGATAACAGTAGAAAAAGTGAACTAGTTTTACTTTCATATATCAGAAACACCTACGATATTGAAGACGTACTTTACAAAAATGAAGAAGTTTCACATCTAGTAATACATCAGCATCTTTAAATAATCTTTTTCCTTCAGGAGGACATCTACTTTTACGTAACAGAAGTGGGCTCCTTCCAAAGAAAATGAAGGAAGTGTTACTTAGACTGAGAAGAATATTTTTTGAAAAGAAAACAATGTGAGATAATGTTTCTGAGACCAAAAGCAAGATGTAACAAAGCAGATTAACATAGCTATCACCAGCAAACGATGCTTCACAAACCATCGCTGCCAATCCTTATAATTCATTAATTTTCATTTTGCACCTGCATTTTGCAGCCCGCTCAGCCAGACTTTTAGAGTGACATGCAAACAAAACAGCTCTAATGATCTCTCGATTAGTTCACAACACTCAAACTCTTAAAGACATAGAAGAAAAGCAAAACCAACCACCTGGTGGTTTTTGACCTGATGTTTGATGCTTTCTGCCACAAAGCAAGAAAAATAATAGTAAAAAAAAGTTTCTTAATTTTTAAGGGATAAGTTTCCCTAATGAGGTGTTATAAAATCAGTCTAACTGCTAAATTATATTCAGTTCTTTACTTCAGGCTGTATCACACTTTGCTTCTGGACTTTGATCTTCATAACAGTTTGTTTCTTCACATTCAACATGCTACCTCTCAAAGCAGAAATATAGAAGTCTAAGCCCAAAGGCAAGAAAGCTGAAGGTAAAAAATGTTCTCATAGCCTATATGGATTTTCAGTAAGGATGTTCTGACTACTGACTTTCCTCTGAACATGAAGAAGACAGAATTTAATAGTTATATTACTTTAGAAGTAATATTGTTTGGGCTTCTTACACATTTTGAAGTTTAGTATCTCCATTGCACTCTATGTGACGACAACTTCTCCATCCTGATGCTAGAGACCTGTACAGGCAAACAGCTACCAGTGCATGTTAATTCTGCCTCAGCTTTAAATATTGGAGGAATTTCCATCACTTCACTAAAACTCTCGATCAGTTTATAGAAGTCAAAGGAGACGACAGGAAAGATCTGATCTGCTTCCCAACTGCTCCACATTGTCAGGAAATAACTCTTCATAATACCAGACATCCTTGATAGAAATCAGTGATCTGTTAGACTCCCAACTTAATGTTTTGGGAACAGCTCACAAAATCCGTCCCTTCAAGGGACAGATATGTTGACACCACTGCATGACAACAAACAGAGGCTGCAATCCTTTTTAGGAAAAGACTAAATTACAGTCAGAAGCTGCGTGATGAGCTGCTTCCTAAACAAGTGCAGGCTGTTTATCCTGTTATCACACAATCACACCTTATTACCCAGGACAGTTATCCACTACCCCATAAAGATCATCTTTCCAGTGCCAAAAGCAAACACAGCCCCTTGTTACAGCCAGTAACAAGTAACTTTTTTCTGACTTTCAAACTATGTTTCATTCAGCTCCTCATCTCTGACTCTTTAAAGCTACCTAATAAATTATTTGGGCATGAAACAAAAATATGTACTGAAATAACTATCACATTTTTTGCTCATAGGTTTATGTTAAACCTATACATAGCAAGAACTTTTATTTCTTCTTGGACACTTATTTATGGTAAATTTTGTTGGGGTACTTCCATGAAGATGAATCATACATAAAAAGAAAATTTATTTCAGCAACTGTTAGGAACCTAAAAACTGCTGCTGTTCATTGATGTATACTCATATGCCTCTACCTTTAGAAATTAAATTGGAAGTCTGTTAATTTTATGGAAGAGAGAGAGTTGTATTAACTATGATGTAACTCACATGCAGTGCCTGCTAAGAACTTCTAAAAATGTGGAACAGGATTTATATGTTCCAGCTTATGAATTGTCCTGGAACAGAGAGAAGTAGGGAGCTTCCACCCTTTATTTCATACCGTGACAGAGACCTACAGCAGGTCTCGCTTTTTCAGCAGCTGTTGCAGAAATGTGCTTAACTCTCAAGTCGATCCTCAGTAAGCATACTTTACTGCAAAAGTATAATCACTTTTGAGAGACAAATGACTGTTTTTCCAATTGGATTTTTTTTCTGAGAAAAAAGTAAAAAGTTTGACTTAATGATATCACTAGTCTAGGTTACACACAAAATTCTCAGTTTCCAGATCTATACAGACAATAGTTTTTAGAAATGGAGCTTATCAGTCTCTTAAGCAAGTATGCTCTATTTCCTCGCAAGAAATTAATAAGGGGCAGATATTCCTGTTCTCAGAAGTGAACGAATACATTGCACACAGTCCTATTTTGCCACATGGCTGGGGAAAAATGAGTGTATCAGGTATTCTAGCTATAGAATAGAGCTAGCCTTTCAAATGCAGCAAAGCAATAAAATATAGTACATCCACAGAAGCTTAGGTAAAGGTTAGGCAAATATTGTCCCTCAAGGCCAATGCGGAGGTCTTCCAGCCATACAAGTGCTCTATTGAACCACTACAGCAATCAGCCTGCTTACTATGTTTGACACAGCAAAAATACTCTGTTATCTCTGTATTTTCCATGGAAAGCTATTAGTTTTAAAAAGAAGTGCAATTACTGATAAAGAGCATCTTTTCAAAGGAAAGACTGTAAAATAATCCTGCTAGGTGGTGACAAATTCTTCCTATTTGTACGTCTATATGGCATTTTTAAGGTGCTTTTTCCCTAAATGAATAATCTTTTTTTGGGGGGGGACTACTTGTAGGGAAAGACATTCATCAGTGTGAGTGCAGCTGAAACAATCTGGCCTGTCATATCACAAGAAATCCAAGAAAGCAAATTTGGCAATTTCTGAAAATGTTTTCTTTTCCCCTCTCCAGGGTTCCAGTGAGAATGACTGTTCTTTCCCAATGCACTACTGGGAACATACGCTATTTGCATGGTATTCTGCTTCTTCTGCATGTGAGGGAAAGATCTAAATCACTCAGTATGTAGTTTTGTAACACGCTATCTCTTGATAGAAACACTTTTTTCTTTATATCACAGCATACATCTCTGTTGGGACTATTCCATATCTATTACTATTGTGAGTGCTGCTGGAGTGAAGAGGATGGCATACAGCATGAGATGAAGCAAACTTATTTTAGCAGGTCTAAGGTGCAGATTGCACAGATGATCTTTACTCTATTAGCCATTTGGCCCTTGGTAGAGAAAATAATTTCCAAAGAATAACCTTGATTCCAAAGGCAGAGAAGACTGACTGATCATGAATAGTCCATTTTGGTTTTATAATTAAGTTATACTTGAAACAAAAGTAACATACAGACAGTAATACCAGATTTGCAGTGGTTGAATTATATCTTTTACACTACACAGGCAAGTTCAAATGTCGTCACAACCCTATTTTATTAAAATACTTCTGCTCCTCTCCTTTTTTTCATAAGATTTTTAAAAATCAGAATCAAACATTAATTGAAAAAAAATCATTTGATATAGATATTAACACAGTTTGCAGAGACAAAACATCCTACCTGAGTCCTCATTCTGAAAAATTATTGTTAACACAATCACTAACATTACACAGCATACAGTAGAAATGTAATCCCAATTTTTCCACAACAGCAATTCAGGAATCAGTTTGCCACTGAGTTCTTGTACTGCCTAACAAATGTTCTTTCTCCGTGAAAAAATATTTTTATCATATACAGTGAGATGAAAGGGCTTCATCAGCTAATTCTGCTAGGTTATGCATACAGTACATGAAGTGAGAAGAGGTAGGTCTTTAGATATGTATAGAAAAAAAAAAAGAAAAAGGGATGCCATGGTTAGCCTGACTTCTGTTTTTTCCTTCACAGCATTGCATTCTGCTGTATATAAGGCTGGACCTTCCCTCTTGCCCCCACATGTCTGGGTGAATCTGTAAGAAATAGCAATTTGGGTAACATACTGCACTTATTCTATTTCTTCCGTATGCCTCAAGTAATCACAAAATCTAGCAATACAAAGGTATGGTCATCTGATTGCTGCTGATAGGGTACTGTGAGCAACCCAATGCAAGACAGCAAAGAATCCATATTTGAATGATGTTTCTAAGAAGAAATAAGGCATCTCAAAGGCAGACTTCAACTAGGAAAAAGGTTTAAAAGTATACAAAACNATACAAAGGTATGGTCATCTGATTGCTGCTGATAGGGTATTGTGAGCAACCCAACGCAAGACAGCAAAGAATTCATATTTGAATGGTGCTTCTAAGAAGAAATAAGGCACCTTAAAGGCAGACTTCAACTAGGAAGTATACAAAAACAGTTTTAGCAGCATCTATATGTAATAAAGATAGCTAATTGCAGTCAGGAGCACGATGAGACTACCGTTTGAAAGCAAAAAGCGAAACAAAAAGTTGATCACAAACAAGGCGGATAGTGATGGATCAATAACTGTTGTCATAGGACTTGCCATAGCCTTCTAACTGGAACCTGACCAGGGCTGGAAATCGGAGGCTGTTCATCCCAGGCATAATGCATATCACTTTGCTACCTGGTTTATTTCACCAGGAAAATCAATGTAACCCATATGACTGGAATGCTCAAAGGTCTTACTTATTACTACTGCATGTACTCCTGCAAAATATTGTGTTACAAGGGGTTTTGATCCAAACCATTTCATTTCTAACACACTTTCCTAGGTACTATATGCCTAGAAATTTCCTTTACAGCTATATAATACATCAGTCTATATCACAGATACATATGAACATGAACACGTTGCATCGTCAAATATCTGTCTGCAGAGATAATATGGTAGAAATGTTTTGAAAATTCTGCACTCCTTGTGTTTTCTATAATAAACCACCCACCAAAAGGGAGTAGCACATCTTAAAGGAAGCAGTCTCTAGAATGCTGAATAACACAGCACTCAGGAGAACGGTGTTTTGTTTCTTCTGTGCATCTTAACCTTTGCTCTGCAGGGAATATTCTCTAGGATGGCATCTAAAGAAGGCATATTAGGCTCTATGCTAATCAGTTCTGAGGCTTTCAAGTAACTGCTGCTGATTGTATCAAAAATGTGCCAAGAGAAACAAACCGAGAATGCAAAATCTATTTGAATTTTCTTTTGAAGCTACAAGTAAAAACTCCTGGCAGCACCAGTGCTTTCAGCAGTGTAAGATTTTCATACTTTATGCACTTCAAAGTGCAAATGAGGATTATGACCTTATATATTGTATATGCACCTATATTTTATTTATACTGCATCTGTGCAATCAGGAGAAAAGATATTTCCATGACCTTCTACCAGCAAGAAGCCTAACAAGACTATTCAGACCTACTGATAATTCACAGTTAATTAAAGGTTAAAAAGAACTTGCCAATTAGTATGAAAGATAATTGTCCTCCTTTGGCTACCTGATTATGTTTTCCTTTGAATACACTGAAGTGTATGTTGTCATGCTGTTGGTAAATGTAATCACAGAGCACTCACAGTACCTTCTGGCTCTCAAAGTACTTGGCCTTAGAAACAAAAATTCTATGTGAATTTTATAATTATCCTTTTGCTATGCATGTGAACATTTTTGTAAAGCTGCGCAGAAAAAAAAAATATTAGTAACACAGTAAAGGTAAGCAAGGCTAAGAACCCACAGAAGTGGGAGTTGTTGTCATTGGTGTCACCACATTTTATTCTTAAAATCAAATGAAAAACAAACAAAAAAACCACCAAGGTTGCAGCTGTGAAATCCAAAGAAGATGCAAAATATAAACTATCCAGTAGACCCTTTCTAACAATAACTGTGATCCCTTTTCCTGAACTGCTATTTGTGTTAACCAAAACAATGCATAGTGCTTTATTCCAAATCGGAATGCAAATAGTATGGAGCTGGTTTGTGTCCTGCTCATTTGATTTACCAGGTCACGGACAACAAAGCCAAGATGTGCTCACTCTCTGTCTCTCTCTCAGAAACAAAATAAACCAGAAAAATCCAAAACACACACCCAAATTTCAAGCAGAGAATGAATTAATGTGTTTTGCTGAGACAAGAGCTCAGTCAATAATCCAGTAAGCAGAAAAATTACTATATTTTACCTGTAGTTGTCACCAAGGCTATCCATGATTGACTTGAATTTTCAGGACTGTTTCGTGCTTAAAAATGAATTGATTAATTTTTTAAGGAAACTTATTTTAATTCAATGATAAGAAAAATGTTAATGATTACATGCTGTTTACATACTGTAGCCAGTTATTTGTGCAATCAGAAAAAACCCCCACTGCATATTGTTGTTCCTATTCAATGATTATAGGTCTATAATTTACAAACCTGGGACTGTGAAGGGAAAATTCTCTGGTTCTGAACAAACCTTCTCTTGAAAAGACAATGTGATTGCTCCTTTTCTTATCTCTCAATTGACCAGCTCAACTTCATTTCATATGTTCCCTCCTTTCCCAGAATTCTTCGCTTCCTATTGTTTTCTTCAAAGTTTCCCTCCTGTGAGTTTTTTGGTGGTGGTGGTTTTGGTTTTTTTTCATACACTGAAGTCCCTCTCACTATTACACACAGAAACGCACACACAAAGAACCCAGAAGACCCTCTTGGAACTCGAATTATATTTATCCTAGTTATGCCATTTATTCTACCTTTGCCTCCAACTCTTGCTTTCTCTTTTCCATTGTAAGTTATTTGGTGCAGGTACTGTTTGTTATCATAATACTAACGATACACTGTCAAGCCAATTAGTCAGTCACAATGAATCTACTGTCATAGATCAATTCTATTCAGCTTCTCTATAATGACACTTAAATTCAAGCTCGTACTGCTTAAAAGTAAAAATAAATTTACCTTTGGCAAAGTTTCTCTCTTTTCATACTATTGTCTTAGAAGTGTGTCAAACTCCCATGATTAATTCAGAAAATGACTAAGACGCCCTTTGATCTTCAGGTATGATGGTAAATTTGCAGTGGATTTCTCAAGTCTGAAATGCTGGAGACAATTCCATGTTTTTCCTGACATTTACAAGTCTCTTGGTACTTCAGAAAATTCTTCAATTTTTGCAACTAAATTTCCTGCTTTAATACGTATTTCTGTATTCCAATAATCTGACAAAGGCATCATGAATTATTTCTCACCATATTCAAAAGCTGGCACTTCGTTCATGTAATAAAATTGTGAATGCACAAAAAACTTCCCAGTTATGTTCATCAGGGGAACTGGTATGGCATGGAATAAGAATGCAAGCAAGACAAACTAGAGCAAATAACTTTCACATGCTGTTTTAACCACTACTATATTAACCTCACTTTAATTACCCTCAGAGCTCATGCAGCTCTGCACTTTCATTCAGTTTACCATATATTTTTTTTTGCATTCCCAGAATGGGAATTTTTGGGATTTTTGAAAGGTATGTATACGATCCACTGGGTGACATGCAGTTACAAGTAATTAAAATTTCTGCATACTGTATATCTCACATTTAAAATGTTTCACAATGCTCATGCCTTCCCAAAACAAAATGCTACACTGTATTACATAAATACTATGTGTCGTCACGATAGCTTTAAGTTGAACAACAAATTCTGGGACAGATTATTCTTGTCACTAAGGAGTGATTCCTCTAAAAAAAAAAAAATCCTGTTTACTAATAAAATGAAACTTAAACACTAAAGATTCAAATTAATAATTTATTCTTTTAAACAAAACACATACTGACTCATTGGTCAATGCTGGAGTGGGCTGACCGCTTGAACTACTTATAAACGGCTGGAACAAATATGCAGTAGCATAGTAATTCCAGGCTATTTTTATTTTTTGTTCTCCTTGTTTGCTGAATTTTCCCAAATTATCCAATTTTCTAAAAAGTGTCTTCTGCCATTATTCTGCCTGCCAATACGCAGTCATTGCAGTAAGCAGCATTTCGTTGAGCACTGCCTGAGATGATTCATATGACCACCTTTGTATTTTACCACTTAAGCACTATGATGATGTTCATCATTCTGGATGTAACAGAGGCTGAGAAAAATGGAAGTGATATCAATAAACTGATACATTCAGTTCATTTTCATTCCTGATGAAGCTAAAACTTTAGAAATACCAAAGAACCCTTCAAAATTTCATAAGAAAGGACGGAAACCAAAGGAAAACAGCAAAACCGGGAGACCTCTTGTTAAAACCTTTTTCCTTTCCTTCACTGAACTTTTTTGTCTCTTCAAATTAAATTCCTGTCCAGATAAACAGGTTGGGGTGAAGAAATCAACTGTTTTTAAACAGAAGACCTAAAGATATCTTGCAAATTAAACACAAGCCTGCACATCCAATTTATACTTTGCTGATGGTTGAGCATTTAGAACACATGCAAGGAAACTGAGAGTTTTGCAAACTTAGTAGTATCAGGGAAATATGTTCTATTTCCAAGTAATGAAGAAAAAAGAATGGCTCACCTTTATATTATTGTCACACAGAAAAAAAGCAAGTGATATTCTGAAACAGCACTCAGTTCCTAAGCATCAGTTGAAAAATCCCACAGTGACCAGAGTGACACAGGGCTACTGAATCTTTTACACTTAGAGTGAGATTTGTAGACAACAGATCACGTGTACATCCATACCTTCCTTCTACTATAATAACATATATAACCTTAAAATAAATATTCTGCCACGTATAGATCATGCACAACACATCTGGCTATGATTATATCTGGTATATTCAAATCTAAACTACACCTGGAGATGCTACCATTATTTCTATAACTTATTAAACAGGCTTAAATTATGAAAAAATCTAGTAGCACTTGTAAGGTACACATATGTTAAACCTATAAACATCCATTCATAAATGTATGCATACTTTATTTAATTCAACAAGAGAAGTTTTGAGAATTAGGAAAAATTACATGAAGAGAAGCTCTCGTTTCAGCTGGATTTTGATTATCATTCAGAATTTTAAATGAAAATTAGGACAGGATCTGGATACAGCTCTGACTGCACTGATTTCCTGTCAGTGACTGCAGGATATTTTCTACATCCACACAGTGTGGAGTCCTGTTTAGGATTTACTTTATTCTGATTATTGTATCATATTATTCAAGCTTGTTAAGACAGTTAACTGCTTTCTAAAGAGACATCAAGAACATAGTTGTCAGGAGTACACAGGAAACAGAATTAGTAAAAACAAAAAACACTTTTATGAGACTGCAGCTACTAAAATTTTTAGTATTATGTCCCAAGAAAAAGCCCATCATTTGGCTAGTTCCATGTGCAAATTATCAGAATGGGTTCATTTTATTCTCTTAGGTAACTTTCAATGAGCAGCAAATGTTACTGTGACTGCAAGTATTCTGCTCAGCTGCCCTCTCTAATTTTGATCCAGCCTTCCACAATAGATGCTCTTGGCAATTGTTTTTCCTTTTTCCCACATGCCCAAGCGAGCGTCTTCCCCAAACATCCCCCCTCAACTCTGACAGAACCTACAGCCCTGACACACTGACAGAGGGATCAACATTCCCACATCTTCACAGCCTGCAAGTAAGGGCATATTTCTAGTTAGAATAGTGATTAGAAAAATGAAGACTTTACTAGAAATGTTCTAAGAGGAAAAGCTCTCATATCTTACTTCACTGCTGTAGAAATAGTTGTCTGTACAAGCTATTTAAGCTGTCTACTCATACAGTCTTTCCTTTTCAAGACGTACAATTACGAAGTTACACCTATCTGAAATGAAAACCCTGGAACTGGTTTATACTTCCTCGTGTTTCTGAAGCATACATGATTTTTGCCCTCTCATGAGAGGAGAAATAATTCCACATTATTTTTAAGCTTCTTTTTAAGTAATTAAGAGATACTGGCAAGGAGAAACATTTCTCATCAAAATTATGTTAATTATTTAGGCTAGACAAAAGTAGGCTAGATATGAATTTTGTAGTGTATAGTAAATCTGATATCTGCAAAAAGCTACATGCAACTTCTAGAAAACATGCAATGGATATAATTAAATCAAGCTGTGAAATTTTATTCTGCTATTGCCATTCTTGAAATCTCTTTAAGTGAAATAGAAGCCTGAGTGGAATTTGCTGATGAACAACCACCACACTTATCACAATATTCAATGTTAGTTGGAAACAAATAACCTAGCTTTAGTATGCCTAATTTCATTTTCACAGGAAAAAGCCATTCCACCACTTTTTACTTGGAAAGATTTCGAACCACACTCTAAATTTTAGTTTGGTGAAGTAAATGTCTATGACAACCACTGTGAATAACTTAGAAGCACGTCACTAGTAGTTTCACTGTTACTTATGTTCTAATGTGTAGGCTTTACTAGTAGTGTTCAGAAACACAGGCGAGTCCCAGTTTGTTTAAATCAATGTTTTATTTATTGACTGGCTTTAACAATGTCATCTCTTTGGTATATTTGTAAAGGTTTCTAAGTTTGTGTGCATTATGTCTCTGACCATCACATGTTTCATACCTCATTGAAACAGCAATAATGTTTAATTATCACATAGGCTGTCAGATAACAAATTTAGTGAAAAATTATAGCTGAAATTAATAGCCAAAATTGAAATTAGCTCAAATTGTCACTATTAAGTATATGCTAACTGGGCATGTTATCACTCCTGCTTATATTATGTTGAAAAAGGATTCCAAAGATAAACTGCTTATGAATTAATCTTCTTAGGCATCAAATGGAAAATGAATTAATCACTGTATTAAACCCAAATGCAAGCAAGTGCAAAAAATATAGCAGTCTGTTAGCAATAATTCTTATAATCTGTAGTCTCATCTGTTGAAGCACAATCCAGCTATAGTCTAAAGACGTATTCTTCTGAAGTGCTTATGGTTCTGAGACTGGCACAGAAAATATTACAAGATGGTAAAGGATGTCAAATGAGATGACTTAATGCTTTCACTTTTAAAAACCTGTGATGACAAGCTTACGAGAAAATCAAAGAAAATATGGTGTCACCAAATGACACACACAGTAAACCAGAAAGTACAATACTGGGCCCGCATTTCTACTCTAATTTACGCAACACATTTGTCTGTCAGCATCAGCGGAGTAGTTCCAAGATGGCAGTAAGTAGCTCTAACAGTGTCACTTGAAAAGCTAGAGTCAGGCTTACAGTGATAACCAACGCAAACCAAATCCATGCATTAAGAGAACACAAACAGTTCCTAAAGGTTTCAATTTGGCAATATCGCAGCCAAGGTACAGCTGCTATATACTCTGTCCTGAGCCTACAGAGGCTTAAGCAGATTGGACTACTCATGTTTAACTCAGAACATTTTCACAGAAGGTACAAAAAGTCTTCAATTTTGTGTCTCCAGATAGATGGGCTTTGCCTACTTCTTGCTTCTGTGCCCTTCTGAAAGTGCTTACAGCTTTTCCACGGTTGTTTCAGTATAGAAGAGGTTGTTATTTCAGAAACACCACTTGGGGGGGTGAGGGGGGCAGGAAATTTAAGTTCATCAGCACAGGAGAAAGAAAGAACCTGCTTAAGTGAATTGTGAGAGGTAATTACCCTCCATGACAAAACTGCACAGAAGACACACAGTAAATATTGCATATCCTGCTTTAAGTCTTGCAATACTATCTCACATGTCAGTCTTAGAAGTAAGGAGCAGATACAAGAAATTGTGAAAAGTTGAGCATAGAATTGGTTGAAAAATCATACTTAGATCAGAGCTGTTACGAGAGATGTGCATGGAGTTGAATTCAGTATGAATATTTCTTGTTAGCTGATTGACGGAACAGAAGGAATGTTTTAAAGAGAGAAACCACAAACGCATTGGAAGATCAGCTTGTCACAAAGAAGACACTGACAAACTGCATAAACCATATGAAGTACAGCATCTAGTTAAGAAAGTCTAAGATCCTGTAGTTTAGCTGAAATAATTAACTGAACAAATACACATTGGAGAACCTAGACAGACACAACAGTTTAAAAAAGAATGGCAGAGTGCTTAGAATAGATCACAAGCTGAACATCTGTGATTTATCCACAGCATTATAGTCTTGCAATACATCACATGGGAGTGCACTGTCCAGACGTAACACACTTACTACACCAGGCATTTTTAAAGCCTTGCCTACTCCATAATGGGAGCTGTTTTGAAAGACAAGTTGAAGAGGGTCCAGAGGAAAGCAAAGATCATAGCTCTAGAAAAGACATTATATACAACAGACCAAGACAATCTGGGCTATTTAGACTAAAGATGGGTAAGGAAAGATTCCCACCTTCAACACTGAACCCTTGCACAGGAAACGTGACTAACCCATCTTCAATGACCGGAGCATCTATTGCAAGTAGTAATGAGCTTAAAATGCAATGAAGGAAATTCAGGTTTATACTAAGGTAAAGTGTTCCTATGGTAAGAATAGTTTAAAAATGGATCAGATTGATTTTGGAGGCTGTGGAATATCTACTACTGGAAGTTTTAAAGGCCAGATTACACAAATATTTGTCAAGATTATCACACAGTCTATCTCGTCTTAACAGAGGGAGATGGAGTAAACAACTTCTGGACTTCCTGACATCCCTTGCAGTTTTGTTTTCTATATTTCTATGATATGTAAAGTGGGACTGTTGTGATTTCAATAACTGTGATTGTGGTTGTAAGGATAAGTGTATTAAATATTTTTATGGAAGTGAGGACCGGATAACAAATTGCCTTTGAAATGCAGGTGAATAAATGAAAGTCAAAATATACGGAGAACTATATTTTCAATATTGTAAAAGATCTTACATGACATGCAATTAAGTGAAAACACCTGATATGATCCAGAAAGCTGGTGAGGTTGTAAAATGTCTAACACAGAATTCATTATAAGAACTTAACGTGAGATTCCTGCTAAATTAAACATCCTACTTTTATCTCAGATAGTGTCAAATCACATTTGCGAAGAACTGTCTTTGAGTTTTGAAACTGTGAAGAAAGGCCAAAAACTCAGCGTGAATTACCAGGAAAAAGCAAAATGCAACACTCATTCCCAAGAAAAACAAACAAAGGGCAATGAAAATTCCTTAATTTAGTGGTTTGGAGAATGAAGGTTGAACATACTGTGATGGGAATGACACCGTGAGAAGGAAAAATATTGTTCCGTTGTGCAACTTGATAGGTTGTGGCAAACGAACTGTACACATACGGTCCCTATTGAGAAGATAAGAACAATTTCTTCTGATGAGAACAGAATGTAAGCACTGCCATTTCTGACCACTAATAAAAGCTATTAAGGAAGCAGCAGGGGACAAGTATTTGTTTCCTGCAATTGAAGGTTGAGCTTATCTGTATTCTCTATAGTGCGTGCATACAGCCACGCACAACAAACATACGTACTCCTAGGAGCGCGGGCTTTCTCTGCATTGTTCACAATGAAAAATTTATATGTGGATTTATGCACTGCTCAGCTGGCTCCTAAGAAGTTCTGTGATACCAAAGCTAATGAAGCAGTTTCCAAAATCAGTATCTCACCTGGATTGATTCTTGACAGGCAAGGGATGACAGGACACAGCAATCTCTTCCAGCATGGGGGTAGTAACAAGGCATTTCTAGTAAGAAACTTAATCTTCACAAATCTTGTTTAAACTTACTGCCCTTGATTTCTCTTTTAATCTTCAACTCTCATGTTGAAGACACAAAAAAGTCCTCCACCATGTGAACTAATCCCTTGTGTACTGAAGGAGATCTTGCTTGTGCAGAGGGGCTGTATGGAAGGGACACATGAAGGAGACCTAAGGTCCAGTCCATCTTCTACCACTCACTCTCCTGATGACATTAGCCAAGACGCTGCCTCTCAGGGCAAGTTAGCCTAACACAGCTCATCTTCCTAGACACCCTCTGTAGTAGATGAGGAAGATATAACACTCTGGGAGAAGTCAGATGTGGTTAAATTAGGTACTTGTTTGAAAGAAAATTCTCAGGTGGGGAACCTTTATCTTCCATTTGACCACCAGGAAAGCCTGCGAAGATGACCACATCAGGCTAAAGCCAGCTTTTTACGAATATCCTCCTCTGTGCTTCAGTCCTACCATTGCAAAATAGAAATCATGTCACTTCCTCTTCAAACTCAGAGACATTCATATTGGACTATTAACGCTATATGTAAACTGTTGGTTTATTGTGACACTATTTTAAAAAAAACTTAAGTTTTCAAGCTTTAACAACGTCTCTGAAAAGTGCATCCCTTACTGCTCTCAGGGTCAGTATTTTTGTTAGGAGGAAAAAAAAGCAGCTTTCATTTCAGAAGATAAGAGAATCAATTTGCTGGTATTCATGTGATGTGCCTTGACTCACTCAAATTTGAGCCCAGTGTATAAAGTTTTTTGCTAACAGAAAGGGTTATCTGCACACATACTAGAATAGTGTGTGATATAAAAGGTGACTGCTAAGAACTATTTGTCACACAGCATGAAATGGAAGGAAAGGAATACAATGGATTAAACAGGAGAGTAAAGTAAACTGGGCCAAACAGTTCAGGGAAAAAGACTGAAGGGATGGGGATGGCACAAAAAATACTACAGGATCAACTCAGAAAAGGAAAATAATGAATTAAAAAGTGTGAGGCAGAAACAGAAAATGAGAAAACTAATGGGTGAAAGATTAGGACATCAAAAGCTACAAAGTCAGCTGCTTAAACAAGAGATTAGTAATTTAGGAACTGGCAAGAAAGTTCTAAGGTCAAGATGACAATTACACACCCAGACAGACTCCTGCATCAATAACCAGGTTAAGAGTGTAGCTAAAACTGTAAGAACCAGGAGACTGAGTGAAGGCTGCAAGTGTGTTCCAAACCACTCCACCTCAGGTAAACTATGTACAGATAAGCAATTTAAATCACCACTTCCAATTGAGGACAGTAGACCAGTGACTGACCAGGTGGTACTCCTATCACTGTAAAGAACTCACAGGAAAATTACCCAAATAATGCTTTGCATCTGAATTTCCTCATCTATACAATGGCATTATAAACCTTCATAAATTGTTGCAAAGCAGAAGATTGTCTTTATGAAGATTTTTCTTTTCTGTCAATGAAAGGTAGGAATTGCCATTGACATTATACATTCTACATTCAAGGATTACTAAGCTTGTTTCTAAGTTGCAGAATACAAACATTAGTATTACGGAAGTATGGATATTATCAATATTTACAGAGATCCATCCGCTCCCTCCTCTCTCCCCACCTTCTCTTCTCCAGGCTGAACAGCTACAGCTGTCTCAGCCTCTTCTCATAGGAGACATGCCCCAGCCCCTTAATCGTCTTGGTGGTCCCTCACTTGACTGCCTGTCTGGCATTGGGAAGCCCAGAACTGGACACAGTACTCCAGGTGGGGCCTCACCAGTGCTGAGTGGAGGGGAAGGATCATCTCCCCCAACCTAAAGGCAACACTCCTCGCAGTGCACCCCAGGATACCATCACCACCCTTTACCACAAGCAAATATTGCTGGCTCATGCTCAACTTGGTGTCCACCAGGACTACTAAAAGACTAACTTACAAAGATTAAGTCTGCAAGATCAGCTAACATACTTAATTTCTTATATATTTTTGTCAGGATAGCATTATGGTTTGCAAACTAAACTGTCAACTTAAATATCATTTTTGAGATTATAAGGAACATTTTAAACTACTGGACAGATTTCATTTTATGCCAGTAGATAATACTTAGACCCCATGTGCATATAATTCAAAAATCCATAAAACTGCAGTTTCCTTCACTTAAAGGGAATAAACAGAATAAGAGACAGGTACAACCAAATGTCTAGAACTCAAATATGTTCCTTCAAAGAGGCAACCTGTTTTGCATTCCAGCTATTCCATCACATCACTGCCTTGTCATACTTAATTTGTATGTAAATGGTCTGGGCAATGCTGTATTAAAACATTTCAGGCTCCTTAAAATGCTGGACTGTGCTGATCAATATAAAGGACAATTTCTGCAATGAGTTAAGTAATACTAGACAGCATACGGTCCCAACAATGTAATTTAGACCTCTGCTGAGATTTAAGCCAGTATGAAAGAATTTAAGCTTTTACTAAACACTTCCCGTACTCTGTAATAAAGAACTAACAGCTAAAATCTGAAATTAGGTAGATAATAGCCAAAAAGAGCTTGTGAATTCATGTAACTGTAATCTATATGGTGAAGATACCGAATTGGTTAAAATGAGATGCAGCAACAAAGTATTGCAGGCCTTAGAAGCTGATTTCTGAAGTGAACAAATCAGTAGCATTAGCAGACAGTGGATGGTTGTGTAGAGCTTATTTGCTCACCTACTAAGTGAAAGGAGAAATACTGGCTCACTGTTCCCTCTTTTATCTGAGGCTGAGCTAAAGACTGTTGCAGTCATTTGAATTCTTTTCATTGACTTCCAAGAAGAAATAAAATCTTTTTTGAAACAAGGGAATAAACTAGCTCCTAGTATTTTCACTATCTAGAATGTTAAAGGAGGGTAATATTAAACCAAACAAAAATTAGTTGACACTTCCTTCCTGTAGAGAGCATTTTTTTTTTCCTTTTAGGACATGCATATCACCAGTAAGGTTTTAACTAATTTGTCCAAATTGCTTGAGTAGTTTAACTCGAGTGCAATTCCATTAAAATCACTAGGGTTTTGCAAGTTCAACTTCAATGAATTTAGTTGAGTTACACTGGTAAGAAAGTGTTTCATTTTATAATGGTGAATCATGTCCCTTGGAACTCTAAATTTTTGCATCCTTATTTTCCCTGTTTATTTCTCTTATTTTCTTTGTAGGTTGTCCTTTTCCCTTCTAAACAAGTTTTTTTCCATTCTCCCACACTTGATTCTTCCTGATAGCATTTTCTCATATCTGAGTTCCAAATGGCAGTGGAATTTGTTTATTCACTTTCTTGGTTTGCAGCCCAATCCTTCTGCATCAGTTATGTTCCCACCAAGGAGGCAGGAAGAGGAGTCATATGGTATTTTTCCAGCCATTTGGTACTGCTATGATGATGACTTCACAGGTCTTTGCACAAATTGTCATCTGATGGATGGGACTTTGTGTGTGTGGTTTTTGTTTTGTTTTGTTTTGTTTTATTCTTCCCTGCTCTCTTCATCTTTAATGGCAATAAAGATGTGTCTGTGCATATGCACAGGAAGGTGTATTACGTCAAAGGCATGTTACTGCATGCTGTAACATACAATATCCCGTCAAAACGTTTTAGAATTACTTGATCAGAAACTAAGAGAAAACTCCGCAGATCACTGGCAAGGATAAATATTCAGCACAACTATAAGCAGATTAAGTTCACCAAAGCATCTTCTTTCCAAACTCCTTCCACACAGGAAAATTGTTTCCACGACATTCTGTATCTGTGCAATGGTAAGGTATATTAGAAAGACTGTATGAGCAGGAATTTGCTTGGAGCACAGCTTGTGTTTGCTGAGTGCCAAGAGATCCATCAACCACTACCCTGTTAGTTTGCTTATTGTACAGCCTCCACAGAAAGCCTATTCTCATAAACTTCTAAAAATATTCATGAGCATGAGAAGATAAGTACTCTTCTGTAAAACCATCTCCCTGTCTACCAGGAGCACAACACAGGAAACATTGGGAAAGCACAGTACAGGGTATTTTATAGTTCATAACACTGCTTTCTAGTAAATCAAAATGCCATGACTATAAATACATCACTTTCTTGGATAACTAGAATATGTTTCTTCACTTTATGTAACACGGAAAACAGGAATTCTCAATTCACTAGAAATACAAGGACAAGTCTGAAATTTAGAGGTACTTATCTTCAGTAATAACTATGAATAGTTAATTATTTGAAGATATCATTATCAGGGTTTCTGAAGGAGGGAAATGATTTAATTGTTCAGAGAAGAGCTATCATTTTGGACATAAATTTTTATTTGTTCTTCTCCCATTCTTGAAAGAAAAAAAAAAGTTATATCAGTTTTGAAAATTTGCTCAGAGTTTTAGAATGATCTTTCAATCAGAGAAAGAATAGTGAATTGTGCAGGGGAAAGATACAATTCCTGTTTATTAATCATAAAATGCTGCAAGTCTTGTTGGTTTTGTTTGTTGGCTTGTTTTCTCATGAGCAGACCAGAACTTTTTATGACTACACAGAACCAAATATACCTCACTGCAACTAATGAGCTGACGTGGATTTTCATCGAAATGAAATGCCCAACTTACTGCATCCTGCTCTGAGTCAAAATGCTTTTATTAAGAAGAGAGGAAAAAGTCTGAATTAGCTCCCTGAATTAACTCAATCTCTCAGAAATAAACTTAAAAAAAAATTAGGTGTTGCATACCAAGCTTCATCAATATAGTCACTTAAAAAGAGGAAAATATAGGCTGTGGATTCAAATATTAGCAACAGTTGTACAAATTGGCATTGGGGCAATTTATGCCACAAATTGAGATAAAATTCTTGCTAGGCAGGACCACTTGAATAAGCAGAGGAACAAAAAACCAGCCATCTCATCAACTATTATCTGAAAGGCAAACTGGAGAACAGGCCTTCCTAGCTGGCCCCTATTTTAAACACTCCGGAGAGACCCTCTGCAGAACAGAAAGGCAAGAACTGTGGAATGAGCCACGGAAACACTGCTCTGAAGCCAAAGACAAAGAGGAAATCTTGGAGCTTATTTCTGAAAATGGGAGCAAAAAGAGGATTTCACCATTTTGTATTTTACATTCAAGTGGCCCAGATTACAAATGTGTGTGGCTGACCTCAATTTTGTGCAGTGCAGATCTGCTGCTAAGGTTTTCACAAAACTCTCATACTGGATCTGCCTGTGAATCAGACTTCCTGGCTTGCTAGGTTTTTCACTAACATTTTGTAAGCTCCCTCTTGTCACTGTACAAATGCATCGATTTATTTAGAGCCTTCTTTTAACAGATCAGTGTTTTTTGATCTCCTCCTTTAGCCTTGGCAAAGTAACCTCAGTACCATCACTGGGGCTGAAGATTCCTCTTTTAACACACTGTGTTTTCCTGTTGGGTTTGAGAGACTAGTTGAGGTTTGAAGAACGGCGGCGTTACGCAGCCTGAGCGCTGTCACTTTTGGGGGGCTGGAGTGGGTTTGTGTGTCCAGATGTGTGTGTGTTTATCAAAGTGGGCTTTTAACAACAACAACAATACAAATGAAACAGGTACAGTGATGTAGTGAAGGTTCATTGAACTGTCCTTTTGTCATATGCACACTATGCTGAGAGAAAACTTTAAAACTCAAATCTGAAAAAAAATAAAATACTCAGCCACAGGTTCATAAAGAGATAAGCAATCTTTTCTAACTAACAGCACTTTTACCGGAAAACACAGTTTCAAATCCAAAACTCAAAAGTACGTCAAATTTTGGAAACTGTTTCTATAGGGGAAAGATACCAGAATTTCTATTTAAGAAAAATTCCAAGTTTTTCATAAAGTACTATGAAAATTCCCAAAGTTTGACTTTCCACAATTAAACCTGAATGTTTTCAGTTTGAAATAAAGGTAAGTGTATTTTTCAAAGATATTTCAAGGAGTGTATAAACATCTACATTAGAAACATATTGATTTTAAGTAACAAAACATATTGGAATGACCTGAAATTATTTTATTGAGAAGGGTTACATAATTAAAATTCAGAATAATGCAACCCAAAGCTTCCATGTCCATTCTGTCATCTCCACAATTTTCTAAAAACAAACAAACAAACCAAAACACAACATAAAATCTTCGCACTTGACAAATAACCCAGTGGCTTCCAATTTCAACAGAATTAGACATTTTTAATACCTTGATTCTCTGTATGTTTTCCAGAACAAATAACAGCAGTGCAGGAGAAAGAAAATACACATTTGGAAAACGTGCGAAGGAAGAATGCAGGGCTCTGGGACAGATGTTGAGAGAAGACAAAGGCCCTAAAGAACACAAAGCGGCACAAACCAGAGCTTGTCCCGGCAGGAGGAGCAGCCACTCCGCAGGGAGCTCATGGGATAAAAACCTTGGGAGAACGCGAGGGAGTTCTTACTGCACTTCTCGAGTTTAAGTACAAGAAACTACAGTATTTTACCTGCCTGAAACAGCTGATGCCTATCTTATGTATTTTCTTTACTTTTTGTACCATGATCTGATATTTTTCCAACTATCTGTTGGAAGAGAAGTTACACAGAAAACACCCTAATTGAACAGCACTCATGGCTGTGCCAACTGTTCTTTTCTGCTGGCAACTGTTCTTATATGTAAAATTACAAGAAGTTTCTCTCGTGTATTTTTTTCTTTAAATATTAGCATTCATTTTTATTAATATAAAATATTTTATGTATTAAAGGAGGATCAAGAAATAAGCACCATGTTTTATTGTCAGAGAAAATTTTTGAAAAAATAACTAAAAGGGTAGCAACAGTCCAAACTGGTTTATTTAGATCTTGTCTCTTTTAAAAGGATATTTATAAAAATGTATTCGACTAATAACCTGGTAGCAGAAAATTCATAACCGAGTGAGCATATTAATCTGTTCAGTACAACAAGCTACTAAGTTCGGCATCTATGAAGGTAGGATTAACAGTGAGGAGTATTTGGAGTTCGTTTTCCAAATGACCTCTCACTTGTACACCACAGTTAAAACTGAAGCCACACGGTGCAGAGAAATGTTCTAATAATGAAAAATCAGAAAATTCTGGTATACTAAAATCTGACAGATACGGACAAGCTCCTCTTCCTTCCATGAAGTCCTATTAATTGGAGAGAGGTCTTAAAACACATATACCAACAGGCCAAGCAAAATATTATTAATAGACTGAGCATACTTGGTAGTATATTAGTTTTTGTTCTGTCTAACTCATATGTGTGGAAACATTTCTGGTTTGGAAATAAGGATTTAAGCACATTCAGGACATCAACTGTGCTTACTTGTCTTGCTGAATAAAAGATGGTCCTAACAATCTTTTGATGGTAAGTACCTATTTTTAAGTGTTCTTCTGAAGTTTGAGAGCTTAGGAATTCAGAAGGTATATAAAGATGGGTGATTTAGACCATGAGTGGAAAAGAATACAGTATATTAAAAGACAAATAAGGCTTTCAAAAAGCTCCAATAAATCTCTTCTCAACAGCAAATGTGGTTACCCTTACCATAGGAAAGGTACTCATCTTGATTTTTCTTTTTTTTTTCATTTCAAAATGTGTTCAGTGAAATCAGGAGAAAGGTGAGAAAATGTCAGCCTTGTCAACCATCCATGTTGTATGTAAGCACCTAGCAATTAAAAGACCTGCAATATCTTTCATAAAGATCAAGTAGATCATGCTTTTCCTTAAACAGAAATAATTACACTGCTCATTCATTAACTTCTTCATAAATCCTATTAATTTTGAACTACTATATATCTTGGAAATGCAGTTAAGGCTAAATGAACCTCATTACACGGTGTCCATGAAAATGATAATAGGAGTAAGGAAAGGAAGTGCAGATGGTAGTAATTAATTGCTCATCTTCCAGCATCACAAACTTTAAATCAACAGTTCTATTTTAAAATAAAATGTTTTGGTTTTTTTTTTTTTTTGCTATAGGCATTTTACTAGAGTCCACATGCATGGTGGTAGGTTCTTTTTAATGTAATTTTTAAATTGTGAAGAGATAAACACACAGTGATCTTTATCTATGTTTTTGATAAATGAATGTCTCAGCAAAATTTTACAGCTAAAAAGGTTATTTACTTAAGAGAGATTTTCTGTATGTGGAAAGGTCAGATTTTTTTTAGATTGCTGTGAAATTGCTTCTGCCTTTCAGCAAATCTTCTAAGACAGCTCCTCTCCTTGTAGTGTTGACAAGGACACAGGAAGGATGCAGCCTAAAGAAATCAAATGAACAGCATAAAATCCTAGCTGGAATCTTCTGCTGCCACACTTTGTGGTTTTTGAAATTCTGTCAAAACGTTGAACAATACGAGAAGAGAGAGAGGACTTCTGAGCAAAAATCAATAGCCAAGTCTTTTGAACTGTCCATGTACAAAGTTCTAATGAAAATGTCCTTGAGGGAAGTTTTAATAGTGGACTTTGAGATCAGCTCCTCCATTGCCCTGATAGCACTGTACAGCATTTGAAGTATTCAAAGGTTCCATCCACAAAAGTTTGGCTCGTACAACTGAGGATGGAGATGCCTCTGAGGGATCTCAAA
Organism: Pampusana beccarii; assembly: GCA_013399365.1. Taxonomy (NCBI): domain Eukaryota; kingdom Metazoa; phylum Chordata; class Aves; order Columbiformes; family Columbidae; genus Pampusana; species Pampusana beccarii. The sequence goes on along the minus strand of VWYH01005842.1, from coordinate 763,858 downwards.
AACAGCTCTCTGCCACTGAAGACTATACAGAATTCTGTATGTATTATTTGCACTGTGTCAGGTTTTAGCTGGAGGGTACAATTTACTTCAAGGGAGTCTGTAAGTCTTTAAATAGCAGCTCTCCATGTACAAACTAATAACTGATCAGATGCTCAGCACAATACAGAAAGTGCTGTGGTCCAACTAAAGGGATTTTACTTAATATACTGTAAATAGATGGACGCTTTCTATAAATATAATTTATAAAATGGTAAATAAGGTTTGCATATAATATCCCATTAACTGGGATTACATTTCTTTGTATCTGTTCAAGCCTCGTAAAAATGCAAAACATTCTCTGCTGCATCAAGGTCATTCTGGGAGAACTGCCACACACATTAAATTGAGGTTAAAATGCTTGGTAAGTGAGGGTTATACAGTAATTGCACTGCTGTTCCCCTAAAACACAAAATGCATACATTTACTCTCCCTTCGGAGCATTTTTTCCCCCAGTGCCATTGAGAATTCATGTGCGTTCACTCTCAATTATAGTTAGCGATATTAGAATAAAATCTTTTGGTATTAACATATAAGGTATCTGGCACAAACACAGTAAGTGTTTCAATTATCTGAAAATGTTAATTAAAACCAAAACAAACTGATAATGCCTTTTTCATTATATAATGTTTTCAAATATAGCCTATATATCATCATAAAGGCATATCACAGAGTAAGCATAGAGATTTCCACAGAGACAGAAAAACAGCCCTTTAAAATTTCTTTCACTTAATAAACGGGAATAATTTATGCTTTAGCTTTACAGCAGTCTATAGCGTTACAAAAACCCACCTGGTTCTTACAACCTTCTTATCCTGCTAGCATCCAGTTTAACGCAACAGAATTCACCCCACAGTTCAGCTATCGTTATTACCTTTACAATTCCACCAGTATTTAGTATTCAGAAGCCTGTATAATTTTCAAAGTATTTCCTGAATATTACGATAAATGCAATTAAAAGTTGATACAATATTACACATGTAGTTTCAGCAAAAACTGGAAAGGTCTTACTATGAAAAAAATGATTGTATTTAATAAGCAGAAATTTTAATCTGTAAAAATAACGGTATAACCAGATTTAGAACCTAGCTAATCTTTGGGGTCCTGCTCTTGCTGCATCTGAATCCAATGGTAAAGACAATGTTATGAATGTACTATTACTATGAGGAAAAAAAATCAAGTGATTTGATATTAAATATTCATGTGTATATGAATATTTAGATATTCATATATATACACTACTGTTATATACTTTGTTAATTAAACCACAAAGATTCATCTGTATAGTACAAAGTACTTTGTTTTCCCCTTTCATGTGCACCCACTGATTTGATATCTACCAAACAACTGCAATTTTGCAGTCACCGCTCTACAAAGACTTTCCCACCTACGGATTGTTCCATACTTCCAGGTATTAATCACATCAATACAGAGACGGATAAAGATACCATACACGTTCTCAGCATTCAAAACACACAGACTACTGCAGTAGTAGGGCCCCACTATTTCTTCATTAAATTTATAGGCAGCCAAAATGTGATGGCATTACTACAAAATAGGCATCGTTAAGGCCAATTCAGTAGTAAGAATCAGGGCTCAAGCAGTGTGTTAGTAAGTAAAAATCAGCAGAGGAGGAGTTAGCAAAGTGAAGTGTCGTATGTAATTAAGAATGGTTTAATTTATGGGAAGCATGTCTATAAACACTACAAAGGTGAAGAAATACGAGCGTTCACATCTATCCTATTATATGTAATTGAAAAATATCGTGAAATCACACACTGCCTAGGAGTTTCAAGACCACAATTTAATGTTCATGTTCATCCCTAGCCTGTGAATAATTCCTGAATGATCATGAACTCGGTGCTTTGAAAACTCTCAAATACCGTGACTTTCACTCTGGAGTTTTGTTAATGCAATTTCTTTCACTCCATAATGGAGAGGAAGTATAATTCACTGAGGTATTTCATCTTCTATACTACACTTGAGTCGATTCTGTATCTGGCTGAAGAGAAAGATGCCAAAGAATTAATCACCTGCCTCACAGTTAAAACTATAAAGTCCAATCTCCCTTGTTGTATTCACTTAGCCCCAACTGAAGCAGCACCTAAATATCACAATAGAACAATTCACTCTGTGGATTCTCCCCCATTCCCATCTTTCTTTCACCACCTTCCTTCCCCATTAAACTGTTTTCTTCTTCAAATTCAAAGAACACTCATGGATTGTTATTGCTATAGGAATACATACGGGTGGAATGCAATTGATGGAGGCAAGTTGGAAACAAAATCTTTTTTTACATTTTTTTCACTCTGCTAATCTGCTTGTGAAACAAAGTGCGTATGCATTAATTATTAGTATGAAACAATGATTTCTGAAACTAGAATTGTACATGGAAAACTGACTTTTTGAAAATACAGCTTAGTACCACTAAAAAATTACAGTATCACATAGAACAAGTGTAGGCTCAGAAAACTTTAAAATATAAAACAAAGTGCTATGGAGTATAGAGGATGAGTGAGGTTTCATCTAAAATGTATTCATTTGAGCTAAACAGATAAGTGATTTATCAAGGAAGAAAAGGTTGGTTATGGTTCAGTTCCACACAGACATGTATAAATGTGCCTAATAACTATAAAACACCTCAACAGCTGAATGGATACATAACATCAACCACTTTTACATATGCATTTGTACGTACTTAAAATCGTTAAAGCAAAACCTTCAGAGTAAAATAGACAAACTTTTGAGATTACTTCAAAAGAATCCTGTAATCCAAAATATTACATATCATAATTTCAGTATTATTTCATTTTTTTTCTGAAAAAAAATTCCATAACTTGTTCTGCCGTCACTATATGAGCAAGAAAATGACAGTCCCTACTGTATTTTCAATAAAGCTTGGCAAGGGATGAGAAAATAAGGAAGAGAAGGCAGGGAAAAGCCAATGCTGCTCTACACAACTGTGTTCTAGTCCCAACTAAAATGATGCTAGCTGTTTTAATTTACAATTAATATAATCACAAATTATGTGCATCATCTGTTTGTACAGAACCAGAAAATCTACAATCTCATTTAATGAAACCCTACAATTTAAGGCAATGTTATTTTGACCTATACTCTACTAGCCAAAATGAAAAATCGGGTGCGACATGGAATTTCAGCCCCTCTAACCCCTCCATTAATAAAATGGGGATCATATTATTTCATAAATACATTATAGTGATTAACATTCATGTATTGTTCAGATACAAAAAGATGAATGAAATAGAGAAGTACATAAAAAAAGGAAATTCCCATTTCAAGAGAGAGTTAGAGTAATGTGATCATGGATCACAAATTGAACAATGATTTTTGTACATGAAATTTGTGCTTTAGGGAGACAACAGTCTTCTATAAAAATTTGTACAGGTAGTTGAATACATTATTGCAAAAGTTAAAATGAGTTAAATTTCAAATCAAACTTAATTCTATGCTTTTCTAGCTTCTTTTAGAACAGTTTTTTGGGGATTTTTATATTCTTTTTTTCTCCAAATACCAAAATGCCTAACATTTGTCAACTACTGTTCGCAAAAAATGCTGTGTAGTAAAAGCTCTTTCACAACCAGAATGTAAAAAATCTCAGCAAAACACAAGAACATGTACTTACCTGTACAGTTTCAAGTCTCATCATACAAGAGCAGCTAAATTTTCACAACTGGCCATTCCTAGTAGCGGAACTACCCTACAGCTTTAGAAAAGTCCTCTCTTCCAGAAGACTGTCCCACACAGATTCCACCCATGCACAACAAAATTACGGCACATTAATCAGATTCAGATATGCAGGAGGTTAGCTAGTTTTGAGAAGTGATCAGCATCCAGAACAGCCCAGACATAAAAACTCTGGGTGTCAGTGAAGACACACTCATGTTCAGATGACCAAACTGACTCAAATCTGGCACGGACTAATTTCAGAAAAGTTACAACAATTTTCAGAAAGAAGTTATAATAAGCTTTTCCTACTAATAAATCAATTTATTGGCACAGATTAAGAAGGCATGAAGTGTCCAAATTGGAGAGACTAGAGTTCATACTGATGGGCTCTTTCAACTAAGGAGCTTTGAAATATTAAATAAGTCTAAAGAATAATTGAATATCCTGATTTTCTTTCCATTTGTCTAGATTCTTAGTTTCTCCATAAACTACACAGATACCTAGAAGCACAAATGGAAAGCGAGTTTTTGATAGTAATTTGTGAAAACTGTGCTTAATGACAATTGCTGGATTGCATGATCCCTGTTATACATAAATTATTATTAAAATGTCTATTTATTTCATAAGAAATTTCACTGCACTTTAAAGATCGTTTCAGCATCCAACTGAGGTAAAATTATTCTGTTTTCAGTGTATACTAGACTGACTTCACTGATCACAGCCAACTGAATTGTATTTTTGTAAGGTTCTTCAACAGGCAGTCAAATAAATAGCTTTTTCTCTGCTGCATGGTTTGCTGTTTGCTTAAGCAAAAATCCAATTTCTGGAGAAGACTCCACAAGGGCTAAATTCCCTGCCATTTACAAGTGTCCCATTAGAGTAGCTTTCTATATGGAAATAACATTCCAAGAGAAGGAAAGAAAGAGTAGGTCTGAGGTCCACTGTTCCTGATGTGTTTTATTATTTTTTTTTCTTTTTTCATTTGAAGAGTAGAGCTGTGCTCCCATGAGAAAAAGAAAGTAATATCTGAATAAAAATGTCTCAAGACACTGGAGTTTCTTTAAAAGTAAAATCCTCTCTCTTGCTTCTTAAATTTCTTTTCCTCCTTGTACACATCAAGGACAAAGGGAGACCTGACAGCTTCAGACTGTTTTCTTTAGTCAAAGTTTTTATTTTAAAATAACTGCAATTAGAAGGATGGGGTGAACGAGGCCCTGTGCATACAGTGGCAGTATGAAGGATTACCAGTTACTTGTGTTATTGTATCTCAAAGATGGGAAAAGGAAAACGAAAACTTTCAATCCAAGTTCACAGAGGTACATTTAATTTAGATCTAATAGGACAGACATTCTAAATCTGCAAGAGTAGAACTGATTATTGTAAAAACTTTCCCTGAAATTTAACAGCCATATAATGAATGGTTTCTTTAATATTTAGAATTCAGAGCATAGGTAGTTTTTACTAAGAAATCTTCACTTTTTACTTTTAATTCTTATATTTCCTAATCAAATTCAGGCTTTAATGACTTTAACACAAAAATCCTATAATAACATTTAAAGTGAAGGTACTGAAAAACAAACTAGTGCTTAGACATAGTATAAATAAGATTAAAATTCAGAGTGTTGAGCTCAAGGCAATAATTATAAACAACAAATTGCACTGACCTTATTCGAATAACCTACTGTGGAGCCTCCTTCAACTTAGTTATATATTTTTAGATTCTATTCTTTTTATACAGTGTCTTTGTTTTCTTTGGAAGATTTTTTTTTTTCATTTTTAGAAGCTTTACTATCATGGAATTTCTTTAAAATTTGACTGTTATTAGGTTTGGGGGAAAAAAAAAAGAAAACCACAAACACACAACCTAATTTAAGAACATTAGAAATCCTACAAATGCATAAATCTTCATACAAATTATCATAAATAAAAATTATGCCAATGATCTCTAAAGAAAGATTTCCAACCATTATATACTTGGTGCTAGAATTTTTTTACATACCTAATGAATTGATGTAAAGTTGCTGCATATTTTATACACTTCGGTGCTACTGCTGTTCAATAAGAGTTCAAATTGCCTTTGGATATCAGTAAGTGTTGTATCAGTTTACTGTAGTTTAAACAACAAGTGAGCTCAGTTTGGAAAAATACCAATAACTCCTGGCAACAGTGACTTGCTAGGATTAGATACCTGCTGCTTTGCTTTCATTCTTAGCTACATTGATTCCCAGTATCTGAAACAATCTTGTTACATTTCAAAGCTTTTTAGGGTAAGAGGAGTGATTTCTGACTCTATAAAGTAATTTTATGTTGAATTGTTAATTGTTAATGCTAAATATCTGCATGACCAATGACTAGAATAAGTTCAAAATACTTTCCACCTAGACAATCGTGTTTTGCAAAATTACCCATTTTGTGATTTTTTTCTTTCTCCCTATAGCGTTTTTTAATTGCGTGAGTCAAAATATTTGTACTGAACTGGGAATAACCACATTACATGAAAATAATTACGTGTCTAAGGTCACTTCCTACTACGATCCCTGAAGAATTCTTAGTGCCTAGTAAGTATGAGGTAGATGAAAGCATTCACTGCCATTCTTGAATTTGAGAACCTATTGAGTTTTCCAGTATGGCAGTATCAAGTGAAAGTAACTGTTACTCAATTTCAGATTCATAATTGGTAACTTGAAGTAAGAGCCCTCCGAAAATCAATTCCATCTTAATTCTGTTAAAATATTTTATGGTAGATGGCAAGAGCTGATCACATTATAGTGAAGAAATTTAGCCAGAAGATAACATTTTTAAATGGTTTTAATTTGGATGTTCTTATTGCCAACACAGGGCATGAATCATGTCCAGAAGCTGGTACATCTGAACCCACTTGAAATGACATTAACCCTTATACAGAAAACATATAAATCTCAAGGTGCTCATGGACACTGTGCAGCACAATAGTTAACCCTCATTTTTTTGTAAAAGGATTCTCCAACAGTTTTCAAGAGACCAGGTACAGAAGAGTAACTAAAAGAGGACTACAGAAGAAGAAAAAAAACCAAACCAAACCAAAAAACAAAGATAACATAAGTGCTACTTCTTCCAATGAAGCCACTGTTCCAGAAGATAAGACTGATTGAGTGATCAGGATGAAGGTCCAGCTAGCCCAGTACCTTGTTTACGAAGCCCCTAATCAGTAAGGAAGACTATACGAATCGGAGGATGTATGCAACAACGAGCAGTGCAACAACATGAACTGTGATATTATAATAGCAGATAATTGGCACCAGCACATGTATTTACAAACCTATGGAATGGTATGGTTAGACATCTGAAAGATGTGACCTCTTGCAGTTTTCATCAAAAGAAGCTGAAGCTAAAGAGTTATTTGATAGTGCAAAGCTATTATATAAACATATATCCATAGCTTTTGGATAATACTCTCACTTTTCCGTAATTAAAGTATTACAAGTTACAAATATTCTTAATGAAGCTCACTGTGGGTATTGGAATCTATTTTAGGATTCTAAATCTCTTAGAACATATTAGGCAAAATGCTCAGCTGCTTATCAAAAACAAACCATACCCTAAGCACAATGCTCTTGATATATTACAAAATATGAATCATAAATATTATTTTCACTTTCACTAGTGATTTTGCTATGGAAAATCCCCTGCTATTTTCTACCTATAAACAGACTATGAATATATTAAGATTAAATCATGATATCATCAGTTTGGTCCATTTTACTTATTCCTTCTGAACAGCAAAGAACATAATTTATTATATCTTCCTGGAAAGGTTTTCAGCACTCTGCCCCATCTCGATCCTGGTCTCCCCAGCTAGTCCCACTTACTCCAGGTAAAACTCTGAGACCATCATTCTCTGGGGCATTTTCCTAAAACTATGTGAAGGTTAAACCAGTGCCCAGCGCAGCTGATGCAACTGTCTGTCCACAAGAACAAGGAAAAATAAAAACCTCACACAATCACAGATACGAGCTGTTTCTGAATAGATTCATTCATAGGCTCTTCCTCAACTTGTTATGAGTTTAAAAATACCTTTTATATCAATAATATTTAAAACCAGCATCTTAACTACATCTGCATAAGAAGAACGACACTACGTGGTGAAATTGCTTAACATTATCAGAAGGCGAGTTCAGCGTATCTGCAAAGGATGTGCTCTTATTTTTCTTTAACACGTTTTCCTTGGCTGATTAATGAAGAACTTTTGAAACAATTTAATCTATCCAGGGATGTGAATGTTAGTTTATATTTTTCAAGGCTGATTATGGAAGAAGTTCTAAAGCAGTTTAATCTGTTCAGGGATGTTAAACAAATATGTCAGCATTCATTTTACATTTGTGTCTACCACAGCTAAACTAGAAGAATGCTGGAAATGGATTGCAGTACTCTGTTTGTGCAAGAAAAAAAAAGAAGTCAATATGCTTCATATTTTATAGAAAATGCAAACTCCTTTCTAAGATGAATGGCTTTCAGATTGAAGTTTTCAGTAGCTTTACTGTGCAGATTATGGTCTGGCATTCTGCCATATCATGATATATAACCTTATAGCTCACTATTATGCACATAACAATTTGGCAAGGAGATCTGAGTGCTTAGATTTTCTCAGAGGACTATCATATATTTCAAACTTCTTACATCAAATTATATTTGACATTTAATTTGAACTCAATTTATGCAGAAAAAAAATTTTAAAAGCTCTCTTGTGTACATTTCTAATAAGAAAAGTGCTAAGTCTTAATTTTTCTTTTTTTTCTTTTTTTTTTTTAATGTAGATATATGTGCACGGTAGGCGTAATTTGGATAGACAGGGAATACACCATTATATAGTCCACCATATACGGGAGGGCATTCTAAGCAAGGGCAGCCTACTACAAATTAAAATAAAGATAGGAAACAATAGCAAAAAATGTTAAAATTCATACATGCATCTCCTATTAATTAATTCTTACAAAATAAGACTGACAAGTACATATGCATTCAACCATGTTGTACAGGGAATTAATACCGGAGAATGCCATATGAGACATAATCAGGTTCAGAAGCCGGTAATTAATCTGGGAAAGGTCAGCTCTAAACTGCACTCTTCCTTTCAGACCTCTTAAATTCAGCTAGCGGGGTCAGTCCTACACTTACGGCAGAGATCATTCAATCTTCATCCTACACCTACCAAGGACACCAAGGCTTAGTTTAGCACAGTTTGGAGTTTTTTTAACAACAGCTCAAGCTCCCATTTCAGAAGCTGGTCTCACTGTGCATGTGAATATTTATGACCTGCAAATTTACAAACACAAATTTACAAATCTCTCTGTCACATTTTCTTTCTATATATACGTGCTCAGAAAATGTGAAAGATTAGATTACTCAGAACTATTTATTCTTCTGTAGCTTTTCCTCCACTTTATTATATTATCTTAGACTTAAATACTTGCTAAGAGGTTTTGGTACTTTGAATGAGCACAGTAAAATGTCCATCATATCATGTCACAATCATATGTCTCTGAGGTTCTAGGATGTTTTACATGGTCTTTATTGGATTATGTTTATATTTATAAACATATGGCAAGAAACAGTACAGCAAATAGAATCTCAATATCACTTAAAAGCTTATGGTTTCTCAAGCGAAGGTGGAACATGTCTTAAGTATTCACGAACTTCATAGAAGAACTGAGATCTAGAAAACTGTAAAAAAAATACATACTTTGTGCACTTGAGAAGACTCTTGTAGCTCCATGTCTCCAACACATAAAAATTGGGCACATACAGATCATTTTCATATCTTTGGGGCCAATGTGAGTATCTTTAACAAGTATTACAGATGTACTGTTATGGAACATAGTTGGAACACTGACTAGAGGTTACAGATGAGTATCTCCCAATACTCTAATGGATAATGATTTGGGTATGGATTTTTCTAAACTTTTATTTCTAGGGATATCCCTGAGACACAGGGTGTGCAGTTCTTTAAAAAGTCCTGTGTTCAAAGCAAGGCAGTTCTCTGTCAGTCCAATACCATCTAAACAAATGACTCTCTGAGATGCAGGATAATGTAACTGGAACAAGGTGGTACAAACTAATAAGTTTAGGCAGAGAATTAGAACGTTCCTAAGTATCAGAGGAAAAATGTTTACATTTATGCCACTATGACCAGCAGTAAGAATTTGTTAAGAATAAGCATAACCTTTTAAAATTTTAAGTAGTTCTCAAGATTTTCAGTGACCTGTCCTTGGACTTTACAGCTAAAGGATGCCTGACTGTGTATCTCAGTTTGAGTTAAAATCTTCAGTTTAATTCATGTATAATAAGAGTTAAAAAATTATGAGCAATGAGAACTAAATAATACAGTCTTGTGCTAATAAGGAAATTGGAGGAATTGTTAGGTGAAAAAGAAGCTAAGACCAAAGAGGAAAGGACACAGCTAAGTGTTTAGCAGCTGTAAAGTGCTTCACCTTCACTTTTTTTTTCCAGAAACACTCAGGCTTTTTGCAAGCTTGTACATTACCTTGGAGGTTTACTGTACAATATAAGAGAACAGCTACCCAAGGGCCTTGAAACTGCTGTCTAACAAAAATCTCAACTAGTTCAATCACTCAAAAGTTGTACACTATCTTACACTGTACAAAACACAATGAAAGTCTGATTTCAGAAGTCCTGGTGATCATTTAATCCTCAGTTTTTGATGTTAATATTTTGCTTCTATGCAGTAATGAGCCTAGGACATTAGCAACAACACTGTAACCTGGTCATGCAGCGGGAACGCTATTTCCAAACACTCCAGCGATTTTGCATAGGAGTTAGTTCTGCTTGGTCATGATAATCTTTTCAATCTTTCACTGTTCATTTTCCTCTCAGACATGTCAATCACAGTGTTTCTCTTCCAAGTGTTTTCTAAGTCGCCCTAGCATGCATACTTTCATCCATTCTATCTTGAGTGACATTTTTCTGTCAAGCTGTGCAAAAGGATCACTACCTTTTGAAAGGACCTCTATGTTTGATGAGCACCAGTGAACTCTTGGAAAGATTAACAGGGACAGGTATTATAACATTTCCCAGTGGATAGTTTAGGTATCAGGAAATGGTAGATGGAAACACTAAGTTTAACACACAACTGACTAAAAAAAAATTAGCAATTTTCTTGGGATTTATAAAGACTTCCATTAAAGTTAGCAGTTAATTTCAAGTGAAGGTATTAAAAACCCTAGACAATAATACTGTTGTAGTGAGTTGCTCTTTGGGGCAAATGTGTTCTTGGACTGTGACAAGAATCACTGTGGTAATGCATGAGTTTTAAACACTGCAAGTGCTTATTTTATTATGGTAGCCCTTGCCAATATGTATGTATCAAGGATTTGTCATTAGCTGTGTTATAAAATTCATTTTTCAGAAGTTTACAGAGTTAAAAAAAGCTCACTTCTGGGAGAATCCTGGCACTCAAACTCTTCACTTAGAAGAAAACTTTCTCTTGGAAGATTGCTCTAGACAATTGGTCATTCTTAGGTTGGTACAGTGCAGGAAGGACAAATCCCTCTTTCAAAATGCTGTTTGTGTTACTAGGTCCTACAATATAATCTTTAATTATTAACCTAACAATTACTAACTCAATCTCACAAACCAAAACTAACCATCCATAAATGACCTAATGAGATGCTGGGTTGGTAGAACTCAAAAATGGCTAAAAGACTTTTCAGTTCATCTACACTGTTACCCAGTGCTCCAATGTAAGCAGCAGTGTTCAAATAATTCACATTGAAACTGTAGAAAAATCATGCTTTCGGAATTTTGTATAAAAGAAGAAGAAGAAAACCGAAGATTATTCTCTGATCAAATTTTTGTGTGTCTGTTTTGAAAAACCTTAGATAAAATTTTTGAGTTCCAAGTAACTGATGTATTCAGCCATTTAAAACTGATGTGTTCCTATAGTAAAAGAGAGAAAACACTTTCACTATCAAAAAGATCAGTAACATGCCATGAATTTAGAGGAAATTATTGTGATTACAGTCTATAAAATAGACCACAAGACCTCATCCAGCATTATACACTGATTCTGAAAGTGATCTACCATGGCAACGCACAGCTGAGAGCATTCGCCCATGCAGCACTTCATTTAGCTAGATTTCTCCTCTTGCCCAAGACAGATAATTAAAGATGGTTGAATACGCACTCATTACATTCAGATCTGCTGTGTACATATACTCAAACTCAGTTTGGAGATGGGTAGAAAAGTCCACTAGTTTGTGTGTGTATTCATTCATGTATCATATAATACCATAAAATAAATTGTACAGACAGCTGTAAAATGTATTTTTTACATTAAAAAAAATCCAGGAATTATCGTATCTAGGACAGGAAACATCATTTTCCTAATGCAGGGCAAATGACAATGTGCACAGATCGACTCAGTCCTCGAGGTAAGGAGAAGCGTGGGGGTGGGTTTCGATTTCCTGACCCAGAAGCCCCCGGCAGCCCTTGCGAGAGCGGCTGACGTGGTGTGGGCGTTATCACAGTGACAGCGATCACGCCCCCGCCCCTCACCTTTAAAAAGCCTCGAGGAGGGCAGCGACGTGTTGCTGTCCACCGAGCACTGAGAAGGGTCACCAGCTTGTGACGGGGGTGAGTGTCAGCCACGCTGCGCTGCAGCAGCAGGCATGGTAGCTTGTGTAGTCAGGTGCAGAGGTTAGCACTCCTCAGTTGTTAGACCCTCTCACTTCTCGTCAGTGTCCCAGACTGCTGCCGACCGTGGTCTCCACCAGAAAGAGATCTCGTCTCAAAAACACTGTGTCGACGCAGACGGAGCAACTGCCCCGAACTGTGGCTGTTCANTTCTGATGCAAATGGTGGAGGAGCCGACTAGGAGAGGTGCGCTGCTGGATCTCGTCCTCACTAACAAGGAGGGTCTGGTGCAAGCAGTAAAGGTTGAGGGCTGCCTTGGCTGCAGTGACCATGAGATGGTGGAGTTCAGGATCTCGGGTGGTGGAAGCAGAATAGCAAACAGAATTGCAATCCTGGACTTCAGCAGGGCAAACTTTGGCCTTTTCAAACAATTGCTAGGGGAAATCCCGTGGGAAAAGCTGTTTGAAGGTAAAGGAGCCCAAGATAACTGGTCAGCATTCAGGGACTGCTTCTACCAAGCTCAAGATCAGAGCATCCCAACATGTAGGAAGTCAAGGAAGGGAGCCAAGAGACCTGTGTGGCTCAACAAGGAACTGCTAGGCAAGCTCAAGTGGAAGAGGAGAGTCTACAGGTCATGGAAGGAAGGACTGACCACTTGGGAAGAGTACAAGGCTGCTGTCAGAGGATGTGGACTGCAAAGGAAAGATACTTCTAAGAAAATTTGTTCCTTGTTCATAGAATGTGCTGATGTTGTCATAACCTATGGGGTGGCTGGCTGCACAAAAAACACGTACTGTGCCTTTAATTACTCAGTATTAAAAGTAAACTCAGATTCAAATGATAAATTACATTAAGCATGCGATCAGCAAAAATATTACTAAGGAATAGTATTTAGTCAATTAGCATTATTAGTTAAAAAGTCTGCAATATCATGCGCAATGGAGTATAAAGTTTTCATGCAAAAACTCACTCTAGAGAACACTTTTTCTGTGCATGCCTGTTTGTTGACAGTCCAAAAAAAGCATGAAAAAATAAAAACACCAACATGTGGTAAAGCAAATTTAAGATATACAGACTCAGGATTCTAGTTAAAATAAATAATAAATCCAAAGAATGTCTACATGTCTTCTATGATGAAAGCTTGCTTACCAAAAACAAGCCAGGAAATTTAACACATCATTAATTAATAAGAACATATCTTGCAGTGATCTGGCTTTATTAAATATGTGACACTGTTTGTAATAGAATATGAAAGTGATCTTGGAGGCACAACGCTGTCTGAGTCCAATTACACAAACCCTGAAGTGCAGACCCACCTTATGCCTAGAGAGAATATCTGAGATAGAGTTGAATATTTCACATTTGGGACTGAACTTTAAAACATACAGATCATACAGAAGATTAGGTGACAAATCTAAATCTAAAATGTGCAATATTTATGGAAGTAATCATAGTATTGTGATTCAGTAGGCATAGCGGGGGGTATTTTTTTTTTTTTAATACAGAAAATACTTAAAAAAATATAGCCAAAACGAGACAGTTGACAACTCTGTCCATTATTTGGCAATATGACTTAAATGTGTGTCTCAGTTAAACATAATCTCTATCAAAAATGTAAAAATTCTCAATCATCTAGTGACTTGCTTGGTTTTAATAAGATACTAACATTTTAATGTGATTACATCAGAACTAATGCTAAACTTATCTATAGCATATTTATCTAAGCCTAAAACCACAACAGGATTTGACAATACTAATTTTCACTACAAATGATCTAAAACTACCCATTAAGTTCCAAAACCTTGAGACTACAATGTGCCATATATCCATATTTGTAATGGAGCAAACCACAACTACTGTAAGCTGAATGATACTGAACTGAATATAAAATACTTAGCAGTAAGGTAGTCAAAGAATGAAGAAAAGTTACTTTTACTTTTTTGTAAAGTATTTGTTCTTTTTCAGGCAAGGGTTTTGAAAACTCAGAACCAGTTCTGTAATATACCAAAACAGGTGATTATGATTTCATGAATCATACCTTTCATTGCTGAATTTCATTAATGATTAATTTCATGAACACATACCTTTTCACCTTTTCATATCTTTTATCAGCTCTCTACATAAAAATGTAAAAATATTTCTATATTAAAATAAAGATGGCAAAGGACATGATTCCTGAGCATGGTAACATGGTTATTTCAAATATTATCACTGAAGACCTTCATTTATTCACTCGTAAACAGTAAAAAGCCATGCTGCTTTGTGAATCCCACGAATATAAGGATGCTTTCAGAAAGCATGTTGTGCAAATTTTTACATCTACATAAATAAAATAACAACACAAGTCTTAAATATTCTCCTTTCTGAAATACATACACACACTTCAATGTTGTTCCATTCACGCTCTAGAGGAATCTATCTCAGAAAAGGCAAGTGACTCACCTTCAGACTATGTCACACGGCCCAGCAGCCACCGCTACTACAGCTAACTGAAAAACTAGTATTGCATTGCTGAGGGCTGCTAATACAACGTGCTTAATTGGTCATGTAGGTGGAGCACTAAATAAACATCCAGATAAATTTCTTCCAAATCAATCCACTGATATGTGGTTGCATAATTTAAAAAATTCTTGGCATAATGTTTATCCTAAGACTTTAATACTGCTCCATTTGCTGACCCTTCAGTATCCCCAGAGTGTGCTGCTCTTAAAGAGACCACAGAGCCACTCTTACAACATAGCGCCTGGGGGGAAATCTGCTGTGCTTCCTCACGCTCAGCCTCAAGGTAAGGAGGTAAATCCATTATTACTATACATATATTTTCTTAAGCTATAAAACATGGGAAAACTTTTCTCTCCTCAATTTTCTTCTACATTCCTTTCCTTTTCCCCCAGCTATTCATATTGAAGCGCTTAACTCATAGAATGAAAAATATCCACAATGGCTTCAATTACTTATAATGTTGCAATATGCTCAATTAAGTTTCTCCTCTTCTGGTTTAACTACTAGTGATATATGCCACTCATTCCTGCTGCAGAAATGCTTTTAGGAAATAAACCAAGACAGCAATAACATCCCACGTTAACTAAAACAGTTTTTACTAATCTCTATGTGATCTTGTAGACTATTAAGAATACTAATTATGACGGGGCTCACCCACCTCTTTCATCCTAAGCAACAGTGTCCCATTTTAGAAAGACAGCTGGCAAACATACCCCAAACAACAGAAACAGCAGCAGTATTGATATCTCCATGGGGCTAAAACATGGACCGGCACTTATAAGGGGTCAATAACTCCCTAAGAATTTCTGAAAGGTAAACGGACTCAGGTGCTAAGCTCACAGATTCCAGATAGACTAACTAGCTTTTAAAGTATTTTACAAGGTATTTCTATGTAAGAATGAACCATGTGGAAATAACCATCCTCTATGATCCTTGGAAAAATTTCTTCAGCCTGTTAGTGCTGGTGCTCTTTGGGATGAAAATAGACATTTTGGAAAGACAGAAGTCACACAAAGTTGCAGAGCTTGTAAGAAAATAGGAACAGATGGTTTCACTAATGAGTTTTCTAAAATACACACCCTGTCCTCAGTGGACACAGTGCAGTAGCTAAACTGTTCTAGCAATTGTTTTCTGAAATTATTAGATATTTTCTAAACAGATTAACATAGTCAAATTTTATTAATCTCTAAATTTTTCTCAAGAAATTTTAACACGGCTAAAACCAGACATGTTTATTAGGATTTCACTAAAGCAACTGAGTTATAAAACATATGCTTGCATATGTGAATATTTATATTTAAATGTACATGTTAATAAATTTTCACCATCACAAGTGGAGAAGAATATCTGCATCCCAATGTTCAAGTGACACATACTATGCCTCCCTATTTAATTAAGCTGCTGCTTTGTGTGATCTGTGCTTTTCCCTTTCGATATCCTCCCTAAATCTTAGCTGCAGACTCTCTCTCTGTGGAAGCTGAAGAAGAAAAGAAAAAGAATGAAGAAGCACTGGCCGACATGACCTTGATTCTTCCTAGGCTGTCTAATTCAAAGTGTTGGAAACTTTTCTCAAATATCTCATAATCATAAATAACACAGCCAGTGGCACTGCCAAAGGCACCACAGTTGTTCGGGAATTTTTTAAAATTCCATACTCTGTTTCAAAGTCATGACAATTATGGTGCTTTTTCATTTCTATCACGATAATAATAATAATTGTTTGAGGAAAGAAATTGTCATTTCAAAGTATAAAACTACTATGAATTTTAAAAAGGATGGAAACAATAAGCAATGATGAAACCTGTTAACTACTTTAAAATCCCCAGTCCTTCCTGGTGTACGACACTGTATATTTGGCAATTTTCTCATTAATCATAAGTTCTGTAGGACAAAATTCAAGTGTTTTTTCAGAGGAATGGTTGTCTGTTAGATCAGTAGCCGTGGCTAAAATTCCTAGTATAATTCAAGTTTATTTTACAAACACGGATCGCTTAAATTTTGTGAATTAATTTGTTATCATTGGTGAGGTCTTTAAGTTAAAAAGTTTAACAAAACTTTTTAAATTATTTGGAAAACTGAATTGAATATAGCACATCTCTGAAGGAAAGATTAGCCTGACAGCCTCAGTCATGTATCAGTGCACCATTCTAGTTTTTGCAGTTACAGATGCATTGTAGGAATATAGTGATTATTTGGGACAACACCCTTATTCCTAAAAGAAACAACTACTTATTAATATTTTAAGTGTTTTTTTCTGCCTTCTTTGATAATTCATTAATTTTCAGTTGGTAGAATTCATTTGTTTTAATTGATCAATTCGTTCTAGCGTGTTTAAAGAAGACAAAGGTTCTAGTGCTGCCTCATTCTGTCCTATGAACATATTTTTTCATTTTTTCCTTCAGTCTTAACTATGGTGAACAGCTGACACTTATTTTTATACAAGGATTATTTAAAAAAAAAAATCAAATTATGTGTTTTACAGAAAACCCCCATGAATTCAAGACAGATATTTGTAAGAACATTTCAGCTCTGGTAAGAATATACTTGATGGCCATCAAAAGACTCAGTTTACTGAAGTGACACTATCTCCTTACAATACCTTTTAGATGTGGCATTTAGGAGCATCTCACTATCTTAATACAAAATGTACCTCATAAGCAATTTACTATGTTTTTTGCTTGTCTTTGAAGCAAAACATTCCTCAATGCTCTTGAAGAATATTGCTTGGTTAAAGCACTTTCTCCCTTAAATTCTTAATATTTTTTCTACAGTACTTATTACTTTATTATCTATTATTTTCTGTTACTGTCCTAGTTCTATACAACAGATACAATGTAAGAAAATGATTTAGAACTTGGATCACTGAAACTTTCAAGCTACAACTTAGAAAAACTGACCCGAACTACAAGTTTTTTTAAAGCCTCAGCTGTGTGCAATTTATCTGTGTAAATTATGTGCAACTTATCACTTGGATGTTATGGAAACTCCATGAATAAGTAAAATTGCATGATAGCATCAATGAATACTAAGTGATAAAAACTCAATTTCAGAGCAAGATTTTACTGCATGCCATGTATGGTGGAGAAGAAGCCATCAAATATTGTGTGAGTTGAACCATTACAGTACAAAAATCCTCTGAAATGCACTGCTTAGTGTCATATTGCTACTATTAAATGGAAATTATTGTATGAAGGAAACGATCACATCTATGTTTCAGTAGGCTTCATTGCATTAGGGGTGACACCTTTGGCAGACGATCTGGCAAGTCCCTTTGTGTCAAATATTCCAAAGTTATTTCGGACATGTCCTTGAATCTAATGACAGCTCCCTTTGATAACCAACAACTCCTAAAATAGAGACTAAAACTATGACTGCAGTGGCACTAAAGCTTTTGTTAGAATAAGATGCTATTTTTATTATATTCAGCTATAATTAAAACAAGATTAGAACTGGTCATTAAGTAGATGAAGCAGGTATTTACCATTTTTTATAACTAGCAGTATGTAAGGGGGTACCAAATGCAGACCTAACAATCACCAAAAACAAAGCATGCAGAAGATTTCATAAAACTCTAGTTACTGTGAAAAATATGGCATTAGATTATAGCTGGATTAGAACCACAGAATGGTTTGGGTTGGAAGGGACCTTAAAGATCACCATGGGCAGGGTCACCTTCCACTAGACCAGGTTGCTCCAAGCCCCGTCCAACCTGGCCTGGAAACGTTTCCAGTGATGGGGCATCCACAGCTCCTCTGGGCAGCCTGTGCCAGGGCCTCACCACCCTCGTCCGACTCTGGTAAAGGTTCTCACTCTCTGCATTATATATGGATTTTTTCTGCAAGAAAATATCTGCATACTCCAAGCACTAAACTACTATTTAAGTCGTTGCAACAGCAAGTTAGTTGAAACCAGTTCTGATGGCAGCTGGTTACAGATATGAATTTTCATGGCATATCTATATCCTATATAAACCTTAAAACAAGAGCATGAAAAGAACCTGGTTTCGATTCTTTAGACGAGCTGTCATACCCAATGTATAATCAAATTTATGGTGGGTATGAACAACAGATTTGTACTTATTCTCACACAGATTCAGATTTGAAAGTATGCTCATTTTGATGTTAAGAATACTTGTTATTCCTAACATAGAACAATTTTATTATAACTACTACTACTCTCAGGTTAAGGTGCTATATGTGAAAATACCATGCAGAAGTTTCAAGAAGGCCTTCAACAGATAAACGGTAAATTAATTGGACTAAAAGGTGAATGTGAGAAGTTTTATAAATTGCTGAATCCATTCCCCTGGATCAGGCATCAGATGGAAGTCTTTGTACGTACTTGGGGGCTATTTATTTATCTGGAGAACTGCATGAAAAGAGTGAAGGAAAAATAATGCTTTTCTATCTCAGCTTCTCTTAACAATATGGTCAAGTAAGTTGAGCTACTTACATCAGCTATTAAAAAAGTCTTCATAGGAGGCACATTGGAGCATCTAATTCATTATATCAGCTATTAAAAAAGTCTTCATAGGAGGCACATTAGAGCATCTAATTCATTACTCTATGAAGTAGCTTTTGATAATATTATAACGGAAAAGTAAATTTCTTACTTTTTTATGATTAAAAAAATTGTACTGATTATAGCCACAAATCCTGCTAGAACAAGACAAAATAAACTACAGATCATATTAATGATTCTTGAAACAAGAGATGTTACTGTTGTTCATTATCAGTGTTACCCTAAAAATTTAAAATTAGCGAAAGTTAAGAGTCCTAGAGACTTCCGTTTCCTAAGGTGAAGCAATTTTTTCAGATTCTCTGTAGGACATTATGAAAAGTTATGAAGATCAAATGCCACATTGCACAAACCAAGGAAATGCTAAATGTGATTGCAAAGGATATTGCAGTTGGATAGACATAGAGATATACTTGGTGAACTGTGGCTGAAAGATCCTCAGAAATAAATGAACAGAAAAGTGAAACTCTGAACAAGCATAATCTGTCCAAGCCAAGACAAAAAGGCATTTGGTTTAATTGCTTGTCCATTCTAATACCTCTATTTGAACTTTCTAATGGAAAAAAAATGAGTCACCAATAATTGCTCTCTAAAAGTAAAGTGATGAAAATTCTAATAGTAAAATAATACCTGCTCTGGTCATAGTCCTTCCAGTTCACAGATATTGCTAATAAAACTGAGTTTCTCCTCTGTTAGTATCACTAGTAGTATATTAATATTTATAGCTTAGCAAGTAGCATAAAGCTATCAACTGTTTACGGTGCAGGGGACACAGAAAACACAGTAAAAGAAATCTAGTTTTCCTGAACAATAGTTCATATGTAAAAATACATTTTCAAGTAAGACTGTTCAAGCTGGGTGGAAACATATTCATTAAGAAAGTCTGCATAATATTTGGGAAGGTTTATTTATGCATTTCCTTCCAGCTTTGAAGGTATTAGTTCACTCCAGTATTTCCTGTGGGAATGAAGCAGTACCCACAGCAGAGGAAGACAAATTTAGAGATTGCTTAACCTACTTGGACATACATAAATTCATGGGACCATGTGAGATGCATCTGAGGGTGCTGAAGGATGTGGTCTGATGTCACTTTGAGACTGCTCTCTATCATCTTGGAAAGTTCATGGCAATCAGAGCAAGTTGCTGATAAGTTTCTGATCACTGGAAAACAAAGGGCAAAGCAGAGAGCAAAAAGGAAAATCCCAGTAAGCACAGGTCTGTCAGCCTCATCTCGGTTCTGGGGAAGGTTATGGAGCAGATTTGCTTAGAAACCATTTCCAAACAGACAGAAGGCAAGGAGGGGATTGGGAGCGGTCATCCTGGATTTAGCAAGGGCAAATCGTACCTTACCATCGCTGCTAGGATGAGGTGACTGGCTTTGTGGACAAGGTGAGGTCAGTACATGTAGGGTAGCTGACTGTAGTAAAACTTCTGACACAGTGTCCCATAGTCATCTTACCAAATTGGTGAGCGATAAGATGGATAACTGGACAACAAGGCAAGCAGAGAATTGGCTGGGGTGCCAGGCTCAAAGAATCATCAGTGTCAGAAAGTCCTGCTGGCAACCAGTAAGCGCTGAAGTCTCTCAGGAATCAGTATAGAGACCAATACTGGGAACTGTATCAATTAATTCAGGCGTGTGACGGGACAAAGTGCACTCTCAGCAAGCTTGTGGATGACAACAATTCGAGGGACAGTTGCCAACCTGCTGGTGGGCAGAGCTTCTACTCAGAGGGTCCTGGACAGACTAGAGACATGACCTGATGGGAACCTCCAGCAGTTCGGCAAAGGAAAACACAAAGTCTCACATCTGAGATGTGATAACCGCACTCACTAGGAGGGGCAAGCACTGACTACTGGGAGGAGGCTCTTCAGAACAGGACCTGGGGGTCTTGGTAGGCAAAAAGTTGAACATGACCCAGAGAAGTGCCCTTGCAGCAAAATCAGCCAATGGTATCCAGGGCTGCATCAGCAAGAGTTCAGCCAGCAGGTTCAGGGACTGACCCTTCCATTCAGTCCAGCACTGGTTAGACCACATTTGAGAACTGCATCCAGTACAGGGCTTCCCAATAAAAGAAAGAGACTGACACACTGGAATGAGTCCAGGGAAAACCACCAAGATGGGTGGGGTCAGGGGAATACAACACACATGAAAAGGCATCAAGAGGTAGGTGTGGTCAGCCTTGAGAAGAGGTGGCTAAGGGGACACCTTACTGCCAGTCTGCAAGTCCTTGTTCAGAGGATACAGAGAAAACAGAGACTCTCCTCAGAGGTGCACAGCAATAAGTTGACAGGCAATGAAAACATGTTCAAACATGGGAAATCCTGATTAAATATTATGAGAAAACTATTTGTTTTTACCATGTGGTTGCTCAAATATGGGATGAGAATGCCCAGAGAGGTTACAGAATCTCCATCCTTGAAGGTGTTCAAGACTCAGGTGGACAAGCCTGAAGTCTCTCAGGAGACTTCAGCTCTGAGCATCCTGGTCTAACTAGACCCACTGTGACCAGCGGCTTAGACTAGATGTCCTCCAGAGGTCGTAGTCAAACTTTGTTGTACAATTCTACAAGAACAAAGGATCTTAACAAAACAGAGAGAGAAAAAAAAAAAAGAAAAACTGAAACAATCCATGCTACTTACCCATCATATGGTTTCTCTTGTAGGTTTGTTGTTTTGTTTTTAGCTATTTCCTCCAAGTCAGTATTGTTACACTAAACATTAGTGTGAGCCTTTATTATTAAATAAAACATTCCTTTATTCAAATGTAATGAAAAGCTCATTATGACTTTCCAGCTACCAATGCAAACAGTGTACTTAGCCAAACGGTAATTGTATTGGTCTTCCTTCTATTCCAATAGTGCTCTGAAACTTGTGTCCCTCAAATGAATAATTACCTACAAAATAATTAAATGTTGCTGATATGGTCTACTCATCCCACTTGTACATAGAAACAGCAAAGTCTGTCTTCCCTGAAATCTATCTCCGTCATGTTGGATAAGCTTACTGCCCATCACAGGGCTGGCATCGATCCCTACTCAATTACAGATGAACATAGCACCATATTAAAAGACAAATAAGGTTTAATTTTAATCACAGCCAGCCTGTAAGTCCATGTTCCATTATAGATTAAAAGAACCAATTATTTTTAAAAGTACAGATTTAATGAAAGGCCTTACGAATATATAGACACATTGCTCCCTCTGCATTCTAAGTCAGACTCTGCAGTAATGGCTGAAATAGCTGCAAGCAATCTATGCAAGGCATGGGGATGCATCTTGGAGAAGAGTGTTTTTTCTTCAAATCACAAATACACTTTCTCAACAGAGTTTCTTTTGTAAGATTTCTCTTATAGAAGTGTAAAATCACAGATTGTTTATAGACAGATTAACTCCATGGCCAGAGTTTTATTGTTACTAAGACACAGTAAATGCAAAATAATTGCATTGGAGCAGGCAGAATTCCACACTAAAAACAATGACTGCTGCTGAAATCACCTTATCTCAGATTCGGAAAGGTAGGTAGGAGCCTCATTTCTCATTTGAATTCAATGGCAGTTAGGCACCTACATATCATAGTCTTCCACTGGTAACAACAGGAGTTGGCTTGCATAATTAACTCAAGAATCTAGGTCATCTGAATTCTTATTTTCTTGCTATTCATTCTTTACTAGTAGTTTCCAATCTTCCTTGTTTATTGAGTTATTATAATATTTGTGAGACTGTGAACTAATAAAAATGTAGCTACAGGATGCTGTTGATATTAACTCTGAGAATATGAAAAGATAAATGTGTATTTTTAGAGAGACATATAGTCACTGGAAAATCAGACAATGGCGTTGGCTAGTGCTGTGAGTGCAAGTCCACTTGTACTGAGGAGGTATGAAAAGTCATATATACACAAAGATAAAATCTAACTTTTTAAAGCCATTTTTCTATAATGGCTTTTTCTGTAATTTTTCCTTTTGTTTAGGAATTTTACATATACTGTTCAATCAGAAATGCTTTAATGTATGATAAATTCTCTTCTTCATTTTCTAAATTTAAACCTACCTTCTTTACAAGGGTTAAAATTAAAGCACTATTTATCAACACATACGTTGTTATGTCAGTCTTACAAGCACCATTAGGAGATAAAAAAAATAATACCAGGACTCACGTGTGTATAAAGTACTAGGATTTTATCTTACCCCACATCTTTGAGAAAAAGTGCACCAAATAAAATACTAGTTAGGTCTGCAGAATAAGAACCTCAGAGAAATAATGCAGATTTTTCTCAAACACTTTAAGGATCTCATTTCAAAAGGTGCCTTTGAATCTTTGTGATGATAAACAAAATACTTGGGAAACTTTCTCATCTACTTATAGTCAGTCCTTCTTCTTTTTATCTTGCTAAATTCCTTTTGGTTTTGTCCTCACTGATCCCTTAAGGAAAAAAATCTCAAGTTTCTCTACACTTGTCAGGTATTCACAAAGAGAATACAGGAAAACCGCAGCTATTGCTACAATGGAAAACAGCAACTCATCATGCAGGTGCAATGCAAAGATTCAGCTTAAGAAAAAAGTGAGTGGGTTCATTTTTCAGCTGGGATTGTACCCAGTTTCTCATACACAGACATATACACAGAATTAATAGAAACTAGTAACTGAATCTACCGGGCTTAGGAATAACCAGGCTTGTGCAGAACTGAGTCCTTACTTTCAGACCTATTTATTTTTATGTTTTATGTTCTTTTAAACATAACACATCCCAGTTTTTAAGAAAACCAGCAAATTCTTCCACCATATTCTGGTTTGTTTTTTTTTTCTTGTGACACAACTTAAAAGACACACAAAATCAAGACACTGTTAAATCCCTGCCCAGAAAACCTACCAAAACAAGATAACTTATGATCCACACAGAAGCTCCTGCATTAGCATATCCTTCATTAGCAATAAGTGGATATAAGTGGGTTTTGAACAGAAGTAACAGATTTCACAACAGAATATGCAAAAGCAGAGATGATTCTTTAGCTGGATTACTGGGCCAACTAGGATCTCAAGATCAACACAATTGTTGTATTATGCTGAATTTAGAAGCGTAGAAACAGTTTATTGTTTTCAAACACCAAACACATTATACATAACATTTATTATCACTTGATTTTGGAAACTTACTAATTCATTGCTATCTATTATAAATGCTGTCAGTGACTTCTATAAAGAAGAAATACATTTATACACAAGAAAAAATAAGGGAACACATCCAGTACTTCCAAAAAACGCTTCTGTATTTGCTATGCATTGAAAAGTTACGACTTGTGCACTGAAAATGTAAGCTGATAGGTCACACTGAAAAAGTCACCTGCTATATGCTTACTCGAGAAGAATTTCTTTCATGTTTTCTTTTAGAGATTCAAAGGCCTCACTAAAATGTTTTAGCAGAAACCTAGATAAGTAGTTAGGCATATAGCCCACTAAATCCTTGTATCTATTTAATCTCAAAGCAAAACACTCTTCAAAATCTGCACTTTTGGGTGCTTTATTAAACTATCACAAAATGCATTTTTATAGAGCCCACTGAGTAACTTTCATGTACTATGCTGCATTTAGCCAGAGACTGTCTGAATTAAGGTGATTTGCAAAAGTGTTAGACCTCCCTCCCAATTTGCATTTTCAACAGTGACAAACAGTATTTTATGTTATTAGCTATCGCAAAAACTGACGGGTGTTTTACACAGACTAATAGATGTCTTTATTCTCACTGTGAGTAATAGGTATGAGACATTTACAAGAGCTGATTTTTTGTCACAGATGGTAGATAGGTGCCTCATTCTGCCATGGCCTTTCACAAAGTCTTAGATATGTCAAATTTATGTTCTGCTACATATATATATATATATAAATTTGGGAAATTCTTACAATCATAGTACTGTAGTACGTAGAAATATGCATATATGAACTTTCCTTTGAACAATACTTCAATATAAAAAAAGGTGCACTCAAAGTCAGAAATACTTAATAAAAATGGCCAGTTTTTATAAGCATCATTTTGAAATTAACTGAGTAATTTTGGCTGAACAATCACACCCCTGAAGGGATGCAATAAAATATAAATTTAATCAAATATGTTTTTAGAACAGGCTTCAAGCTAGTGCACGTAGAATTTTGACCCAAATATCTAGTCATGAGTATAATATCAGACCTTTAATTATAATTTCTATTATAATTGTTCTATTGAAGAAAATGTAGCCAATGCACTTACCTGCAATTATGCACACACAGTCTGTGGAAAGAGCAGATAAAGACTCTCCTGTGAACCGTCACTTGCTGAGCTAATTCACCCAACTGGTTTAATTTTGTTTGCCCTCAGTCTGTCGTTACAGTGATTACATCTAAATGAAAAGACAATGAAACACCAAAATGAAAAATTCACTAATTTATTATTTAAATTTTCAATTTGACTTTTGTTCTAGAACAACCAGAAA
Organism: Pampusana beccarii; assembly: GCA_013399365.1. NCBI lineage: Eukaryota > Metazoa > Chordata > Aves > Columbiformes > Columbidae > Pampusana > Pampusana beccarii. The sequence continues at coordinate 738,018 of VWYH01005842.1, read as the reverse complement.
GTTAGGGTCACAGAACATACGGTTGTAAGAAAAATTAAGTGTTTCGTACACTTTCTGATAATAGCATGTACGAATATCTTATCTAACTGCTAAAATGTATGGCCTCTTCGAGACTCATTACAATATACACCTGGTGTTCTCTGAGAGGTGCCCTGTATTTTACTTCTAATGTATTGTGATTTACAAACTTATAAAGAAAAAGGCTTTTGTGGAATATCTACAGTAACATCACATATTGATCTTCAGAGCTAAACACTTCTTTTAGAGCGCAATTTAAAAGATATTTTCGGTGACACTATGATCTAAAGCAATACACAATTGTTTATCTGAAATATTCATATGTTAATATATATAGTACATTATAATAATACACATCATCTTCTAATGAGAACAATTTTTATTGCAACGTAGCATCCACACTGTACTGTGGAACATGCACAGCAGGCTCTGTTACCAGTATCTGAAGAACAGTGGAAAACTTTCTACAGCAGGGGGGTGTGGATTTCAAGAAGCCCACATGTCTACCAATATGAGGTCTATTTGTAGAAACGAATTAATCCTGGAGTTAACTTAGTCTCTTACATCCTACCTATTATGAAGTAACAGTACTACATTTTCACACAGTAAACAATTTTTTTGAAGACAGATGCTATAAACACACAAAAACTATTCCAGAAAGAAAGTAGGCATAATGTTTCTGTCACATGGCCAGAGACTCCCCTGCTCTCATCTAATCCATAATCTAGGTACTTCTCTGGAAGATACCAACTCCCTGTCGCATTTTATAATTGCTTAATATTACTGAAATAGTAATTTAATGAGTTACATAATACAGCTGAGCATAAAATGGCCAAAATTCATCTTCTAGTAAATTCCAAGCCACACAGTGTAATTTAGTTTCAGATAGAATAGAAATTATTTTGAACATAAGCCCTATTTGGAATGTTACATGGAGCCTGCTCCTCTCCCCAGAATCTATCTCAACCCTGAAAACTAAGAAGTTGTTACCTTAGCCTGCTGGGTAAATAGTAGCTTTAACTGCTAGACTACTGAAAAATAATATAAAATAAATTTCAACCCAAATGAAACCAACCAGCTAACAAAAACCCTCAAAGAACAAAACAAACAAAAAACCCCACACAAAACCAAACCAAGCAAACACAAACGAACCCCCAAACAAACAAACCAACCAGATGTTTAGCTCAGTTTCTGACAAGTCTGTTTTGCAATATGTGCAGATGTGTAGCTAACAGTCCTTTATATAGCAATTTAAGAAGTCCACAGCCTTTTCGACAAGTCCATTTCCATATTTTGAGCTCTACGTTGTTTGCTTTCTGCATTCATTCAAAAGTTCATACATGTCCACTTTTGACAGTGCCATCAATTATAGGTAAAACTTCTTACATACATATTTCAATGAACAGTGCCAGAATTTAGTCCTATACTGTCACTGTTCGTGTAACTTCGGTTTTGGAAACAGAGATAAAAATACTTGCTCACTTTCCCAATACCTTCCAAGGCCAAGGTGTAGCACTGCAAACCTACAAAGCAACAAAACATCTTTCCAGACTTACTACAAATGCATGCAGCATAATGACTGTGACAAAGATAGATCTACTGTCATTGAGGTATTCAAATTATGGGGACAACATACAGCAGCATATCCACGAAGAAAGCACATAGAAACGTGATCTTCAGCGTTTAGTCGAGAAATACCACATAACAGCCCCCTAAGAAATGTTAAGACTCCTTTCTATGGAAACAGAAGTTGCATTTAAGTAAAATCAGATATAACCAGTTGCTGCAGAGTTGGAGAAATGTTATTAGCATTTCTGAATGTTACCAACATTAACAAATTCAAATATTTATGAGGAAGAATTAGGGGAAAAATCTGCTAGTGTGCCTTTTATGACACACAGAGAACAGATCCATAGGGTACAAGAGAATATTCGAAATTCAAAGACTGGCAGTGCCTGACAATAACAAACAAGGATGTACAAGAAGTCAAGTCCATACTACATAATAAATGTACTCACCTCTCTCAGGCTTAGAGTTATTGCTACTGAAAGACTGAAAAATAACTGAATTCCTGAGATAAGCTAGCAGGTTTGGTCATTTATTCTGTAAAATTTGTAAACTTGTAGTATTTCACACACATGCTCATTTTTTTGTTCTTTTTCTTCCTGCTTTTGTTCATTGTTGTTGATAAAAGGTTACCAGTTTATCTACAGGAGGATTTTACAGCTATAGCAACAATTCTAGGTCACCAACTTCAGCTAGCCAGGCTGACACTTCTGAGTGACAATGGTACGGAATCCAGAAATTCCTTCATATATAAAATAAAAATGTAAAAAAAATAAACAATAAAAAGAAATTAAAAGAAAAAATGAGAGAAAAAAAAGAGGAGGAGGCATAAATGAACATCTTCTATTTCAACAATTCCTTTAGCTACTAGACTATAAATTTTGAAGGAGTAGGAGCTCCATCCGCTTTTGAAACTTTCACAATACAGTGAAAATTCATGAAGATTTACTGGGAGAGAAAGAGAGAAGCTGTCAGAGTACAAACATATACTTTCAGTCTACAGAGCCTTAATTTGGGAAGCTTGAGAGGCTGCGGCCCACATTCAAGGTTTGGACAGTCAGTATCGATTTGGAAAAGAGAGAGCAACCCCTTGTCTTCTAATAAAAAAAAATCATGTGTATATCCAGGAGACAACTGATAGCCCTGGGTCCAAAAGGAAAGGTGCTGCATCAATGCAATCCAGAAGGCGGCAACAGTGCCTCACCAAGGGGCAGAACACAAAAGGTGTACTGAGGGGATTAGTTGCTACTACTGAGCTTTATGAGGGTCCCCCAACACAATGGGTGCCACCCACATGGATGAGTTTTGCAATACCTCAGTACTTCATCTAGGGTTTAGTTTTAATTCATTTGTGGAAAATTGACATTTAATAATCGAGACTTCTTGGTCTACCCATCAGAGGAAGTAGTATCACAAACTCAAACTAGAAATTTTCATATTGCAAGGGATTAACCTCTGTAGCAGTTCATTGAATGACATAGTACACCTACAACCTTTGGATGTTTTAAAATTCAGAATTTAATTTTGACAAAAGTACAGCTCTAAAGTGGAAGTCCTGTGGCTGTGGTATACAGGATGACAACTGTTGGACTTGTTGGTCAATCAGGAAGTTTTATTACACGAATTCAAAATTGATCTCTATGGGAGACCATTTGGAATGCAGCAGAGCTAATAAATCCTTGCAGATGACTGAGTAAAAGGGTATAGTCACTGTACAAATTTGGCTTAAACTTAGTTGGCTAGTGAGCTTCAGTAGCACTGTGAAAGGACGAGCTGCAAATGACATAAACCAATAGGAATGAGAACTCCTAAGAAACAGTTTCTTTTTTCCCAACTCAGTCCAGTTACAAGAAGGCAACTCAAATTATTCAGCAGATGGCTCAGATGTAACAACAGCTTGGTAGAAGCAGGACAAGGCTAATTAGAGCATTATGCCTGCCTCTTTTCTTCTCTGCTTTAATTCCCAGATCCCACTCCCTCCCATAGAGTGCATCCAGCCTCTCCATTTTCTCTCTAGAATATCATCTCTCATCTCAGCAATGCTCTTTCGCAGCAGCATACATTGCAGAACTCCTACAGAAGAAGAGATTTCAGCTAACCAGGAAGGCAGGAGGTGGTGTTTCCCTCTTGGAAGGTCTACTACGCTTCTCAGTCACTCTCAGGGAAACTGCTCTTTTGCCATATTCTTAGCTGTTGAAGTTAAAAACACCTGTAAATACCCTATGAATGTTCATGCAGATTGTTGACTGTGTTCGTATGAACTGCCACCTAAGTCAAAATCATGCAAACACATAGGATTGAAGACCGTACATTTCACACATCTACTAAGTTTAGCCTATCGGAGAGCTAAGTACACAAAGCCTTCGTCATCCCACAATTTAGGTGGTATCTCCATATGGAAAACCAGCAAGCTGTTGGGCACGGCTGTCTCTGGAGAGCCAATGCAGGATTCAGTGCCTCGTACAGCTGTTACACTCAAGGCCGTATGATCTGCCAGCCTGAGGAGCTGTAAGCTCACACTGACCCCACAGTATATTAAGACATGTTTCACCATATCATCCACTCTTTAAACAGGAGCTGGCTGACAACTGGTCAAATACACTCTCATTAATGCAGGATCAGACTTCCCTGCCCAGTATTGCTTCAGGCATTTTGTTTTCATCACAAAGACTTCCATGCCTACAAACCATAAGATATTTTTGTTGGTATGGATAAGGTTATTAACATCCACAAGGTTGCAAGTCTGCACCAGAGAAAAGGAAAACCATTTTGTCCTGTGATACAAGTCAAACTCATAAGAGCACCTCATACTGTTTTGATCAGAGGAGTTTTTTTGTTGTGTTTTTTGTTTTGTTTTGTTTTTAAGTGATCAAGAAAAAAAAATCTTATCTGTCTATGCGAATGAATAACTAGTTCTCTATTCCACAAAAAGGTTATGTTACTATACATGTTAGAAACTAGCTCCCACCTAATACAAAAAACCAGAAAACATGAATCCTGAGACCACCTAATAATTTCTTTCTTTGCTCATATAATTTTAAGTAAGTGTGACTGCTAATTTTGTTTCTTGTCTAAAAATATTTCAACGAAAGGGCTTTGAACCTTCTACATAAATCCTTTATATTTAAGATAATCTAAAGAGGTGTTGTTCAGAAACACTGCCACCAACATCATCTTGCATAAGATTCATGGAAAACAGAAACTATTACAATCATATCTGTGTTGAGTCATTGTGAGACATGAAGGGTTACAAGAGCTATTTTTTAAAATATTTTTTAACTTTTGTTGACAGATGTGTTGGTGAGACCGTGGCTATAAACTGGAGTATGTTTATGGAAAGCAAGAAGGAATATGAGCTGAATAAATTTGAGAGAATTTGTGGAGTTTGTTTTTTAATTAAAACAATGTTATAATTCCAAGATATAAGCTTGTTGTTAATTACCTGGGTGTGAACTCAGAGTGACTGCACTGGCATTACTTTAACGCCTCTACATTTATACCCAAGGAACTGAGAGTAAAATTCATAATTCATCCTTTTTTCTGCCATGGTACGTCAATGGACAGAAACAAATAAGAGCTAAGTCTCAACGGTCAAGAATTTCTGTCTACCAGAATTAAGTAAGCTTTTCCACGAAGCACTACATGAACGCAGAAGTCATTTAAAGAGCTGAAGAAAAATATTAGACCTAACATTAAGGGACCAAAGGTTATTTGTGGAATGCTTCGAAATCTGTTTCTGGGAATGGAAGATCAACAGAGACTCAGACTTGAGGTGTCTCTTAAGTAATAACAGAATTTAAAAGACCAGTAATGGCCCAAAGCCTACATATTGTCACAGGAATTAAAAATATAAAAGCTTTCCCATGCTCTGAAGGAAAAGTATGATTGTGATAGCCCTTCTGGATTTCTTAAGTGCAGATCCACAACTGCATTGGCTATACATTAAGAGAGCATCAGTGAAGCTGGAGAAAACAGGAGGGAATCAGAATACCCAGGTTCTAATAGTATCTCAGTATGAGACATGAACTTAGCGTGTCACACTAGAAGTCACGTTTACTGAACTTTTAGAAATCAAGGTTGAACCAGTGTTTATTACTGATTATGAGACTGAACTATAGACCTATACTAATCTTTGAAGATGTTTTTGTTTTTGTTTTAAGTCTCTTGAAAGTAAATGCAGTTAGAGCTCAAAATTTCTGCAGTATCACGAAACAGCAATCTGGAGGTACAGAAGCCAGACATGTATCAGCTATCCTGACAAACGCTTTTTCACGGGAAAAATTACTAAGAAATAGAAGTTAGCAGACTGATTACAAGATGTCAGATTTCTCTATGCTGTGCTCCCCCCACTTGGATGATACAGTGGCTGAATGCAGCCATGATAATAACAAACAGGACATATATAGTTTTTAATCATTCCGATCCTTTGGAACCTAAGGATCACAAGGAAGAATAAACAGACACCTTCCCTTTTCTTAATCAAGCTGTTTCTAACTTAATAAGATCAAACCCTTAGAGATACTTATTATTTTGCCTCTTGAGAACATGGAAGTGGTTGAAAATATCCTAACTGGTTTAAACATTGCTAATCCCTTGCAGAAATTTAAGGGTGACAAACAAATGCTATTGTAATTGGCCTAAGGAAATAATCAAGTCAATAGCTGAAACAAGGCATACAGTAATATTAAATAGTAGCACTGTAAAGATAATCCAACACAATTTTCTGCAAAATTTCAACCATCATATTTAGCAAACGCACTGTTATTTACATTGAATGTTGAAGTTGCAGTCATGCTCAATCAGGTCAACTTACAGTTTTGCATACAATCTGAAAACATATATAATAAACTGTGATCCAATCATATCAGTCAACTTTAGCTTATTTTACATTAAATATTTTATCTTTCAGCAGTGAATGTATGAGCATACTGGTTTTAGGCAACCTGTGAAAACCATCATGCAAATGGAATGAGTTTTGTACCATATTATTGTAAAACTTCTTGTAGAGAGGGGGCAATCTGTACAATAAAATAATCTGAAGCTGAGATGTTTTAGTCATGCCTCTGGGTTGTGGCACTAACTAGCAAAAGGGCATTTCTATTAGTGTCTCTAACACTAATTGTTATCTTAATTGGCTGAAACAAACTCTGTTGTCTCCAGGCCAGTCATAAAACTATGTTGGTGTAAAGCTTCTTTCCCTTCAGAAGGTAGAAGTGAAATGAAAGACTTGCCTTTTTAATAAAAAAGAAGCTATTAATACCATAAAAATACACTAAATTAGAACTGTTACTAACTTTCATCAAGGTTGAATGTGGGGTAAAACTTAAAACACCAAACAAACCAAAACAAACCACCACCACCACAAAAACAAGCAAACCCCACCAAAAGCAAAACACCAAACACGCACCAAAAAAGCCTCACTAAAATGAAGTATAGTCTCATAAATTTTCCTGAGTACTAAAGCTTTCTGGTATTACACAACATTTTAATCACGCATCTGGCATAACAATTTATGCAGAAAAGATGGTCTTCTAACTATTCCATCTTCTAGGCCTTCTGACAGGAATCCCATGTAGGTGATAATTACCATTAATAATTTGTGTGACTTAAGATTTATTGGAAAATGGGGATATTAAACATATTTTTTGAAACTTACTTTTTCAAAAATATCATTTTAACAATTACACTACAAGTTCAATGGATCTGCAATGTCATTTAAAAACAAACAAAAATGCTTCTTGATACCTTGACATGTTGAGTGTGCAAAAAATCTGTGCATAAATCACTTCACACTTTCACTTCTAATCATTTGATATCATTAATTTGACCATTTTTCTGTGTCTGAATGCTTACTGAAAACAATTTTGTCAAGTCTTATAGGCATGAAAGTAATCTTGCTTTCAATATTACCCATCCTGCAATGCGCTTCATCTTAGCCTTCATTTGCAACGCCAAATTTTTTAGCATGCAGGTGAGGCTGAACCAATACACAGATTTCAATACCCAAATCCTGCTGAGGTAGAACCAAGGTGCCAAAGCACTTCATCTTAGAAACATTCAAGTCTATATTTTCATCTGAATCAAATAATATCGAAGTCTTCACCAGTTAATAAAGCAATCAGTCCTTGGTGCTTATGTCACTTCTCTATGTAGAATGTTTCACCAGCCTCTTGAAACCGAATTACTAGTCAAATTAAAGATCCCTACAGATCAGAAGAACGTGAACCTGTGAAATGAGTGAATTGAGACTTTTTAACAGCAACTGCTGTCCTTCTGATAGGCTCCTGGAGGCCTGGACTGAAACTTATTTCTTCCCCATTTGAATTGGACAGTGTCCTAACAAAGGAGATCTTTAAGACAGTGTTCAGCCCTTCCAATTAACTATTCTAAGAAGCTCTCCACGTGGGAAGGCTGCTGCTTGGTATTCTATCCAAGGATGATTAACTCTTCCTAGAGATTTCTACAGTGCCTTAGGTTGTTATTTGCATGGAGTTCTTCCAGTTTTCCAGCCTTTAAGGGCCCTACCTAGCCAAAGCACAATTATTTGGGCCCTTGGTAAGCAGTAGGCATCTTGTCATGTTGCAATTGCTTCAATGTTGAAAACAGTTGGCGTATATTAATTCTGGGTATAAGCAAATACACCCAAAGGAAAAAATACACAAAATATTTTTGTATCAAAAGACAAGGTAGAACTTAAATCTTCTACCTGCTCCTGTATCTAATAAGCAAATGTTTACACTAATTTCTATATTTATTTATGTCCTGGTTCTCTCTTTCTCAGGGCAGACGATATTAAAATAAAATACATGAAAGATTTTGAGTAACGCTGAAAGAAAAATTTAGCTGACCGACTTACCTGTTGAGAGTAAAAGCGTTTGCTGCAGTAGATTGTAGCTGTACGAGGTCTCCTGCAGACTCAACCCTCCTGAAGGACTTCAGGACTTCCTGCTATTTCATTTGATATCGTTACCTCCCAATGCTTAATAACAGTGTTTTAAGGGATCTGTAAAGAAAAGAAAGTTGCTTCTAAAAAAACCAGCCCAAACAAAACAACAAAATCAAAAAACTTCAGTAAAGTCACCTTGCTGCTGATTGTGCTTGCCATATCTTAAGGTATAGAATAGACAAGCAACTAATAAAATGGAAAACTGACATTTCATCCTATGTTGAAGAACAGGTCTTGTCATCACAGAAATAAAAGTAGTTGGTTTACATTTTAGAGGATTGAACTTTGAGAGATAACAATGGTTGAATGTTATATATCTATGTCATAAAAGTTTTTCACAGTAGTTTTACAGGGTTTTTCAAAAAGATGCACTCAATTTCATGATGGCAGCATGCTACAATTACACAATATTTAAAAAATGGTTTAATGAATTATCACGTTTTGGTAACCTTTTAATAAATGCTCTGTGTGCCCTCCACCTGCAGTATTGAATTCATGCATAATGATTTCAAATTGGGTCCACCTTTTTGAAACACCCTGTATCCTGGCTTTCTAAAACAAGAGCAGTTACTATTTAAAACTTCAAGAAATGCCAGATTTTAACATCAGTACTGCCCCCAACTTATCTTTATCTCTTTCGTTTAATAGGCTTTATATATATATTTTTTGCTGCATGCTGCCATTTAAAAAAACAAATAAAATCCAAGAACAAATGAGTTCAGATCTATTGGAAATACAAGACACAGCATTTCTCTGACTATGAGTAAGAGGCCACAAGCTTTGTATTGTCCAGACAGTGTAGGGTCTCAGTATTTGTCTGGCCTTGTTTAGCTCTTACAGCACTTGTGTAGCAATTAGGTAATCGTTCCTTTTAATTTTTATGTATAGTGATGACAGGTAGCTATTCAGCACGGTATGAATGAGCTATCATTCTAGCAAAAGTGCTCTGTGGAAGAGTAAATAATAAGGAGGATGAAGAGAGGCCCCAGGATATAAGCACAAACCATAATGATCAGTCTGGGACTACAACCTTGTTTTATTCTAGTGAAACCAGTTTTGGAGAAAACAAAGTAAACAAAAATACTGAACAATGGAACCAACAGAAAGAAAGAACAAAAGAATGAACAAAAGAATGAAAGAAGAAAAAGTACACAAGTAGATTATAATTTATAAAAACAAAACAAAATTCACCCTAAAACTGAGGAGGAGGAAGAAACTCCCAGCACCCCAGTGTTCCCCAAATGCAAGGAGATAGAAAGCTCACAAGTCACAGTCATTCTGCCAAAGGCATCAGGATGCTGCCAGCTTCTGTAGCCCCCTCCTCCCCACGATGGGGACTGTCAACCCTGGTACCCAGGGGCACACTGAAAGTGTGAGAATTGCACCAAAGAAAAGCAGTAGGTACCAGACGGTTTTTCTGTATAACCATTTCTAATCACATGACTGAAGTTTTCATGTGTTTCTACAGACTATGAATATACATTATTGTAAAGAGAAGAATGTTTTGGTCTACCTAGCTGTTAAAACTTCCTTTAGCCTAACCGAATTCTTGCCTTCACATGTAAGGTGTGTCCCCCTTTCTGCCCATAACAAGATACTGAGTGTGACGACCCATCAACTCCAATAAGTCGTCTGGTGACTTGGAAGGAATGCTTTTCACATCTTTTTTATAACCTGCACAGTTTTTTCATTCTAAACATTTATTTAATGGCATTTCAGGCATTCCTTATAATTATATTAAACAGAAATGATGGCTAATTGTCTTACACATGCCATTAACTCTACTGAGGTCAATGAAGATCTTCCTGTAAGTATAACAAACTGGTCACCAAGGTTTTGATTACAAATACTCAATGAGGTTGTTTTGGGTACTATTTGATTAATAATTACAGAACACATCACATTGTGGAACTACAACGTATAACAATTTGCATTTGTTTTCAGAGCGATGGACCTGGTTGTCTTCAGGTCACTGGATGCCTTTGGTAAAAATTCTATTGGAGTAGATGCGAAAAGCAATGCCTACCGGTGTATCTCAGTGCTTCCCACTACAAAGACACCTTTTCATTTGCTTTCATAACAAGTTGGTCTTAAGCATGCTACTAAGGTTATTCTTATGTTTAACCGCTTTCCTAGAAGCAGGTATCCAAATGCTCACTACGACTCATAGAAACCAAGGACTAAGTAGTTAGCTATGCTGAGCTAAAGTGTCCTAAAACCTACCCATGATATTTTTCATTTATACCACACATAATATAAAGACATTATATATGACTGTAATCAGATGTCTAATATACTTCACACAGCAAAGGATCTTTTTGTTCAAATGGTTGTTAAGAAAAAAAAAAGAATAAATGAGGAAAGAGAAAGAATTATGAAAACTAAAGGAAAAAAATAATGTAAATGGGAATTATGAGAATAAAAGTATGCCCACATAAAAATTTAGTATGCTGTATAAATTACAAAAATTATTGTTTTTAATAATGATAAAAGTAAAGATTTTTCAGAGAATAATACCAATGAGACCACTTCAGAAAGAAATGACAGCTATTTAAAAGCCTTGATGTTAGAATATCTTGAGGAAAACAACCCATGCAGACAGGTATACTTTAAAACTATCCATAAAACATTCTTCCGTCTAAGATAAAGTCTTGAGAGACTGCCTTATATATTTCATCTTCCAGGCATGTTTAATTACCTGGTTTCTAAGACAATGTTCAGAGAAGTCAGCAGGCATATTTGCCAGTTTTCCTCAAATACTGGAGGAAACTCTCAGCTCAGATTCCATAGCACAATATGCCTTTTCTGTCTGGAGTTCCACTCGTTTTAGCAGGATGTGTGAAGTAAAGTAAATTGTCAAATAGATGCTGAAGAAATGCAACTTTCTAAACAAGTCACCTGTCTGATTTTTGTTATTTGCTACCAACACGCCCAAAAAGACTCTTGTCAAAGCTCATCCTGACACACCGTTCTGAACAACAGATCTTCAGAAAATAGCTCTTTAAACAGAAAACCACTGAATTTAAGTTGTCCTGGTCCTTCTCGTGCATGTTCATTTTTTAACCTTTTTCATCCCGAGCAGCTTCTCCAGTACATAGCTAATGGTACCACATGGAAACAACAGGACCAGACTTCGCCAATTATTAACTGTGTAGAAAAGCAAATTTTTCTTTTTATGCTAGACCACCTCTCTACCATGAGATGTCAGTTCTGCAGCCTGTAGACTTTGTATAGTTTTTCTTAGGTGTTTTATGCCTTTTTCTCTCTCTCAAAGTACTTAGATGACACACGTGCTAAATAACACACAAATAACAGAAAAGCAAACTTAATTAGATGTCATCCTATTTGGTAAAGCCGAGAGTGATAGAAAAGAAAAACAGGAATGGTGGGAGGTAGAAACCTTCGCTTCATGAGGTGCACTAATTATCAGAGACATGCAGCACTAAACACTTGTGCATGTGGCCTTTTGGCATTTCAAAACTCAAAAAAGTCCTTACAGTCAAGTTATGCCAATAAATAAATCAGAAATATGATAATATAATTTGGAAGATTTTATTTGAAAAAATAAAACCACCAAAAAATCAAAAAACAACCGCCACAAAAGCTAAACACAAAACCAAAAAAACCCACAAAATCCCCCCAAAAATAAACTTTTCTTCAGCACAAAACTTTTTTGTTAAATATTTGAAGTTACTGGAGAAAGAGGGATTTTTTTTCTCTTGATAGTACTTCATATGTCCATAAACACACTACTTGAGAGTATTTTAGTTGAAAGAAAATTCAGCAAAACTATTGATTTATAAAATAACTTCTACTTAGTCTTTTGCTTATCTTAAGTTTGTCTCTACCTGGAAAAGTACCTAAGCACGTGCTGAAATCCTACTGAAGTTACACTGTGACTCAATACATGTTTACATGCTTGCTGTATGAATCTATAAATCACTATGCAATGATACTAACTGGACAGATCTGAAGATTCAGGAAAATAAACGTGGCTTTCTACAGCCAGCACACCCCCATCACATACTCTACTAACCTGAAGTTATGAAGCGCTAATATTAACTAAATTCTACCAGAATTAGCCTGCAAACTCTACTCCTTTTCCTTTTGTAAACAAAATATAGCTTTTTTTTTTCATTTAAGCAAGAACCACAGTAATATCTGCATGTAAAATGTTAGTTTCCCAGAATCTATATTAAATTAAATATTGACTTACCAAGCACTGTGTCATTCATTATTTACTGTAGTCAATCTGTGGGATTTATTAAAAAATTGATAAGAATAGCTACTGGTAAAATCCCTACAGGTGAGCTCCCTAGCCAAGCCAATTATAAAATAAGCAAACCTACAGGTGCTACAATAAAATGACAGTATTCGATTTTAGCGGTCGGTGATATTTTAAAAGGACGCTTTGAGACACTTACTTGAAATGAATAAGCTGCACAGTTTCATAAAAAAATTTAAGATTGCTTTTATTCTGTTATTTGCCAGACCTTTCTGTTCCCCTCTGCCCTTTTCTAAAAGCTGATTTCTCATTTGATTAGAATGGGGGTTTTTCATCTATTTCAACAGTTCTCTTTCTACCCCTTACACTCTATTTTAAAACAAGTTTAATATATCTGAGAAGTGCTAGCCAGAGTACTACAGACCAACCTGCAATTAATTGTGAAAACGCTTTTAAGAGGAAAGACAAGCTTTAGAAGAGAAAGGAAACTTACAGCTACCTATTTCATTGTCGTTTGAAAAATTATATTTGATGCAACGGTTAGGATGTTATATTCAGTGCAGGAATGAGCTTCAATTATGATTTATTACATATGCAATTCTATGGATACAGCATTCAGACCTGCATAAGTTTCAAGCCAGTATTTTACTGGCTTAAATATTTTCAGACAGAAATTCTAATTTATTAAGTGCATTAAATTCCACATATATAATGTCCTTGATTAAAACTACGCATTCAACCTTAAGTAGTGTACATTAAAGGAATGACCAAAAGCAATCTCAGTAAAAAAGACCTATCAGCAGTGGAATAAGAGTTATAGCACAATTCCAGCAAGCATTGGTTTGTTTTGTTGTTGTTGGTTTGTTTTGTTTGTTGTTGGTTTGTTTTTTTTTTAATGCTAATACATATTTTTAAAAGTTATGGGGTAAAATTCCACTGAGTTTCATAGTACATATCTGCTTCCCCTCAACCTTCATTTCTTTAATGCTGTGTAAACCTGTCGTTGCCTTCAAACAGGGATGCACTCCACATAATTTTGATGTCCAGAACAGGCCAATAACTTTTGAATATAAGAACTTGTAAGTAAAACAGGAAAAAAAAAATTACGAAATACAGCCATGGGGGTTAAATGTTCACATCTTTGCTTTTGAAGACTACAGCTAGTTTTAAAAAACCAAAAAGTTCATTAAACTTAGCTACTAAGCAGGTTCTAAGCAGAGAGAGCTGGTAAGACCCTTAACCCAAACAAACCCCATGTTTGTAATTCACACACGCGCGCACTGAAACATCCGAGGGGAAAAGCACCTTAATTAATTTGATTATTATAGCACTCCTCAAATGCCAGCCTCTAGCTCTACAACTGATAACTTTTGGTAGGAAGAAAGGGACTTGCACTCTCAAACGGGTTCTTGTTAGAGCAACGATCCACAGTGAAATCACCAGTCAAGATGTGGTAGCATTTTATTAGAAAAAAGCACACGTCAAAGAGCTTGGAGAGAGTGCAGACAGACAACACAGAGTTCACCATTAAGTGACAAGGTCCCTTCCTGAGCTGCCGCTTCCCTCTTGGAACAAGTCTGATCTGAAAAACTCTGTTTGCTTGGGCACAAAAACTTTGCTTAAGCTTAGCAGAGATGTAGATGAAAGCAAACAGCGTGAGAAGCTACGTTCATGGTTTTTCATTATGTTTGGATACACTATTAATAAAGATTTCTCTACAGAAAATCCTCAGCAGCATCGTATCTATCAATACCAGCACTCGAACAGTAATGCTATCAACAACAAAACAGTGATCATAATCTTACACCTGCATATAAAGAGCTTATGGGCTTTTATTTGATAATGAGTTCCAGAGGTGGTGTGGAATTGCAATCACAACTAGGGGGGAGGTGGTGGTTCCTTTTTTAATCAGAGTGTGCGGGAAAGAAAATGGAGCCCTACATACAAGTATAAATCCTGCTTAAATATTAAGTCTCGATATGAAGAGGACACGATCAAAGATATGAATTTTAATAACTGCTCAGTTAATTTCAGAATATTTTGCTAAGTTCAGTATTATTTACCACACTAATATGACAGGGAGATGAGGACTAGAGCTAGGCCTTATTCTTTTACCAACACCAAATCTACATTTTCGTTTTTATTAAGCGTGAGAAAAGAAAAAACTCAAACCAACTGTTTCAAAATTTGAACATTTCAGTGTAACCCTTGAGCTTTTAGTTTAAAACATCCACAGGAGTTATGCTCTTTAGAAATAACACATGGATTTTATAAGATATAAGTAAATATTTCGTTAAGCCTGTTAAAATAATTTAACATTACAACGAAGTGTAATCAAATGATGGGCATAAACATGAGTTTTGTTAAGAGGAACTGGGAGTGTTTGGAAACATTCTAGATTCAATGCACTAGAGACAAAACAAGGCTGAATCCTCTCCCTGTTTTCTTTCTTTTTGCTTGTGAACAAGCACTATGTCCTAAGCAATTTTGCTTGTGAACTTTTCAGAAGCATGAAGAAGCTATCCAACTTCTTTCTGTTCTTTGGGAGATACCAGCAGGCAGAGGAACTTTCATGCTGATCTATCTGCGGGTGAAATGTTGTCTGCTTTATACTAATCTGCTTTATGTGTCATTTTGGGAGACTGAGAAGCTTCCAAAGAAAATGTGAGGAAGATTCATATTAAGAATTCTTAAGGTATGAAGCAAATTTTTTGGAAAGAAAATGCTACGTGCCAGTTTGCAAAATAATTGGATTCTATAATCATAATGGAAAAATTATTATCTTTTATATTCTCTAAAATACATACACAAACAGCAGATGCTTCATATGTTATGAAAAGCACATACATACATTAAAAATATACATCTGAGGCATAGCAATAATTGCATTCAAAACTGTGAGGCTTGAATTTCAATTTTTTAAAAGGCTTGGTTCCTTCTATAAATATTTCGTTGACAATATTCTTGTAAGTCCTGTTGTCTCACACTAAGTACTACTTTGTGGGGTTTTTTTCCCTTTCTTTCAGGTCACAGCTTGAAACCAGGTTTTGCAGAAAGGTTCTTGCAAACACTAAGCAGACTACCCTCTCCTTTAACAAGGATTGCTCTCCCCATTTGCAGTTCAAGTACTCATCTAAGGTGAGACACAGAAGGCTGGGATTTCTTTCCTTCCTCATGTCAGTGGATTTAAAACCTCCAATTCTTCCCACTGGCATTGACCTAGTCATAAAGCCATAGGAGTACGAAACATTTTCAAGTGTGTCTAAGAGGATTCATGACCAGAAATGCCGTTCAGAGCACAGTTAAAACATATCAGTAATAAAAATATTACTACTACATTTTACTATATAGTGGTTAAAAAAAAACGTTTTGGGCTTCTACCAGTATAATTAATATGAGATGTTCTGATATACAGTGTATAAAAAATTCTTGTAAACATATTTCCTATCAATAGGACATGTGTATCTTGCATGTACACCAACCAATAAGCAGATGATTAGAAGGATGTGACTGGAAGCAATCAAATTTTTCTTATTTAATTAACAGCCACTCTATTGAAGACCAATATAACTTAAAATAGTGGCAATTAGAATCCATCAGTACCTGAATGACATGCCTTGGCATTATATAGCCCAGAACAAGCCTGTCCTTGCAAAATTAAGATCTTGCCTCAGAATTCCTCATTTAGCAACTGCTCTTTCTTTTGGATGTGGCCGCATTGACCAGTCCAATCAATTTCACAGCCACTCCTGACAGGACACTCAAACTGCAGTCCCTACTGACGTTAACATGTACAAATAAAGATACACTAGGCTGTATTGCCATTGGTGTTAATGTTTTCACAACCAGCAATAAAAATAAAGCTCGTGCCATAAAAAATATACCTCTTTGCAGTACTTTTAACCAGGTTTTAGTGCTTAAGCACTATGAGAAACATCTATATGCAGGCTGACAGTACCTCAACAGAAAAAAAAAAAAGAAAACATGAAAAAGAACAGAAGACAATACTGTAGGAAAATTATCTGACATACTTAAAAGATATTTTAATGTGTTTGTATCTATCCATACAATTATGTAGAGCAGTCCCTATTAGAAAAGATAAAACATGTCATTTTCTCTTTGTCTTTAATTAAAAAAAACCCAAACAAACATTTAAGAACAGTTGCAAGATTAATACAAATCAAAATTTAACAAAATAATCCCTATATTAACCATATGAAGTACTGAAGAATGTGCCATTGCAATTCAAACCATTCACTTCAGATAACAAGAGTAAAGGAACTGTAAGAGTGGGTGTCTGTGGCCTGGACATGAAAAGGGGAAATACTTGCAACATATGGAATTAAATATTTCTTAGCTGAGTATATAACTGGTTTGTTTCATTTACTCTTTAATTTTACCACTTTTTTTTGCCTGCTTGAATATAGGTACATTACTTTTCCAGGTGACACACTGTAAGTTTTCAGAAGAACTGGTATGCTGGCTGAAATGAAAATAATTTCTACCTTGAAGTTGTATAATTACAGAATAACAACCATTTTTCAACACCAATTTAATCCAAAGCCAAACTGTAAATTTGTTTCATATTGCAAAACCATTACGTGGCTCTTCAGATGGTTTCAAAATGTCTCTTTAATTGATTATAAAAGCCAGCTCAGTTTCGTATTTTTCAGTTTGCCAAACTAAACGAAAATCCATACTTCTCTCCAAATTACATATTTTAGACCGAAACCTGTTTTATTTTCTGGCATTTACCTTCTCAGTTCTTTTAAGTTACTTTTAATTCTTGAATACACCACCACATTTTCAGAGTGAGAACTTAAAACGCTTAATCTTGAAAAATATGAGAGGAAAATGCTTCAAGATTTTTAAAAGAAAACAGCTTTAGATAATGATGAAGCAAATTCCACAAAGATCTGAACATTAAGTTCCATCTGGCACTTCCTTGACCAGATGCCAAATCAGGCTGAAACCTTTCTCAGTTCCACAGAATAGTTTATTACCTGTACTCTTAAATTGCCTTGCCAATACATCAACCAGCACGTTGACAGGGTGTTCTGTGCTGTTAGATACTGTCCAACTGTGGCTTTTTCTTTGACTGTCTCGAAACTAAGTAGTACACTGTAATTAGGTGCTAGTTCCTTCTGTGATACAGCCACTTCACTAACTGCATTATCTTTCAGATCATCTGTTAGAAATGCCTCTTTAATCTTATATACTACACACCATTTACTTTAGGCCCATGTTATAGCATGTCACTGATGGGGAAAGGGCTGTCACTCATTTTCACTGGCCCAGTCCTCTCCTAAGTAGTTACTCTTGGTAGTGTCTGTGCTGTGAAAAATACCTTCTGAACATACATAATGTCCCAAAGGACTTCTATTACAAGCATGAAAATGTAACCAGCAGATAGAGAGGGAAAGGAAATAATGGATTAAAAAAATATATATATTTTTTCCTTCCTTCTTCAACATAGACTAATAAAGACTAACAAGTATTTAAAAAAAATCGTGACTGTCAAATTTAAACCTCATCTTGTTCATCTAGGGCTTTTTATTCTAGTATATGCTGAGGTTGGAGTGATGACTCTTACCCTCCATATGTGACTGTAGAGCTGGACAATGCTTCAAAGAAAACCATTACAGACACTAATTTTACCTAATGCCGAAATAAAACCAACAGCCCCAAACACATTACCCTATTTTCCTATATTTTAAGTGAGACTATCTTGCAGCTGGTTCAAGCACCATTCAGAGACAGATCAATTTTTTAATAACTTTAAAATGTTTTTTGCTGGAGCTCAGTATATATCCTGCTTTTTCTTCCATCTACACATTTCAAGAGATAGTTGTGACACATTAAATATTTGTTCTTTTAGTTTGTTTCCTTCTTAGTTTAGAGAAAGGAGAATTAGAGAGACCCATGGGTATTTAAAGTAGATTGAGACTGACACTCCCATTGTGAAAATTTTTGTTGCGTGTGTAATAAAATAAGTGGGGAGGGAGGGAGGAATTAAAGAATTACCAGCATGGACTTCGTGCTTTTTGCATTTCGCTGGGGTCTGTGGCGCTGTACAGAGTTAACGCTGCTGCGGCGCCTGGACATGGGCTTTGGCCTCTGCTGACTGGCACATCAGAAGGAAGCAGCACATCCCATGAGCCCCGACGTGAGGTCCGTACGAACTGATTGAGTATTCACTTTCATGCCTTAAATCTCGGAAACCCAGGTGTGTTGTAGATTAGCACAACTTACAAGCAGTGTGTGGAAATTTATTATGATAATTGTTGCTTTTATTTTTTATTTCCCTGAACTCAAAGATAATTAATGCCAGTATGTGTCCTGGTGTCTGCCTCCCTTAATTGGCCCTATGGTGCCTTGGGTGTTTGAAAATCCACTCACTTAAATGCTGGGGTTTTTTTCTTCGTCTTTTTTTCTTTTTTCCTTTTGGCTTGTTTTCCTGGAGCTGTTCATTAGTGCCTAAAATATTTGATTACATTTAATTGTAATGCCTTCAATTCTGTGCACCTGCTGCAATTTATGTAGTGGGGGAAAACAAGACCTACAGAAGCTAAAAAGTGAGACGAGGAATTGAATGTTAAAAAGAATTCCCTTGCAAAGGGTAATTGGGGTTAAATATGGAAGCAAACTAAACATATTTTCAGTTAGGTTTTCCTAGCTGCTATGATAGCATCGAAAGAATTTATACCATGATGGTTTCATTTTTAATGTTTCTAAAACATTTCCACATCCAAAGGTTTTATCTCCACTTTAACATTTTTAGTTATTTTAAACTGCAGCTCTAGCCTGAGAAGGTTCACCTGTGGTTGGTCCTGCCCCGCTGCAGAACTGAGCCCCGCTCCTACTTGAAGATGTGCTGTCCTACTATCAATCTCTCCTGCTCTTGCCAGCTCTATTAGGGTAAACTATGTACATTTTACTACGAAGGTTTTTTTCTTACAAACCCTGAAATGGTTAAAGAGTTTCCTGGCTGACACTTTAGTTTTCAAAACACAGCTTATAGAGTTTGTAAAGCAGTCAATAATACCAATACAAATTGGCATCATTGAATATGCAAATTCCCCTGACATCGGTACGGAAGGGATAAAGGAGAAAAATCTTGTGCATTTTTAAGAGGGAGATTACATCCAAACATATTTTTCTTAAGCTGTGCTGTGTCTTCTCATTCATCTCTAAGGGGTAGTATGAACTTATAGGACAGCTTCTAATTTTGGGGTTTTTTTTCAGAAGTAAACTAACTAGATCAGTTTTAAAACACTCAATGCTAACATTAAATGGCAAATTCTTCTTTCAGCACTGCAGAGGAGAAGGAGAACAAAAGTATCACCTGCTGATGGCTGTGAGGGTTCGCAGAAAACAGCTGACTGTACTCTGCGCCAAGGAAATCCCGCAATTCATATCTGCAGCCTCCCAATAGTTTTCCTTATTTCTCTGTACTGTAAATATTACCTGGGGCATTTACAGCAACAGCTACTGATCCATACGAATCAAGGATCAGAAATCAATTTATCCCTGGTATCTCTTGCTAAGTATGTTATATACTGAAACATACAAAAACTGACATCTCTGCTTTTTAAACTATTATGATTAACAATAGCCATAAGCTGTAATAAATTGCCAGGGCTCCTAAGAACATCACCACACAATGACCATTTTATGTTAATATCTACGTTTCACTCTGCTGCGGAAACCACAGAGCTGTCAGCACATGCTAGAAATTAATCTTACATCGAATCTGAGACAGCATATAGCAGTGTATAGATTACATTGATGAGTGATGCGATGACAGAGATAGACACTGCTCTCTACTCATTCCCATCTAGCCTTTAAACAAATGTTGCAGCAAACGTATGGCATGTTTTTACCTCAATTCAAAAATTGCCCCTGACACCAACATGGAGTACTACTCTGCGACTGAAGGCATGGGAACAAGAGAGGCAGGATGGTATTCTATCCTCTAGTTTAACAACATACTTCCTCTGAAAATACTTACTTTATTTTTCCCCATCCTAATGGTCAAAATGGAAATAAATTAGTTCTTTGCCAGTTTTCAACCACAGCACACTTGGTACCCCCAGAAGGCACTGCTTTTGAACCTCATTGTAACCAGACTCTCAACCAGTTGTACTCCAAATTATGGGGCTTCTGAGATTTCATGGTAATATCAGTTCAATGTTTTAATTCCATTTCTACAAGTAAGTCTGATTAATGACCTCAAAAGAGATCATACTATGTATTTATTGAATTAATATCACTCTCATTATTTCTATTTTGGAATATTGCAGTTGTTCCACAGTTACAGGCCAAATGTGTCCAGTGCTCTAATCCAGTTATTACGGTATGGTATGCAAGTGTGATAGCTTTGGAACACAGAATATTAAAGTAAAGTGGTTCAAGTACATGCACAAGCAATATGAAACTCTTAATATTGTAAGTAATTATTTTTTTTAATTTTAGACTTTAATAAAAATTGATAAGTCAAAACCAATTTGGTTTTGGGTATTCAGATTTCAGATATAAATAATTAAAAGTACGCAAAAACTGTCTATGAAATAACATTGGTTTGACAAAAAGGCAAGCAAAACTAAGACATTCCTTCTAGTTTAGAGGGAAGGAAGAAAAAAGTGTCCACTTTACCACAATTTCAGAAAAGATTAGCAGTTGACATCTTGATATTTATGCAGGGTTAACACCAGGCTCTGAAATAGCTCTTTTAGGCACTTCTTTCTGCATTAACTCTTTAGATCTAACAGGTCTTTAGATCTTTCATTTCAGGGAAGGTCATGCATGCACCTATGTTGTATGTGACCACATTCAAGATAAGAACAGAATATAATCTCTACCCAAGATACATCATTTGAGCCTTCTCAGTTACTGAGAGAGCCGGAGGTTTACCAAGTTTAGCAGCTTTGTGCTGTTGGGTTGGACCCATTCCACACTCATCGTTTTCTCTGTCCTGCCTGCACAGACACACATGTACCCGGATGAGAGACAATGTAGATGCCATTCTGTGCAGCTACTCCCAGGCTGCATTTTCTGCACATCCATCATGAGTACATGACCATAACACAGAATACAACTGTGTAAATCAAGTTCAAGTGCAAAGTTTAGGGAGAAAGGAAGAAACAAATCCAAAAAGAACCCATCAGTGATCAAATTATGAAAGAACTATCTCTATGCATTTCGTTCTTTCTAGGTAAATCAGCCAGATCTTTCTGTTGTTTTATTAATCCCAAGTATTAAAATAATTAAAGAGGAAGATGCGGGAGGCATAGAGCAGTGAATGTCAAGGACACTTGATGCAATACCCTAATGATGAATGTTCCAGCATACTCAAATAAACAGGTTTCTCTGGAGATTGTTTGAATGAAAATAATGTAATTGCACAAACAGCATAAGCTGAGTGTGTGTGTGTGCAGAAGAAAGAAAGAGGAGAGACAGGCAGCAGTCATGCTTCTTGTAGTTGATGGCGTGTGGTGAATAATTGATCCTTCCTTCCTTCCTTCTGATGAGTTCACTAATTCTCTCAGTGCCACACATCTACAAGTGTCACGATCGCTATTAAACCAGCAGAGGAACCCAACGAGCCCTTGAGAATACCTACTGTCTGAGATGCCTTTTAAAGTGCTAACTGAAAAATTAAATGCGAAAAGCAAGAAAATGATTCCGAAGTCTTCTTCACCTTTGCTGTGTGCTGTAATGCTATACTCGACAGGCACTGTTCTGCAGCCAAATGCTGAATTTACCGTGCCTGCTATTTGTAACAAAGGAAGGGAAACTAGATAGAGCCATTCCATTTCTCGAGAAAAAAAAGACGTTAACTCCTTATTTTTTTTATATTAGGAAAATAAAAAGCACAATTTACAGGCTTTTGAATGATTTCTGAGTTAATTTGTGCTTTTACAAATGATGGCAAATAACACAGCCATACCTGTTTGGTATGATTTAATACTGAATAAATTTCCTTATGAGGCAACGAATTAAGAACACTGTTCATTTATAATCCTCAAGACAAAACTGCCCTGTGTTTTTAGTCTGTGGTTAAAGAGATTACAGAAAATAGGATTTTTGTTTGGTTTTCAGTGATCCGCAGATGTAATTAAAAAGTAAATGCTTTTTCCTAAATTCAGTGAGATAGTCACTGACTTATTTTTGAGACTGCTAAGGAATGCAAGAGTTTGGATGGACAAAGCTGTGGGTATGCACTGGAGTCACCCAACAGAACTCCTGTAGGAGTAAGGGCAGATTTGCCTCGAAATATTTTGGCAAATAAACTCCTACAAGTAACAACAGCCATACAATAACAGCACTTACACAACCGAAGGCAAGAAAACGGTGTTATTAATAAAGTGACAACTAAAGCTCTAGCACTGCTAGATAGGTACACCATTCTGCTACATGCCATTCATGTGCACAAAACTGTTCCCTAGTCTAAGCATTCTCACTAACTGAATAGACAAATGTCAAAGATATGGGAGAAAAAAATGCAAAATTGTCTCCATTTTGCAGACAGTGCACAAAGACACAAAGGTACAACCTCTCTCTTCTCAGTAAGCTAAAGCAGAGACAAGAATTAAACAGAAAGTGCCTTCCTGAAAGTAGCAATGCTAGAGGCTACAGGAATTTACTTTCAAATTTTACCTGAGAGGACAGCACTGAGAGAGCTGCCTTTTCTCCAGTTGAAACCATTTCGCCAAACTCACCTAAAATTTTTGCCTCTTTCAATTAGCCATTTTTGGTAAGTTCACTATTCATTGGCAAGTTCACTATTCATTGGCAAGACTCTCTCAGACTCACTGACCATTTCACCCCTGCTTTTTCTTCAAATCCCACAAAAAAGCCTGTATCGGACTTCTCCTCTAAGCATACGAAGAGATAAAACAAAAGTAGATAAAACAGGAAAAGCAAAACTAAAATGGGGTTGATAAACAGCAATATGGGAAACAACCTGTAGAAAAATGAGCAAAGCTCTGTGAAACAATGACAGAAAAATAACGTGTAGCATGGGCAACGTCAATGTACAGAAACAAAAATACGACAGGTTTTGAGTGAAAGGTATTCACTTGCCAAATTATCAAGGAAGAGAACCATTGTCCTCTAATATAAACGGTGGCAGGTTTACTTTGTCAGAACATACACAGAATATAGTATTCCTGAGTTTTTTACTCCTAAAATTCATGCTTCTCTCATATATATTAATTATATATCTTTTTGTCCATGTAAGGCGTATGACATCAAACCAACAGCAGGGAAGCTCAGAGGCACAAAACAAAAAGCTGTATGTGCACACATAGAAGTGATAGAACAATGTATTTTGGATGTGCATTTTGTAGTCCATTAAATCTACACTGAATACAGCATCCATGACCAATTTCTGCTTTGCAGCATCAGCGGGAGAGGGACGCATGCCCGGTCAGCCAGGAGCTATAGAACACCACAGGCACGGCATGGGCTCTGACTGCCATCGTCTGTCTGCGCCCCCTGGTACCGCAGCAGCGCTCACAGGCACACACAGACACCGCTCGGGCGGGATAAGATCATGAGGATGTAATATCATAGGAGAACTGTAGCTTGCTGACATTTGCAGACAAATAAGCAGCGGCACATAACACAAACGTGTCACTCTCTCCCCGTCAAACCATCACCTCCACCATTTCGATATAAACCTCGAAAGGGAAATGTATGTAGGGGCTCAGCCCTGGCCTGCCAGCTGCAGTCTCTCCTGGGACAGGACAGCGAAACGCGGCCACACCGGGCACAGACAAGACACCTAAACCCAGCCCAGCCTCTTGCTGAGCCTTGGACATCTTCCTCTAAACGTGGTTTGGCAAATACATTGCTATATTCCCAGCTCTACGTTAAAGGGCAAGTGGCATTTGGCAAGGCAATGTTGGCTATATATGGACAACGTACTTTTATCCTAAAAACTGTAGGAATTGTTCATATTTTCACATAAGATTGAATGGAGGGAGTTAAACTCATGTTCTTGCCATGTTACTTAAAATTCCTGGTCAGTTTAGAGAAACCATGTACGTGTCAATACTTTGCATAACAGCGTATTAACTGAAAAGCAGATATGCAGAGATCATTTTAACTGGAAGTAATTGCTATGTTACCGGGCTTTCTTTGATGTTGTTCGCCACAGTATTTTCAGCCACATTATGTCTTATATTCAGCATTGGAAATTATAATTATTATTAACAATGTTAACAAATAAAGGCTAAAAAGAAACAGTTTCCTATCTCTGAACATTTTTAACATATAATTTTTTTTCATCCTGAACTCAGTGACAAAAAAAATCAGAAAACTCAAAAAAAACAACCAAAGAAAGGTGAAGACTTCATTTTTGATTCTAACTTGGCTACATGTAATACTAAAGATTACCGCACTTTCATACAAAGTTGTTTCAACATGAATAGACAAACTTTTTAATTACAAAAATATAAGTGGGGTATTCCTACATATTTGAAAAGTGGTGGGGTTTTGTTTTGTTTTGGTGGGGGTTTTTGTTTGTTTGTTTTGGTGGGTTTTGTTTGTTTGTTTCTCTTTGTCTGAAATAGAAATCTAGCGAATGCTTCTCCTTTCCTAAAAATATTTTTGATTTCCCTACCCACTCCACTGCTGGTAAATCTGGCTCCAAGCTACGGAGTCAAGAGTCACAGGTTTACAGAGAAGCAAATGTTGTACATGAAAACTCTTGCTTCTTTCAGATATTGTTCCTCCTTTGTAAAGGAGGACATCAAATAAATCCATTAAAGATTTGCTCATGCTTTCAGCTAATGCTATTAGCTGACATCGCCACAAGAATTTAAGATGAAATAGGTACATTAAGTCCAAGGATACACAGGCACGTTGAAACAGCACAGGAGCAACTGAGCAGTGGAAAACAAAAACAAGACCAAACCCAAACAAACAAACAAACAAACCCCAACACAACAGAACTCCAACAAACCAAAACTCTTATAACGCAGTAAGAGCAGAAGACAGATTTGGAAGTTTTTTGCTTGAGTAGATGCTTGTTACCTATGGCATAACTAAGGGCATAACAAATGAGAACTCTTGTCTTCTTGGTGCTGATGCAAAGTGGGTATAGGAGTACACACAGAATGACCATCTACTTTTCTTTAGGGTTATTTCCCTAATCTTAGTAAAGCAAGTGGAAGGGTATTAAGATTCCAAACAAGCTATGACGGTTCATACACAATAAATCACTTCCTTAAAAGTTTTTTTTCCCTTGCATTCGTCACTTTTGTAGTTATAGAATACTGTTTACAACACACATGAAGTACAAACTAAATGTCTAAACCATCAAACTGTGGGGAACTTGAATATTTTTCTAAAAGGACTTGTTTCCAAAAAGGGTTATTTAACTGGGGGGAGGGTGAGGGTGTGGAATCAAACCCCAACAACAAAAAAGTCACAAGTGTATCCTAGCCCCAGGAGCGGAAAAGGGGATAAACTTTGCCAATTACGATTTTAAAGATGGCAGAGAACATCCTCAAACACTTTAAATAAAAACATACAAATAAAACCTGATAGCCTGGATAGTTATACAGTAATAATATCTGGAGTTAATGAAAACAATTTAGTGTATTTATTTTTAGAGATTCACTGCTTAGAGAAAGATAGCAGGCAGCATATTTACACAAACTGTTTCACAATTGTTTATTTCATGATGACTCTCTTGCTTTACAACCATACCCTGTAAAAAGAGGGTGCTCATTAGCTCTGCATATCCTGCAGTAAGTTAATTTGAATACTGCTATTTGTATTTATTGGCTAATTCTCCCCTTAAGTCTGATAATTTAAAAATCTTACAGTAAAGAAAATAACAAATGCAGAATTTACAGGCAGGCAGAAAAGAAATTACTGTTGGACAAAGGACTTGCCTTCCTCTCCACCTCCCCTGTCCTGATCATTGTGAAGAATCCTAGACGAACGCCTAAGTTTTTTTCTAGGAATTTCATGGCAAGTCTCTATGCACATTGTTCTGTGCTTTCAGGCAAAATTTTTAAACAAGAGTTAATCCTACTAATTACTCATAAGCAGGCCAAGCAGGTGTTCTATCGGTGAAGTGTTACAAATGGTTGGACTCGATGATCTTAAAGATCTCCAAGCAAAACAATTATATGAAAAATTGGGCTGTAAAATACTTAATGGAAAACACAGGTCTCTTAGATTTGTGATACATTTTATGTTTTAACTATGCATATGGCCTGATCCCCAATTACTCTATGTCTATATAGCTTCAGTGACAATAATTTAAGGATCTGTCAGGTACAAACAGAGAAATAAAATATCCCAAGACTTTCCTCTTGTACTAAGTCACCATTTAGTGAAAGAATCCCAAACGAGTTGTAATGCTCAAAAAGCAATACTGTGCAGCTCTTTCAGTGAAACATCCCACATGGATAACTAGGGTTGCTGCCAGCCAGCTCTCTTGCTTCAAATACCAACCCTGGGGTGCTGCCCTCCCACGCACATTCATGCCTCACCAACTCAGCCTCTGCAGCTTCGCTTGGATGGGATTTTGTTACTTTTTGAAAAACCTGGAAAATGTGTTGAGGGGCTGTACCTATATATGCGCATATATGTTCCCCTACACAATTGAATAAATTTATCACACATTTGGGTGGGTTTTGTCTCTTTTTTCTTTCCTCCTTTAAATCATTAAAACTGACATTAAGAAAGCCAAACCAGAATATAAGTAAGCTCCTTTTTTTTTTTTACAATAAATAATACAGTACAATGTTTAAAAATGCATAAACAAAAACCCCTGTAATTTATCTGTTTATATCAATATTATATCCCACGGGATATTCTTTCTCTCATTACAGCTATACTTACTTCTCCAAAACATGTTATTTGGGATTTCTCTCCCAATTTCACTTCTTTCAAGTTACCCTTTTCACTTCCTGAAAGAAGCAACTGATACTTCGTTAGACTAGGTGTCGTTTCTTGTTATTGACTGATTAATCTACAGTTCCTTGACTTATTAAAGGGTCAATGTCACATTTAACTCCCTCATTGGCAACATATATATGCTCCCTTTGCATACACATCCAACAAAGCATTTACATTCAAGAGCTTCTTTTATATCAATTTGTACTTTACCAAGTAAATTGATGTAAGCATGTAGTATCAAGTAGATGTAATTTGTCACCATTTTTTGATCTAAACAGTATACAACTATAGCCATTGACTACGTGAGTTACTGAAGATTCGGCTAACTACAAATGCTATTATAGTAATTTTAAACCACAAAATTTTACTGTATGTTGTAGATTAAGATATCTATTATATATTCATTATTAAACATTACAGACTGCTTAGACTTCACAGACCATATCTGTAAAAAGTTATCAGTTAAGCTGTCACACCTGCTTCATTGCAAATTAGTACTCTTAAATGTTTCTACTCTAGAGCCTGTAATTTAAAAAGGTCAATTACTTCCCTAAAGAGTTTTCATCACTTGTTTTGTATTTGCAGAGATTTCTAAACCTTACTGCTTGTTTTTCTATACACTTATCAGGAGCATTTAAGTTCTTCACTAATCAGCGATATACACATCCTTCAGCTATAGAAACCAACACGAGACATAATTTCCATAAGCTTCAAGTACAGGTTCACTGCTGCATTGTCCATCATCTCAAATCAATGGGATTCATGGCACTATTTCACTTAGGTTCTACTGAAAATTCTCCCCATGCTGCAAAGGAGCCTTTGCTATTTGCTCTTTATAATAGCATTTCTGTTTTCCATTTTTTTTCTGTTCTGCTCCACAAAAATCCACTCCAAACAGATCAATGCTATGTGACCACATGGAGATATATCTATCAGCAGGATTTCCAGGACAACACGGAAGCTTAGGTTATCAAGCAACAAATGAACAGATGGTCCTGTCACTCCTTATTTCAGAAAAGGTGATTCCAGTGATAACATCTGCTAATAAGCCTTTCTTGAGTATCCTTTAGAAAGTCAGAAAGCTATGGTGTTAGAAATGAAAGATCAAATTGGGTCAGGCATGCTCTTCTCAAGGTGCACTGTAGCTTTCATAAAGGTAATAGCAAAATGGATTGAATGCTCACTCCACATCAGCTTCTTTTAAAGGACTGAAAGTATGTCAAGGATATAGCACATAAGATGTACGGATTGGAAGTGGCAGCAGGGGGAAAAGTACTTGGGCTATGCAGATTGCTATTCATCATGGAAATGTCCCAAAGTCGATCTGTGTTGTCCCAGCTTTTTATTTTTTTGTGAATTTTTAATTCAAATTTAAAACAGTTTTTCTACTGCTGGAATAACTGAAAGCCCTTCAATAAACAGAAAAGTCTGAACTGCAGACTTCTCTGTAAAAGTATTACACTAGCAGAGATGGGATGAATTTTTCTTCTTATTATATTTGACATCTATAAAGACAACAGTCTAGAAAATATTACAAAAAGCCATTGAAATTTTTAAAAATGTTAAAATAATTAGATTTTATTTGAAGTTTGGATATAAACCATCTCTTCTAATCACTGCCGTATTTCAACAAACCAAGTGAGTCTACTGTTATCTTAAGAACGTAGCTTATAAGAGAGCACAAGTAACTCCCCAAATGAGTATAAATATCAGAGGCATTCCTTCCCTCCATTTACGTCTCCTTCACAGCCACAGACAGCAGCACAGATCTTCCAAAAACCAAATTCCACACTGACTGTTTTCCTCTAGTGTCAATAATAGTTTAGTATCTACAGAGAACTGAAGTAGTAGCGAAAGAGAACAACAATCAGTGAAGTGCCAGAGATAGAAGGATGCTCAGACTCCCCATACTTCTAGGATACAGTTCATAAGTGGGTGCAAAGCTCAAATAACACAGAAGTTTGATACTGCAAATTCTGATAACTATTATTTAAATGCTAAATTTTAAATCATCAAAGACAAGTGATAGGTTTAGATGTTCTGCAGAGGAATAGAAATAGGAAGCCTAAAAGACAGAAATAGGGTACGCCCAGTCTGAGACCGCCTACCAAAGCGAGTTTCTGGTAAACTTCCAATGTTAGCAGCTCAGCTTATGTCAAATACCCAATGTTAGGATGAATTACGGAAGAAAGATTTACAGAAAAATGAGTAGCAACAATTATCAAGCACATCTCTTACTAACATTGTGTAGAATATTATGACATTCACACAGATTGTAATTAACAAATGGCAATACTAACTGCACCTTATTTCCAAAATGTGGTTTCCATTTCTCCAAACAGCACTGTGTTTGCCTTGTTTATGGACAAGAAATACTAAGGAACAATCATCAGTGGGTATAGATGCTTAGCTTCATTGTTTACAGTAAAATCCATCTGGTGACTTTGGAGAAGCTGTACTGGTTTATACCAGCTGAAGCTCCTTATCCTTTTGTCTGATTAAAATCAGAACAATTGTGTTATTTTAACAAGGAGAGATCAGGAATACCATTACTGCTCTACACCAATACACATTTATGCAGTTATGTTGGAAAAGGTTTCTCATATAGAGTGCACCATAACCAATTACTTTTATTGCTTAATTATTCTCAATATGTCAGCATTCAATTTTATTTGATTATGAATTGGTCTTATTATAGGGTTGAAAAACCACATTGAATTTCAGTTTTTCTTGTTTGTTTTTAATGACTAGGATGTAGTTTACAGACTACCCAGCCTTCTGTTCTGCTTATGTTGTATGGCAGAGAGAAGACTAATGTAGATATTTTTGCTGAAACATTTTAAATTCAAGTGGATGAATTACAAGCTTAGTTTTATTTAGCTACCACAGCTCGTGAAGGGTGACAAGGAAGGTTGCTGAGCTTGTTTGTGAGATCATAAAAAATGAAATGGTAATAAGAAAGCTCATAATCTGTTATCCTTTTTACACAACATAGTGAAGCCCAGGATGTTCAGCGAGTTGCAAAATATGAACACCAGCAGATATAATATCAAAAGAAGCTTTTTTTAAAACATAGTTTCACTATTCCATAACTGTTTGTGGTGCATTCATGTATACTGAAAGACAATAATACGTAAAATAGTGATTTACTGTTAGTTACACAATTTAGCAAAGAAAAAATTTAAAAAATGAAGATGGAAAATAGACTACTTTAGAATTCTGTTGAAATACTTTTCAGGAATGTTAATATATTCATGAATATATATGTAAACAGTCAGATATCATGAACTATTTATAAAATGATAATACTTTACTAGGGAAATATCATCTTGATTATATTACCATCAAATGCAATCTGATTATTTACTTAATAACCTCTTTTGGAATTAGGCGTTTCAATTACAGTCATTACAAACCAAAACAACAGGTAAATAAAAGACTAAATAAAATACATGGGTGTTAAATCAAGGCTCAGCGACAGCAAACCCAAGCTCCCACTCCATGAAACACGTGGAAAGATGGCGGTTAGAGACAGGCCCTTCAGATTAGAAAGCTCTTCAAATCCAGAAAGACAGAAAAACGTGACAAGGTAATGTGGCAAGAAGCAAATCTGCAAACTTGACGACCAGCAATTCCTCGACAAGCTGTGTCAGGAGAAACACTCCCACAGGTGCTCTGAAGTGGCGCTGTGGTCACTGAGCACAGTGGTGTTTCCACACTGCCCATGTCTCCGCTAGCTGTGCAGATGAGTATTCAAAGCTTTGTGCTGAGCTTCCACACTCCTTTCGTCTACTCTATGTTCCAACTCTAACAAACAATGCCAAATGGACCCGTACGTTGCGGTGCTTGTAGCTCAGAGGTGTGGTCGCACACTTCACAGACAATACAGCATCATCACTGTTCGGACAAATGGGAACAAAGGCTATTTCGCAAGTTGAATGCAGCTCCAGAAAAACAGGATGACAACTTCCTGTTCGCTAATTTACATAAATCAATTTTTGTTTTCAGTTTATCTGAATATGCACAATCTGAATTGAATTAAATTGAAAATGAAAACAGGTATTTTCAGATAACTTGCACATCACATTTCACAGTTCCCATGTCTGAGTGATTATCAGTCAGAGACAAGCAAGGAGACCCTGATTTTGGATGGAAAAAAAAAAAGAGATTTTAAAGCACTACTTGGGTCAGATAAACTTATCTCTAGTATCCTATCTGCTTCACAAAAGAGAAATTCTTTATCAGCCTATATTAATTATATCTATTTAAATTTGGGGAAAATACACTTAATAGTTTCACATATTGAGAGACCTGTGGAAGAAAATATGGTGGTTGCTTCTGTATTATGCTTTGTCATAGACTACTGGGAATAAAGAGAGATTTCAGAAGGTTGTTTGTTTTTTGTCTTTTTTAATTAACATTTAGATAAATATCACAGAGACTGAAGCTAGGAAACACCAAAATTCATTACAATATATTTTCACACTTTGGCATACTTTCAGCTTAGTGGGAGCAATTTGTACAAAATCTTCAATTCACTAACTAAACTGTGTTCCACTAAATCATGTTAGAGGAATAGTAGGTCACATCTTCTAGGCATTCCAAGTCATCAAACGTCTGATGCATTTAAGATGCTAAATATCTGATTATTTTCAAACTGGTTTGTTTGGTTTGTCGTTGTTTTGTGACACCAATGTAAGAAATCTCAGCAAATTAAAAGCCTTCTATTTCTTTAAATACCTTTCAGGAAAAGGAAAGAAAAATGCTTCTTTTTAATATCCAGTCACTGTATGGTTACTTTCAATTAAAGACCATCAGATATCCCACAGTCTAAACCTCTTATGTTTCACCAAACCATAGGAACAAAGTAGACAAGAGGTGTGACTGCAGTAACACCATGAGCTATACAAGGAAACTCTCCTGAACAACTGCAACCCACATGTTCATTCTGCCTCTGTGGTAAAAAATAATTGATCAACAGCATTCTTGAAATAGAGCTACACTATAAATCACTATAATTGCCTAATTAACCTGATTTTGATAGACACAAAGTAAATGAATGGACAAGTGAACGGACAAGAGACAATGGGCACAAACTGAAATATAATAAATTCCATTTAAACTCAAGAAATAATTGGAGATTTTTTTTTTATGGTAATGAAAACAAGCAAGGAATATCTTCTAAAAAAAACCATAAGCCAGAACAAATTAAATATGCTGCAGGACACCTCTATATACAGGCTCCCTAGAGGTTACTCCACAGTCACACTTCACAAAGGAAAATGAATTCCACAAGTCACACTCAAAGCTTATGAAGTACACAGGGATTTTGTCTGTTAACAGAGGGCTTCAGAGTCACAAAGGTACTGAAAATCATTAGAGAAATACATTTCAAAATACTTTCGGGAAAGAGATGTGTTACTGAAAGGACCAGACAATTTGTAATTCCACGCTTCGCGCTGCATTCTGCTGCCATACTGCTTATAACACATCCCTATGTCTAAGTGCATAAGCAAACATAGGTCACTTTGTGGAATGGAGGCAGTATTTGGTTTGGGGTTTTTTGTATTTGTTGTTTGTGGTTGTTGGCCTTTTTTTGGTGGTTTTGGGGTGTGTGTGTTTTTGTTTGTTTTATATATAGAGATACATATATACACAAAATAGAAGATCCGTCACAGGATTTGAGTCCTTACTACACAGTCTCTGGCCTTCATCATCGAAACAGCAGAAAGACACTCCTGATACTAGGACTTAAACTCTGAAGCTAAATTTTCAGGTGAGCTGGGAACTTATGTGCAAATTCGGCTGTGCCAAGCGCTGTAATAGAAATGGTCTCTCCAGAGCTGATAGCATGATGCATCTGAAGCACTCTTCTACAAAGATGAGATCACTCAAAAGCACCCTGCAGCTCAAGTATATGCTATAGATTATTTTAAAAGTAAAAAGATAAATTATTATTACGCCCCTCATAAGCACACTACCATTTTCTCCAGTATTGCTTCAAAATGGCCTGCCAAACTAGGATTATTAGTTTCATAGTCTGCATTTAATCAAGTACAAGAAGAAAATCTTTGTGAGTTTGGCAATGAATATTAAGCAATGTTCTGGGAAACAGGGGACATGGAAGATGAATGTCTGCTTATTGGTGAGAAATAACAACAACAAAAACTGATGAAACACAGTATAGGAACGGATGATCTGTAAAAGGATGGATGATATAAAATAAATAGTGTAGCAACTATTGAGATTGTTACTACCAACTCAGTGTTAAAGCTGATAAAACATTCCTTTAGACGGCTTGCTCCAGTCTGCACCAACTTTTACCTTTAGACAAGAAAATGCAACCAGGAGTTTATACAAAACCATGTATCTATACGCAGCACCACAAGTAAATTCATTCTTTCTTACAACAGAGTATGTGCATGTAACACAAGGTAATCAAGAGAAAGCCTCAATTCATGAGACTCACACATTTTGTAAGATAAAAGACTAATGTTTGTACTGGGATGTCTTTGCCTTCTACTTTCCTCCTTTAATTTATATAAAGAATTGCTGTTCAGTACGGTTCTCAGCCTGTACCTCTGTGTCAGTACTCCAACTGTACTTACTATGCTTTTCCACTTAAAAGTCAGAAATGGAGTGAAGCACTTGGCTGAACTCGGGCCAACATCCGACAATCAATAACAGATCTTCTCATCAGTACAGTCCATTAATAAAAGAGTACCAAAGCAGAATGGTCAGTATATTACCCTGCTGCTGTGCGTTATTAGCAGATTTGGGTCACGGGAAAGACTCTCGGAAAATGAAACAGAAAAAACATGGCTATAGCCTAGATACAGATGAGAGAAGAAAACACCACAGGTCCCCTGCCAGAAAGTATTACTTCTCTTTAAACAGTTTGCAATTCTCTTAGAGAGACTATAGCTCAAACAACAGACTTGGAAACTGTGCTGATGGCTCCTGAATTAAGATTTTTAGAATGGAATTTTTAAAAGACCCTGAAAGCCAGACATCCAGTTTAAAAGAAACACTGGAATAGCCTAGTAATAACCTTCTACATTAAAAAAATCTTACCTTTCAGAAAGGGTTAAGACCTCAGTTGGAGATTTTAATGACATCTACTCCTGCTTAAAAGAAAACATTTCCAAGTTTCATTCACATAATCCAAATTGGCGAATGCCTTAAGAGTAACTTTCAGAGAAAACAAACATATTTCCACTATTAAAAAGAACTAATATCACTTATAATGAGATTTAGCAGATGAAAGACCCCAGCAAATTTTGTTTCAAGTGTTGTCCTAGATACGACAGTAAATTCTCACAGGAACTGTTTTTAGAAAGGCAGAAATACAACAGGACAACAGGGCAATAGAGTGTGCCTAATTCATTCCAATTCACAGAGTAATGCATTTCTATTCACACAGTGATGCATTCTGGTTTCCAACATGAGAATCCAATCTACTTGATGCTTAGTAGAGTTGAAACAAAATCACAGCAGCAGAAAACAGACATTGTCTATTTTGCTAAGTAGAGAAGTACTTCAAAAATGGCTTTTCTCTATTCTTAAACAGTGTTTGCGTTTATTTATCAAAACACATATTATGACAGTAGATCTAACGTATTCACAAGAAACACCAACATTCAGCTGCATCTCTCTTTTGTTTGATAACTATAATTTAGTGTGTTACACACTTACACCCTGGAAAGCTACTACTCTATGACATCTGTGGACTTGCCACTGAGATTTATTTTTTTACTTTTGTTTCCTATGAGATTTTAATACACACCTGTTTGTTGCGATGTGTACAGGGTAATCAATATTCATATTAAAAAAACAACCAACCAAAGTGGGTTACTTTGAATTCTAACAAGCTCATAGAAAAGCCCAGTTTAGATTATAGTTCTGCCTGTATAATAAGGTGAAGTCTTTAGTAATAACAGTAAAAACCTGAAGCACAAGTAGGACATTTTTGGAACTGAACTCAACCGATCTCTTAAATGCTTTTCCTGTTTTTTAAATTGATTTTCTGAAAAAAAAAATAAAAATTCAAACCTATTTTTATTTCTGATGTACTATGCGAGAGCATATCACAGACTTCTTTGATGCGGCACATGAAGTCAGTAAAACCGTTCTGAAGAATGTAGGAAACATGAATTTTCCATGGGCCTTCTAAACGTGGAGGAGTTTCCATGGAGTTCTAAATGTGCAGGTGCTTTTGCACATTTTTCCTCTAATTGTTTGCCTCATGGAAAATACTATGGCTTTTAACAAGCATCTACTACAACTTTGCATGCCCATGTAACTAAATTACCTTTATATTGACCCATGTACTCTGAAGTTCAGTATACTACAGCTTCAAACTGCCTGTATAATGTTCTTCAAAAGTTATCTGCTGAATGATTTCTCATCATGCCAACAATAACAATATATTTTTAGTATTTTATCTATTTTATTAACAGATACGAGCAGCCTTTCACTATACACAGGCACAGGATAGCACTTCTTAGAGCACAAATACACACTGTTGGTAGTTTACAATCTTGCTCTTCAAGTCCATGTGTGGTGTTAGCACTGAGTAATTTACAGCTTCCTGAACTGTGTAGTAGTGTACACTAATACATTTGCAAGACCTTGAAAGACAACATCATTTTGATAAATGAGATCTAAAGAAGAACAGAGACTGAATCACATGTTCATTGTGGAATTAATTCATTCCCACAGAAGCAAAGATGTCTGTGTCAGTGAATTCAAGTCAGGATTAACACCTCGTATTTCTGTATACACCTATGTTAAAAGCAGATATGCTGTACTATGATGCAGAGATGAACTGGGGAAGTGATATTTCTTTCTAAATTATGTTTCTAGATCCCCATATTTTTTTATGACAATGTTAGATTAAACACAAGAACTAAAGGAAAGTAATTCTAAAGAAATACATTGCCTTATTTCTTTATTTATTTTTAAAAAAATATAGCTCTCATCTCTGTTGCAAGCTATTAGTCAATTTATATATAACTGTTTGTCATTTAACTACACCATCATAATTTTCTCATTGGATGAATGTGCATTCAAACCAATTTTATTCTTAAGTAAACCCAGCTCAGCCCCAATAACACACCATTTACATAGCAATCCACCCAGAATATCTTGCAATTAGAACACCAAGCTTGCTTGATCTTAAACTATCCTATCTTAGGTCACAGAAGTGACTGAAACACTGAAATTCACCTTGAATATTACTACATTACTAGCCCTTTTTATGACCTGACATTTTAACAGTACAATCTAAATGCTATCAGTAAGTATTAGGGAAAGTGTATCCTTGATCTGCACTTATTTTAGTTCACTAAAGGTCCCATTTGTTTTTATTGAGGTTAATGGATCTGTGAATACAGATCCATTAACCTCAGAATTTTTAAATGTTAAATCAGCAGCTTTAAATAAATGTTAACATGAGGCAGCAATTACTGATACTGTAATACCAACTGGAGGGCAAAGTTTGGAGCATGGACTCCTGAGAATGTGTTAAACAACCCAAACTCCTTTATTAGTACAAAAAAAAAAAAAAGAAAAAAGAAAACCACTCACAATATAAGTGCAATATTCTCTGGAGATACAAACAATAAAACCATATTTCCTTAAACAAAGAATAGAACCATGCAGCATTTAACTGAAGGCTTCCATATCTACTAATTCATCTGTTATTTTTTCTTTGACAAATTGTCTCAAGGTAAAACCTGCATCTGCGGAGTGATGATTTACACACACACCCTGGGGGTACTGTTACTTTCAAAATTAACATGTCACAACCAGCACTTATGACAGAAAGTTTGTTATCCCCAAAATGGTGATTATACAGTGTTTGACTAGCTTGACATTCAGAATCAGGGTTTATCGTAGACCAGGTATTTAATACCCATGGCAACTGCTATAGGTAGGAACTTTATCATTAGCGAGAAGGCCGTTGTGCAGCTGAGTTAGCCGTAAGACAGATTCTTGAATAGCGATCTGGGAGCATCCCATCTCAGATTCCCCCTGTCCTCAGCAACAAGAGAGAAGGGAGTTGCCACAAAATACACACTTACGATTAGATGGGGGTATTTTAAATTTAATGGCTAGGTAGTCTTTAAAAGAATACACCTGCTCTTTAGTTACTAGGCATCTCATCTTTTTTTCTGCTACTAGGCTGTGTTGACTTGATAATAAACCCAAAGAGATTAAAGGCTTTTCACAGAGACACATATTGAGTCAATAGGGGTTTTTTTTTCAGTTTAGGTTTGTGCAGCCTACCGAATTGCAGTTCAAATCATCATGGTCAAAGGGACAGAGCCACAGCAGTAGAGCCACAGACTATCTTCAGTCCTCACAAAGAAGGACAAACACACATGCAGACAGTGTAAGGACTGGCCAAGGCTATTTCATGTAGGAAGTGCATACAGTGCCACCAAGCAGACACTTGGAGGACCATGGATACATCTGCCCTTTATTGCCATAGAATTAATATGTATTAACAATTATTGCAGCTGCTTAATATGTGCTCTGGTTTTTAAATGCTGTTTCTATCCAAATTGTCATGCCTATGAAAAAGGAAGCACAATGATCTCTGTCATTTGCTTGTCCTAACTTTATGGGACTCCTGTTTCTCCATCTGCTGCCAAAATTAACAATGGATTCGAAAAAGTGCTCTTTTAGATTCTGGCCCGCCTGAAATTCTAATTACAAGAAGTTAAGACTATTGTAATTCCACTCTATTTATTATATTGCTAACAACTTGTCACTTCAGGGATAACAGTCACTGCAGAGCTTAGGACAGGGGCTTTTCTACTCCATTTTAAACAAAGCAACCTCAATTTCAAAATTAAATTAATGTACAAATTCAAAAAGCAGGATACACTTTAAACAGTCAGACATTGCTGGGAGTGAGATGTTAAGCTCATAACTTAATATTCAATAACAAAGATATCTAATATAGTAGATAATATAAAGAGCAGAATTTCTAACGTACTTCAAGAGAAACGTGTTAACAGGCCAAAACAATTGTTTACCGGGTTAACATACCTTTACAAACTGCAAATAGTTCCAAACATAAAAAGGAGGAGTAAAGAGGAGTTCATTGATAACAAATGGCATCTCCACATTCTTCTGTTATATCTAACACAACCATTGACCTGCCTGCTAACTTCAGCTACCCATGTGCAGGACAATCACTAGGTTGAGTTTGCCTTCATTCCTGGAGACCGAGAGAGTGGTACTTGTGCATGTGCGGATGAAGAGAATGTTTCCAGGCAACACATTGTGATGCAAACCTGCGTCTGCTTGCATAGGTTTGTGCTGGACCCCTCTGCCATAGATTTCATTCAGCCTACGTAGGAAGTGTTTTGTCTCATGCCAGCTTTCTATCATTGCACACAACAGACAGTCAGGCCAACAGTATTTTGTACTATATCATCAGTTCTTAAGATCTGTTTCTTTCATTGAGTTACCCTTTCAAAGCTGCCCAACAGACTGTGGTCTCCTACAGTGAAAACATTAGATTTTATTATTATACAGTTTCAGGCATGGGATTGGCCTAATAAATATGGTAGACAACCCACCTGACAGCACTGCACAACCCTGTGCAGTAGGTCATACCAGCAAAAGTAAATTAATTACTTTTGTGAGCTTCCCAGTCTATGACACACATCCAGCTAAACAAACAGTACTAACACAGACTAAAGATAATAGTTAACTTGGTACATCCCCTTTAAAGCAAATATTGATCAGTTTCTATAATGAACACAATAAAGTAACTAAAAAAACATCCCATAAGCCTCCTTTCCACTTTAAACAAAGAAATCAAGCACAGCAACAGTACTCTAGTTTTCTGAGAACACGGAGTGCTTTTGCTAGAAGGTCAGGGCCCAGCCTCAGTGCAGAAAAATAAGCATGGGAAGAAGAGGTATTTGCTGGGTTTCAGTCTCTTCCATGAGCTGGCCATAGAAGAGAACCTTTCCAGTTTCCACTATTTATGAAACAATGTCTGCATACTAATCTAATAGTTTAGTATTGAAAGAAAACACCAATTTAAGAAGTGTTTAGCAAACCACAGCACAACTCAGTTGTTTGTTTGTGAACAGTCTACTATATGGTCATTCACTGCATGCCTCCGTAAGATTGCATACCTACAAATCATATATCCTATCACTGCCTTATGTATTTACTAGCCTCTCTTAAGTCTCAGTAAAATCTCTATAATTTTGTACCTAGAAACAGAATTAGTAATAATAAAAATAAAGTTAAAAGCTTCTAATCTTATTAAAGCTTCATTAAATCAAGACAGTACTTATAGGACCATTCTCCCAAACATGAGCAAAATCTACAACTCAACTCAATGTTCATGATTTAATTAGCAACTTGACTAAGCGCAGGTGGTTGCCTGACACTTCTCTTGATCTGTTCTCTCAAGGTGCATGCTGTGCTGTCACAAGATTCCTTACCATTAATCCCTAACCCCGATAGAACGGTTGTTTACTTTACTGAACAAGGTGACAGCTACAAAACTAATACGCAGATTGCAGAGGAATACTTGAAGATGTAATTTTTCTCGTATTAAAACTGAAAGCCTAAAAATACATTTAATGAATATCTCTAACCTACAAGCTCCAGACCCACATGCGTATTTTATTATACAGCTAGTTAACAACTAATACAAATTACAAGTATCAGTAGGAGAAAGAAATTATGAAATAAACAAGTCACCCACAACTTCTCCATAAGCACACATCCTCAAACAAAGCTTCACATGCAGGAGCAGAGACCAGTTGTGTTTGTGTGCCAGATAACCCTTTTATAAAATCAACACTGAAACCTATCATTCACTTCAGCACAGATTTGTGACCAATACTGATATAAGATTATGACTGATATCAAATCTTCCCACTACGGTCTTTGAACATTTATCTAAATATCTACTTGGCATAGACTGAAAATGGAGCCAATCTCAGCTGAAATCATTAGTCATAAAACTATGTAGAAATAGGCATACTGGAATAGTCTACATATTGTAGCCACACATAATAGTAAGCTGAATATATTTGATGTCAAACCAGTGCCTGCTACATATAATGCAGAAAACAGTTAAGTGAAAAGAAAAAAGTTTGTATGCAGGAAATTAC
The DNA here is from genome assembly GCA_013399365.1 of Pampusana beccarii. Lineage (NCBI taxonomy): Eukaryota > Metazoa > Chordata > Aves > Columbiformes > Columbidae > Pampusana > Pampusana beccarii. Next base: position 697,187 of record VWYH01005842.1, on the reverse strand, counting down.
TTCAATCCCCTTTGCATCTCCTTCACAACCCAGAACAGAGAGTAAAGTATCACTTCTGTGATAATGAACAAACCAGGTAAATCAAACCTAATACAAAACTACTTGCTGTTCAACATTATCTGTAATTAAAGTTAAACTGGAATGGGAGTATGTTCCTTCACCCAACTCCCCCTTATTTCCCTCCAACCCAATCAAATAAAGCACAGTGCTAAAGTCATTCTCTGACTGGAGATGTTCACACTGATAAGTAGAAAACCTAATTATATAAGGTGCTATAAAATAGGTACACTTTATGCCTATTTCTTTTACATGATTTGGAAGAAACCTATCTTATACAAAGAAATTTGGGAGAGGTGCTCTGAAGTTACCTTTCATGATTCAACACCACTATTACAGAACATTAAATCTAATCCAACTGTTTTTCATTACCTACTGTACTTCATACAATTAGTTGCAGAGTAAAGGGAAATCATGTTCTATGATACTGCTGCGGACCTCCCTTCCTACTCACGAAAGGTGTAAAATAAAACACTGTCCCAAACAAAACCAACCCGATCTAGCACCAGTTCCACAGTCACCCAAGCACACCATTGCTATTTTACTCTCTCGACAGTAGAGTGGATGTCTGAGAAGCGAACATCTACTCAGTCAGCGAAGTGATCTTTACACCAGCCTTCAGGAGGTATTTATGTTTGTTGAAGCACACTGAGTACATGCTGCATTAAAAGATGTCTTGAGAAATACACTTGATGGCAAGCAGGAGAGAATGGAGATAGTATTCCCATACCAATATTAATATAGACAGGAAAGAGTATGAACACTGCATTCCAAATAACCCTCTTGAACCGTCTGCGCCTTCAGAAGATAGAAGTTAACTTGGGAAAGGCACTTTTTAAGTGGACTGATCTTTGGAGATGCTGTTTTTCCAGAAAAGATTACAGTATGATTTTCACCACGTGTGCCTGGTGAGGATACAATTGAGAGAGACATATCTACACTGGAAAACACAATGCAGACACTGGAAATCAAAGACTATTTATCTATTGGAAGGAAGAATATGCTGATTATGGTTCCCCAAAAAATTGCATGATGAAATACTAAGTTTATTAAATTTGTAGAAGCACAAAAACTGAAAGAGGCTGCAAATCCTCTGACAAAAACCCCAGCAAGAGCCCCAAAGAACATTTCAGTCATTGCAGGCGTACTGGTTTGCGACTGCCAAGAGATGCAGCGGTTGGCTGTTTGGCGACTAGCACTAACATTGCTGCTGCAGTGCCTAGTGACAGAGGTGACATTTTATTATTCTTCTTCTCAGGTTGTACATATATATGATAGTGCTCTTCAGAACAAATACAAATATGTATTTGTGGACTACAATAAATACTGAGGAAAATATGGGAAAGAAATTACGAAAGTCAGACTTTCAAGTGTTAAACAAAAAATAGGAAGTGCGAAATAAAACGCCAAAATGAAAATACAAAATTACAATGCAATCCTAATGTAAAATAAAATATTTTTCAGAGCAGTCCTCTTTTCACTTGTAGCAAGAGAGTAACAAAAAATTGACCTAATTTCATGTATAGGTAATCACAAGTTTCTGATTATCTGTCTACAGTTACTACCACAACCAGTTCTGAATCTTATACACATATTGGGACACAGCACCTTGAAATGAATTCAGCTTTCATGTCTCAGAGAGGCCAGGAAGGGAAGAAACAGAATTCCTGCTGCTCAAACTTGCAGGCAAGTGACATCAGCCATCCTGTATCACTTCGCTACAGATGGACTTTTTGTTCAATAAGCCACATGTTCTTCATTACAAAGTTCTGCTATTTTAGATTGTGGGTACACCAGGAAAATCACAGCATTCCCATCCACCGCTGTCTCATCTCAACACCCTTCATCCCACCAGAGCTTGGGAGAGGCCTGTTTTACCACCTCTGAGAAAATGTAGCTACAAACAACTTTTCAAGCTCTGTGAATAGTGACAGCAAAGCTCCTGAACTGGAGGCTCTTGGAGGGATGTGAAGAACAGGTGTCATGGAATGGGGAGGCTATCCAGACTAAGTTAATGCAATAGCATAGACTATTTTTGTAATATATATACATAACCTGATTATCAACATCACCTACATTATGCAGACGTACATATAACCATATGCATATACAAACACATACAATATATATATACGTAGTGTTTACTAGCTTTACTCATGATACAGTATAATTTTTTGTCATAAAATGAGCAGTTTGATGTTTATGGATTTAGATTTTGTCAGACTTTATTACAAAAAACAGACATACAACTATATTTAAACAGATATATTTTTAAAGTTTCTGATAACATTAAGGATTAGGAAATATAAGCATTTCAGCCTAGACTGAAGGAAAAATAAACTACAGAAACTGATTCAATTTGAGAAAGCAAAAAGAAAAAGAAAAAAGAAAAAAGCTTTATTGGGAATTTTTTGCTGCAACCATTTTTTTCCTATCCATATGTAAAGCACCTAATCTTTTCAACTCTAGACATACATCTAATAAAACCATTCAGCTGTAACGCTCTAATTCATAGACGTAGACAGATTGGGTACATGTGGTGCTCCATTGCAAGGTAATAGGGTAATTGGTAGGAAGGATGTTCTCTACTTTCTCTCTCTGCCAGTGTTAAACATGTATTGACAGGATGTCTCTCTGTGCTGCTCAATGTTTGGCACTTAGAAGTTCAATTAAGCAACTTTTCATCTGTCTGTCCACGTAAGATACAGCTTTACTTTCCTGTGGCTAATTGCTAAGCCTGAGTACTTACTCACTCTGCAATTCTAAAGCCTGGCCATTCACTTGGGAGCATTAAGTACATCCACTGCTGCACAGAGCTGGCAGAGATAACCTGAATAACATTTCACACCAGCTTCTTGTCCTCTCCCTCTGGAAGTTTTTGTCCACGCAGGGTAGAACAAGGAGTGTGTCTAATTGACAGGACTCCCTGCACATCTGAACTCAGTGAAGTTAACACATCGTACTTAATCCTGAAAGCATGTGGGTACTATCTTTCTTAGCATGAATTAGATTTGGAAACATTCATGTCTTATATGAGGATAAAAGCCGATTCATACTTGTAAGCCAATTAAAATGTTGTTTCAGTGCTCAGAGGTTAACATGGTTGGGAGCTTAGAAGTGGATACTTCTTCTAGTAGAAATAATGAGTGGATGGCAAACAAAGAACTAATAAATTCTCTTAATCTGTCTTTGTTTACAAATATACAATCCCTGCAGAAGGTTTTAAACAGAAAGAGGTTTTAGTAGTATAATTCAAGCATACACAAACTGATTATCAGCCAAAACTTAAACCAGCAGTTTCTTCTTGGACAATCCTCTGCACGTCTTTGTTCCTGCAGAGAGCAGATTATTCTCTGAACAGCTCCGTTTGTATTGCTCTCTGTATACTTTTGCTCAGACCTCCAAAAAACAGCTAAAAACTTCAATCACATTTAAGCTAAGTTTTGATTTTTTTCCGATGCCATGTTTCGCTTGAAAACGAAGAAGCAGAAGAGGTTTTCCAGTTTCAGATTGAGTTTAGGCAATTTACGTGGCAAGTAGCATTCTCTTTAGAGTACCAGCACCTGAACACACCTAGCTAAATATGGTTCTTCATTTCTACCCAAAAAGTGGACTCAATAAGTGTTCCTAGCAATGTAGCTCTCGATGAAAAGCAATTCTGAAAACTTGAGTGAAATTACTTCCCAAAGTTCAGAAAGCAGGGGACAAATAGAAGGAATCTAGTATTTTACTACTAATGAGAGTAATATGGTGCTATTGTAATGCTTGAATTAAAGGGTTTGTAATATTTCAGACTGCATTGGCTTCAATTATAGAAGCCACTAGAGTTTTCAAGGCTGAGAATTTGTTGACCCTTGGTCAAATTAGAAACATGATTTCAGGAGCTATAGTGAGTACAAGTTATAAGGTTGTCTAAAGTCGTCCTGAAAAAAACCCTGGAGGGACCTTTTCACTGCTCCTTTTAAAAGTCTGTAGCTAAAATAAATCAGGCAACCTTAACCCAGATGCAGCAAAAAGCAAAAGGGGAACAATGCTACTGATACCCAATACAGCAGAAAAGTTTTAAAAAACAGGAAGACCTATTTAGCTACCTTGAAGGTATGTGTGAAAAAGACAACTTATGACCACAAAAGTAACAACTTTATTTATCTCCTCCTTAAAAACCAAACAAACAAACATGGAAAGCACCCCACCCCATCAAGACTGCAACACTGTTGCTGCTTATATTAAGAGAAATTAAACAGAAACAAGAGAAATCCTTGAAACTTAACACGTTTAAAATAAAGTAAGAGAGAGAGAAGGAAAGAGAGAAAAAAAAGGAGGAAGGGTATAATTTAATTTTGACTGCAAACTACTGCAAAATTTTCTCATTTCACTGAAGTACTTGTTGCTCAAAGCAATCTTGTCATTATGCCTTAAAAACCTCTATTCGTTGAACAACAGGAAATAATTTTAACATATTTCTATATTAGCTATCAAGGCAACTATTATATAGCATGAATATCAATTTCTCATGAAAAAATATTTTATGAAACAAGTGACATATTCTCCTTTAAAAATAAAAGTTTCGTCAGCATTCCCTCTTGTCATAGAAACAATTCCATCCACTTCTACAGAAACAGTAGGAGTGAATTACATGTAGGTTTTTTTCATTGCTTCTAGCCATTAAAATGAGTCAATTCTTTCACAATCCAGTATCACTGAAGTATTAGCTTATGTTCCCACTACTTTTATCATCTGGTTTAAAGACAGAACCTTCAACGTTTTAGACGTACTTGTAAAGGCTAGGATTACTTTTATATACATTCCATTAGCATTTAATGGAAGCTAAAAAATAAAAAAATTGCAGTACAATTGAAATAATTGTTAAATATCCAGTACATTTGCTTAAATTACAGGCACCTGAAGCATGGCAGTAACTGGAAGAGAACAGCCCAAACCCTGTAGTCACAGATTCCCTCTCTCTGTGCATCCCTTTTCTTGGACAGTTAGCCTCTACTGAAATACATGAGGACAAGATTACACCTCATGCGAAAGACTCTTTTCATAAGCATGTAGAAATAATTCCACTGAAGCTCTATTAGGTCATTCAGAATATAGCATCAGGTGCTACAAGAAGAGTAACTTTGTATAGAAGATTTCACAGCAGCACCTGCTTACTACCAAAAGGTAATTCTTACAGCCACTTACCAGGTTTGGTTTTGCTGTTTGTTATTTAAGTAATGTAGTTTGCAAATCCATATGTAGCATAAATTAAAAAAAATACTCAGTAGGACAGGGTGAAAAGAACCATTTGACAGACTAGATTATAGATTTAAAAGCTATTTTTCTTCTCAGACACTACGCTGGTTTAAATGAAACAAATTTTATAACATTGGTGCTATGGGGAGTGCAAGGTATCTTCAAGTGACCATAGAGTCTGCTCAATGTGTAAAATGATTCTTATTTGTCAATTCTCTGGATACGGCATGAACTGAAACATCACTGGCTATTTTTTTTTTCCTGAAACAAGAGGATCTTCTATATACTGTTTGGTCCTGCTCAAGTGCTTACAGAAAGTGCAGAAAAAAACTTAATTTGCAATAAAAAAGAAATACCAAATTGCTGCCACTTATTTGTTCTGCAATTCTCATTTACTTGCTGAAATTTTATACTAGGCACAGAAACAATAATGAAATTGAAATTGATATCAAGTTAACTCTACAAAAACATAGTAGCTATCTATTAATAGTGTATTTGTAAGTGTGTAATTTCTCCTTATTCTATATTTTAGCAATAACCTGTGAATTAAGTTGTACATGTTTCATAATTTGCTTCATTTTAAAACAATACTACATTAGTTTAATTGATTATCCACACGTGTATGCTTGGCAGATTAATTTGTTCTGAGCTCTTTTGGGGAGATGCATTTGAATCTCTGTTTTGTGATTCACACAACTACCGAACTGCCTAGAATCAAAGCAACCAAACCAGATTTTTTCAGTTTAAGAAAAAGATATCAGAAGAACTATACAAAGTAGGCTAATAATGCCAAAACAATGGTACATACTTTGGCCACCTTTGGAGCTAGAAGAATACTTCGTCTCCCAAGATCACCATATTCCATTTCAATACCCCAGAATATTCTCTGCCTGGGTAGGATGACAATGATTAACCAAATTCTGCTAGTTAATTAGAATCCTAACAGTTGCCTAATAATAAAAAAACCCACATCCTTGACATCATATGTTTCCAAACATTTACTGAGATAATTGAGTTATTAGAAAATGACTGTTACTTGCTCAGCTTTATTAATACACTGAAGCATATTTCAGTTTTAAAAGCCACTATCCAAAACCAGTATCAAGACAACTCATCTGCAGAATCCAACTCCAGTGCAGAAATGTATTAGCTCGATCATGATAGGAAAAATGTATCATTAGATTAATTAGGCAATTATCAGAATTCACAGCTGCTCTCTTTGACAACTGATTCAGTGGTTCTGAATTAATGAGGGATACTTTCTATACACTTTCTACAAATAGAGGTTTGTAGAAACACTGGTTTCTTTGATGTTTGTCATGAAAGCTGAAAAAAAGGACTTTGCACTCAAACTAAGCTGCTATTCAAGAAGTATGATCAAAAGGTAGTTCTTATATCCCTGCTTCTCTAATATAGCACATTCAATGATGAATTGAGAATGCTTATGATGTCCATTTACTTCAGTAGCACTTTAAAAAAAAAAACAAAAACCAAAAACAAACAAAAAAAACCCCCCACAATTGTATGGAACACAGGATTGGAACCAATTTGATTTTTACAGACAGTATATTTTTCAAGCAACTGGCAGGGGAGTCTTCTTCTCTCCCTTTCTGCTCCAGTGCTGTTGCGAAGCATTAAACTGGTTGTGCACAAGCACGTTCTTTTCATTCATTATTTGTATTGCTACTGGTAAAGTTTGAATGAGAATATAAGTGACCACGGAGATGGTCCAGTGAAAAGTCATACTTGAGTATAATATGCAGAATACACAGAATATGCAAAGGGTGAAAGCAGGTCAGTAAACACAAGATCAAAGCATTTTTCTACAAAAAACTGTTAATTTGGCCTTGAAACAAACATATAACAAAAATTCAAAAAATATATCTTCTGAAGGTTTTGGCAGTGCAGCTTTGTTTCTGTCATTCGCATATTCCTATATAAAAGCTTCAACGAAACTTTTAATGAAATACTTGAGTTTACCTGAAATACTTTTGTAAAGTTTCATTCAAGTTTCAATTAGAGCTTTTTATTCCAAGTCAAGGTAATTTCATTTTTCTTATCAACTTGTACTGAGATTAAAAATGCAATCCAGTTTTCAATCAGTAAAGGCATCCCAGAAAATTCCCCAAACAAACTCAACCCATTATTAGAGACTGCTTTCATGGGAATTTTCAAATGAACATCTAAATACAACTTCAAATACTCCTTTTCATTTTACTTTTCATTAAGTGGGATTGATATAAGGGTAAGGACGTTTCCTCTCTAACGCTCAGAAAATAAATTAAACATTTGGAAAGATATATTCTGGCCAGAAGAAAGCCCATATTAATGTGTTAATGAAAGATGAACACAATATTGACATAGATACAACGAGGAAAGTTGAGTTGACTAATGACCAAATATGGAAAGCGAAATATGTTATGGTGAGGAGTCCTTGCCTTGGGAGAACTCAAACGCTATATATTAATTTCTTTTACACAGTTCTGCTGCCAGGCAAAGCCTTTGCAAGCTCTCAGCTTTAGTCAGCATTTTACATAATCTCCTTACTTAAAGCTACACAAACCTCTCCTAGTAAATTCTGAAAGCTGCTTTTATATCTTGTACAAACAGCACCACCCTCCAAGATTTACAAGTTTCTTCTCTGGGAGGAATGAACCAACTTTCTTGGTCAAATCCCTGATGAATTTTGTGGATATTCATGAGGATAAATACAGCACATAAAGGACAGAGCAAATTTGCTTTTCCAGTCAGTAGGCAGGATTGCTCAAATACCATTAACAGAAGGCGGAGGGAAGGGGTGGCTGGAAGAAAGGGGATACATTTCTTCAGATATGCTGAGCTTCTAAAGCAAAGGCTTCACAGGACAGTTTGCATGTTATTTGGTAATCCCAACAGAAAATGGAGTGTGATTCCAAACTAAAATTTATGTTAACCAGTTTGATTGAAATCTCCTCCTGAATGTCAAGGTGACACTCAAAAAATATCACTCAAAACCAAACGTCGCTCAAAAACAAACACGGAAAAGAAACACCAGGAATCATATACGCCTTCTAGGGAATATAATTTGTAACAGTTTTAACAAGACACAAACATTAGCTGTCATTCTTTAAATTACTGTAAATATTTACATTTCTGCAAATTTCCTGTATAATACTCTAGACAGGAGAGTCTTTGCAGTTCCATCTTCACAAGACAGATCTTGTGTTCTACTTATATTTTTTTAATCCTTTGCCTTAGTGTTGGTATCACAGAAACAAATATATGCTGCAGTATGATACATATAGGTACATTTCATAGACTCCAAAGATAACTGTGGAAGGAAAGACAGCGAGAGGGAGCAGGGCCGAAGGCAGTGTGCTTACAGTGCTCATATCAAACAGCTGTCCCACTGCTGCTTGGAATGAGCGCTGCTTTGAGTATGCAGCCGTGCTCTATGCACTCCAGAGTCCAGCACGCCCAAATGAAAAGGCTAAAAAAAACACCAAAACACAAAAACCCCAAAACAACAATAAAAAAAACCCAGACAAGCAGTACGTGAATGTTCCTGCAACTCCTGCTCAGATTTTGCCTAACCCAGCCCATGCTGAGGCCTGGTGTACGGTGGGAGCAGCCCTGTCAGGTCCAAGCCAGAGCACTGCCTGGGCTGGAGGGGTGACCAGAAAGCGCAAACGGGCCATTGATGCCCCACGATCGCCTGCAAACTGCTGTTTCCTGCAGCCATTATCTTCTGCCTGGCGGTTTCATCCGAATCTTGTAACTTATGAAAATGGTATCGACTAAGCCTCCAAGCTAAAAGGTATAAAACATCAGCTTAACCAAACAGCTCTCGAAGCAGATCCAGCAGCAGCTGGACTGCTGAGGTTTTCGTGCTTCCCGCTGTGACACCGGGGACACCCGCACCCTGGCACAGGAGGAAGGATGGGCACTCTCAACATCAGCTAGATAAGTAATTTTATGGTTTTTTTCTTATAGAATAAGAGTTATGCGTTACAAGTTATGGAACCTTATGACCTGAATGGTGGTTAAGTACATTCACATTTGAACAGTCTAGTCTGGGCAAAACGGGATTGAGCTCCTGTTTGTCATGTTTGTTTATTGGTTTTCTTAACGAGCTCATGAAAGAAAGTTTAAATCACAGAGTAAACCACAGAGTACGGTGTCCTGTAAACGAGAGATCCAAACGGACCGTGACAGCAGTGGGGTGAGGTATTACGGTTTCATCCTGTTAGGTACACAAACTACAGCGCTTTCAGTCTTTCCTCTGGGCAAGCTTTGCTACTTTGGCTGCTTCTTTTCCTTTATTTTACTTCTCCCTTTTCTACCTCCCTACTTGTACCTGTTTGGCTTTAACCCCTCCTCACCCCTGGAAGGTAACCTCTGCATTCTACCAACTGTGTCATGTAACAGATCTCCTCTTAGTAAGGCAGGGCTGAAAAGCCCAAGCTGCGGGGTGACCTCACTGCCTCGGGCTTCATTTTACACCTTGTCTTTAGAGATGCACACATCACTGGCAAGGTACGTTTTGTCATTTTCTGCTATGGAAATTACCCTTTCTCATACCTCACAATGTTTCCCAGCTGGCTTGCAACCTTCGTATCAGGATCGCTTAATAATAATATTTTCGGTTAGATTCTACTCAGATTCTTTAAGGTCAAGAGCCAGTTTTTCCCAGCCAAAGAAGAATTCTCTCATATAACCAGAACTCTAGCACCTAGCAGTGTAAATCTGCACAGAAACAGCAGCCTATCCACATGCCACGGTCCCCTGCTGCGGCAGCCCTGCCTTGGGGAGTTCCCCTCTCCTCTGCGCTGTACCCACGGAAAGCACCATCTCGCAACGGTCATAAATATTTAGTTCAATCTAAATCTATTGACAATTAGGAAAACAAAATGAAGAGCCTGAAGAGAGTTATACTAGCGAACAACATAAAATAACTTCTAAAATCAACTGCTTTTTCTTCACAATTTAGTTTCTCTTACCTGTGTGACTCGCTATGTACAATCACTAGCGAGGTACTGCACAGCTATTAGTTTGATGCTGAATTAGGAACAGAGATTTTCTGGGTTTAACTACAACAAAACTATTAGATGCGCAAACTTTTTTAAAATAGGAAAACAGAGATTGTAATATCTCATTCTTTTAAAAACCTTACTCCATTACATTTTTCTAGCTGCATGTTAAGTTTGATAGACTCTTTAGTGGTACCTCTAATCTAGATGAAAGATTCTATTCTGCTTTGAAAGAAATACTTCTTTCATCAGGACTAGTAGTAAGATAAGCCTTTTTATAAAATTTTATAGAAGATATGCCTATACAGATACACTGTCACGTGTTTGCCTAAGCTGCTGTTATTATACAATGCTAGTGTTGAATTTTCTCATACTTTTATTCAAATGAGATTAGACAAACTGATCTAAACTGATATTTGATTTTGCTGATGCCAGAGACCAAATTCTTACAGCATACCCGACTGACATCAGAATGTACCTTAGAAGCTGAACTCGTCATCAAGTTTCCCTTCTGCCAAGTTTTCTTAGAGTTCTCAGAAATTTTATTGCTAAGTTCTTAACAAGTCGTGGTTCAGAAAGTCCATTTTTTTTTTTTAGATCAATTATGCATACAGGTAGATCTACTGCCTGGACTATCTCCTGTTCAGATCTTACACTGAGAGCTCCTGGTCCATTTCCTCCTTGTTTTATTAGCTGCAATTAACAGATTGTAACTGTTATTTTCAAAATCTATTAAAGCTACTCAAAATATGTCATTTCTCTCTCAAATAATCTTTAATGTGATCTGTATCTTTCAAACCATTGCCACTTACCAAAATAAATCTTTCTTGATGCTTGTGTCATGTTTTCTTGATATACAAACCAACATGACTTCGACTCCAATAGAGAATACTTATCACTCAACATGGAAATGTATCAATTGTCCACTAAAGGACATGTGCAACATTTACTTGTTATTGATGCAAGAAGCTGTTTACTATTCCATTATGCAGAAGACATATGGCTTTGTTTGATTGGGAGTTATTTTATTATCTAAATAAGAGATACTAATTTTAATTAGAAGTTGTCCAGACTATGTCTTGCTTAAGATAAATTCTGAAGTTCAATACTAAATCTGCCTGGGCCTGTAATAAAAAGTGAAAGAGAGTAGAATGGCTGAGGGTTTTCACCCATGAGTGGTGAACACAGTGTCTGAGACCATGCCTAACTGCTGCTATCAAGTTAGCCACTGAGGAAGGGTGACACACTCACTACTTTTTAACGCAGCCTTAGGGAAGCAGGCTAGACATTTCTTCACACTGACACACTTTTCCAGGTGTCCTAGAGCTTGAATGCGGTGAATGAATGCTTACATTTTAAATTTTTGATTTTTCCTCATTTAAGTGTGACTTAACGTAACTAAGTAACAACAAGCCATTCCTCAGTTATGGTTTTGGGGAAACTTTTTTAACTGGAACCTCTTCCTCACTTGCGCATCATCCGCCATATGGAAATGGTAGTAGGGTGGCCTATCTGAACTGGGTAAGCCGGGTCAGGAACCAGAACTTCATGAGTCCAGACTGAAATGTCTTCCAGTGACTCTTAGTGACCAGGAGTGCAATAGCAGCAGAGAGGTGTACCCAGAAGATGTCAGATTGTTAAAAATAAAGTGCATCACATTTGTCTTCTGGGTACATTTCTTTTACACATCCCAGTTTTGACTGGTCATTTATTACATGACTTCTAATCTCAATTGAAAAAAAAAAAGTGAAAAGCAAACAAGCCTTTATAATCAGTTACAATATACATGCATCTATTTTAAGAATAAAGAGCTTCTTATGAGAAGATACAGAAATTTTGATTTTTACCAGTCTCATCACTTTACTAATTTTTAGATATTTTAAAAGATAAATGTAAAGTTGCCAACTAGAGCATTATATCAATACCTATTATTTTATTTAATAGGGAACACTGCCTCATGATTCTGCTGAGATCTTGATTTCAATCCATTTTTGCCATTTAAATTATATATATCAGCAGCATAAACCAAATACTATGCTATAAGAGCACTAAAGATAATCAATTATACCCCACTCTTAACGGGTACAAGTTGACTTTTGAATTATCATGTGATACATTTCTTTTAAATTTCATTTGTTCACAGCCATGAGGTTGATCAGTTTTAACTATAAAATACTTTTAACCACACCAACGACCAACATTACTAGTGATATTAATGTCAAATTATACACCCGTATCCTCTGCAAGGTAGCCCATTATTTATTTGGCTAGGAAACTGGGACACAAAGAAAGGGATGTGAAAGCTCAAGGTCAGGAGCAGCACCAGTAAGAGAAACTGGATCTCCTCGCATACAATACAGTTTTAGATTCAGGAGGGTATTTCTCCCGCCCAGTCCAAAATCCTTACTATTGCCTGCTAACCTCTCTGGCCTTCACACAGAACCTTAAGGAGGGAAAAAACTACACCGGATTGAAATATACTGGAGAATGAAAAATAGATAAATTTATTCAGAGCAGGTTAAGGATTGCAACTTAAGAAGTTTATTATGCAAAGTAGAAGCTGAATGATAGAGTCTGACTTCCTTGGCTGAATTTATTTCCCAGTCATATGAAGGTTGCAAATATCCCATAAATAAGGAAGCCCATCTGTTTCAAGAGGTATCAAGACAACATCACTAGGTTGTTATTTCTTTTTTAAGGTCCTTTAAATTGAAGACATAACGCAAATTACAAACCAGTTAATTCACTTCACCTTTCCATCAGGAAAAGCAGTATTATGAGTAACTTAATAAGTCAATATATTATAAAGGGACTTTTTTCCGCTCCCTATAAGAAATAAAGGGTATCCTCATATTATGTGACGGCACTCCATGGAACAAGTGCTGAGATGGCTGAACAGTTCTAGGACTACTTTTGCTGTCAAAGGAAAACTTGTTTTTACCACGGGATAACTAATATCTAAAAACTTACCATTACAAGAGAACACTGGACTCAAAGCATTTTACACAAGGTAAGCCAAGGAAAATGAAATGAACATATCTGGGGGAATGCAGTTTATCATGCTGCTGTTTACAGCAACCTCAGAGGAATCGAAATACCCTGCTTCTATTTAAGATTGTGCAGTGGTAGAGCTGACACCCGTTTATTTAATAACAAAGCAAAACAAACTATCTTTGAGCCATTGAGGAAAACACCTAAGTTAACAAAAACTGCAGATATCAATAAGCTTTAAAAGCGTAACTAGTATGTGTGCAGCAAAGGCACCAAACAGGCAAGAGGTAGAATGCCAAAAGCAACAAAGAAAAACAAACAACATTATTTATCAAACAAAACTTGGATAGATAGCAAGGCAGCAAATTGCATTATTGCCTCTTATTTATACCACAACATATTTTTTTCCACTAGTCACAACTACACAGACATTAAATTATTTGTATTGTCCATAGTGGTTTCCAAATCCCATTCCTAAGTCTATTCAATTGAATTTCCAGGATATCTGCCACTGTAACACTTGCCAACAGCTGATGAGAGAGGTAATAATACTTCATATTCTCTATTTTTGTGAAGGGAAATCCATAAGCCCAACAGTATGTTTGGTTTCTGGGCTTTGCAACATTTTACAGCCATGACCGCGTCTCCTGGTTTCTACCCTTGCAGCTACAAGCTGTTATCTACCGCCTCACGCCAATAAAACTTGTGCCCCTCTACACAATAGGGGCTTAAAGCAAGAAAACATTCCCTTGTGCACAGAATTGCCCAGTTGGGATTAGGTCCAATAATATATGAGCACCTACATTTAGACATATCAGCATCTTCCTTCCCTCCTGATGTTGCCATGGATTTCTGACAACGTTCTCTCACACTCTGTATCACTAACATAGGGTTACACACCAACAAAGGACCTAGACTTTATTATTTATTCATACATTACTGTATGAATAAATGCATAGCGAGTAACGAATGAATACTGAATACAGTTTATCTGGTAGAGCTGATGTTCTGACTTTGAGTCTGTGGCAATGTAACAGGTTTGCTGGGGTTTGATTTGTTTGGTTGTTTTGGTTTGGTTTTTTTTGTTTGTGGGTTTTTGTTTTGTTTTTTTTTCCTTCCCAATGGGTCTTTCAATAAGACCTGAAAAATCAGCTATTATTCCATAAAGTATTCTCACTGCAAAGACCAGTATATAGATTGAGTCTCAATACTAAAATCACACTCACTAATACACTCACTCTCTTCTGGTCTACTGAACCAAAAGCAACTTCTGCCTCACAGCACACTATAAAAAGCAAAGTGTTGCAACCTCCTCTTCTCAACCAAAAGCTGACTGAAAATACAATTGATGTGGATATAAATACCTGGGAAGGGAGAAGGCACTGAAACAAAAGCTGTGTTTCAGTCATGGTACAGCAGGACACAATCACTTTTTGCATTGAGAAAAAGAAAAGAGTAGCTGATGACCTGTATTTTTAGTGTGGCATTGGCAAGATCCAAGCTGTTTGGTCCTTTTAAGAAAAAGACTCTTTAAGCAATACTAAGCAGGGGTTTTTCTGTTTGTTGTTGTGGTGGTGTTTTTTTGCTTGTTTGTTTTTCTTTTTAAATAATGCCTGATCACATCTATGGATTCTCATCAGAGAGAAGTTGAGGAGAAGTAATTTGATAGTTCTGACTTCATCATCATCATCCTAATGCATTTCTGGCTCTTACAGAAACTATGACTCCCTTGAGAACCTGGTAACTAGAATACGGCCTGCAGTTACAATGCTCCTTGGTGATCAATTCTGTCATTGTTCACTTGTAATTTTTTTTTTTTAAATGATTTTAACAGCATAGTCATACCTTTCCAAAAATCAATATTCAATTTTATCCCTTTCACTGCACATCAGGCCACATGATATAAAGAGAATTTTTCTTTTTATCCTGAAACCCTTCTTTTCAAATCACGTTCATTCTGCAAAGTCACTTTTGTCTAATTCCTTTCTTAACCCTCAGTTTTACATCAATATTCCTCTTCCTTTGAATGCTTTTGTTGGTTTTGGTTGCTTGCTTGGTGGGGCCTTGGGGGGTTTGGTTGGGTTTTTGTTGTTTGTTTGTGGGCCGTTGTTTGTTGTTTTTGTTATTGAACATTTTCATAAAAGATGTAAGTATCAACAGTTGGGCTGCATTCTGCCCACTTCAGGAAAAAAGATCATATTTATCTCAAAATATTAGCCTTTCAGCTACATGTTCAGGGAAAAAAAATCAGCTGAGATTCAAATGTGTTTTCTGTGAAATAACAAGAATAACGTCAGAGGAGTTGAGAATTAATATTTTCACAGAGGAATAATTTGAATATACCAAGCTATTTCTTGGTACATGGTAGAAGTCACCACTTTACTATATTGAAACTCTCCCGGTGAAGAATTTTCATTTATAAAACAATAGTCACAGGTGCATCTAGGCTTTCACAGCTCAGTGCTTGTCATCTATTGCAGTCTTAGGAGAAAGAATCATCCAGAGACAAATATGAGTGCCCGAATCCATGGCAGGTGAAGCTGCTGTGATCTTGCACACACCAGCTCATCATTCAGCCTCAGTAGGAAGGAGATGGGGAAATCGGCAATTTCTAAATTAGTAAAACTAGGGGTCTCTTAACCAATGCAGCTGTACAAGTATGGAGCAAATCTGGTTCTGGAGATAAGAACTGACCTTTTAAACTAATATCTTATGGGGTCATCACTCCACTAATGCCAACCATCTCTCTGTCTTTCTCAGATGAAATCCTAAGTTGGGTGTGGTTTGTGTTGTTTGGTTTGGCTGTTTTTTTAAATTAGCATCTTATTTATCACCAACAAATTGAATTTGTAAAATTGTAGAGCTGGATAGAACCTAAGGAGACTTCTGTCCTATGCAAAACTCTCCTAGTGTAACCAGGCTGTGAGGTGTACGTACCCTTGACATGGGTCACCCCAACAAACTGCCCACAGCCTCTACAGAGACACCTATTTTTTTTCCCCGTAGCTTTTTTCACAGGAAGAATAGTAATGAAAATATGTACATTTAAGTTTTGTATCCTATTAAACATACCATGCAAAAGCATTCATACAATAACAAAACCCGACAGCTGCGAAGCTCTCGCTATGAACTACTGATTCTTCTTTCTTCTGCTACTAACTGAAGTCCCTTCAAACTTCATAAATGCAAAGCAATCGCAAAAAGTGATATCCCACTGGAAGGAAAGCGAATAAGGAAAAATACTCTGCACGAAAGCATACAACAGTTAAAAGCTCTGGG
This sequence comes from Pampusana beccarii, assembly GCA_013399365.1. Taxonomy (NCBI): domain Eukaryota; kingdom Metazoa; phylum Chordata; class Aves; order Columbiformes; family Columbidae; genus Pampusana; species Pampusana beccarii. Next base: position 680,610 of record VWYH01005842.1, on the reverse strand, counting down.
GAAGGCGAAGCTCTTGAGATACAGATGACAGCAGGGGAAATTTTAACAAAGTACATTTGTGCATCGCACCAAGTTTGAGCCAAAGCTGGGCTTACAGGAAGGGATAAGCAATTCAGAATGCTGAACTACGCAGGATAGTCACTAATTTAGCTCGACTGCCACACGAGAGCTAATAAGCAATGAACAGGTGGAGGTGGGATGTTTAACACTGGTCACCAGTGGATCAATTAAAAAACCATCAAGACTGACTTATCTCCTCCTACGCTGAGAATTACAAGAGTCACTTACTCTATCGCTTGCTCAGAGGAGGACTAATGTAGCCTGATGCACTGACAGCACCCTGAGGAAACAAAACCACAATAGCACTTGCAGATGGGTTAAACGCAAATCAGAGTTTAATAAACTAAGGGCAGATACCACAACCCTAAATCTATTGTTACAATACATATTGGACAAGTAAAATAAATATAAGCACATTTCTACTTAGGCAAAACTGACCGAGAAAAGAAAGGTCATTGTACCAGACTACGGGTCACTGCCCATTTGTTATACTAGTACAACTTTTTGTGAGAGCGTGCCGTGAAAGGGATCAATTAATTAGAATTAAAACCAGCAAGCAAAACCAAACAGACAACAAAACAAAGAAACCACCAAAACAGACAAAAAACCCAAAACCAAACCAATCAACGACAAAATAACACAAACAGAAAAAAAAAGCAAAAAAGTAGTACCAAGAACAAAGCAAGACACTTCTATTTGTATTTTTCCATATTTTCCCATACAATTTTCATAATTTATGTAAAACTTCTATTTGCTTCTATTTAGCGTTTTCTATTAACCTCCACTATTCACTTCTCCTGTTTGAAAGATGGTTCAATAAATAACTAGATAAGCAACAGATGTTGTAAGAATGACTTAAAACAGTTCTGCTGAACCCCCCCCAAAATCCCACTAACCCTATAAAAATGTAAAAAGTCTTTAAGGTGAGTGTGAGTGGAGAATAATTCTAACAATTTCACTGTCAAGACAGACATGTAGCACCTTGCACATCCTAAAAAAGCAAAATTTTAAGTTACAAATCCACAATTTCGCAAATGTATATGAATTCAGAAGGTGTTTAGCTGGTTCTTAAATAACACATATATTTATAAAAAAAATCCAGCATTAAGATTTTCAATTCATTTAACAAATTGATTTACTAGTCCAGGAAGCAGATGGACCGATATCAGCAAGATAACAGAATCCTCCACATTTAAATACCTGTGTACTGTCAAGCTGTCAGTAGTAGATAAATTTTCTTAAAGAACATCGTATTGAATCTTAACATTTTTTAATAATACGTTCAAAATGAAATAGACTTCTCAATACATAAATTGCCTTTCTAACAGAAGGGACAGATACTCTTTATGGACTGTAAATTGAGTGCAAAAACCCCAAAGTTTTTCAGAATTTTACTGTAAAAGTAGAAAATGAAAGAATCCAATATGGTGGAAGGAAAAAAAATAACCACATTCAACCCACCTCTTTGACACTAGCAAGTTTCTATTCTTGATGCAATTGTCAATAAGGAAAAAGTCTACACTCTTAGCATATATTAATATTGTCGTTATTTCTGAAATAGCTTTATTAGAAGAATCAGCAGCTAAATAGACAAGTTTGCTTGCCACGTCTATTCATACAGATGTGTTATGTCTGATGAAGAACCACAGTAGGTATGAGCCAGGCCAACTTCTGAGGTGAAAAACTTGAACATGCAACTGTTAATTCCCAAACCATTAACACTGTGGGGAAAAATAATGTGAACATGATGAGGTGAAAAAGGTGAACCAAATATCCTCCATATTTGCACTATTAAGACAGAAAACAGCAACACTATAATAGATAAAATTGAAGTGATCAAATAAGAAATTAAGTACTTCAAATTTGAAGCATACTTCAAATAGATTGAAGGAAAAATTGTAAGTATTAATCGATCAACTTTTATTGTTTAAAATTTCTACGTATTTGCAATATTTCAGAGATTATGAAGCTTAATTAATTCCTTCAGCTTTGGAGGTTTTTTCGTTATAGTTATATAGTTACAGATAGTTATGGTTTCCAGTTTTAACTCAATTGTGAATTTCAACAGAAAGGAATCAACTTCTTTCTCTGTGAAACCAAATAAGAGCACAACATGGCCCCTTTTTCAAGTTAAAAGGTATTAATTTGCTTTTGTAATTTGTCCTGAATTGAGTCTACACCAATGTGGTCACAGAATCCTGTCGTTCTTTCTCAGTTTCAAGTTCTAGGTATTCTATACGTTATCAGCATAAGTGAAAGGATGGATAGTCAGACTGCTGCTGATTTGACTCCCTCCTAAGGGTCCTTTTTAGTTTGCCTTCAGCTGTATTCTCCATTCTCAAGATGCAGAGAAAACACTGGACAATTTCTTTGAATTTATTTAGCAAAAATTTAAATAAAACCCCCAAACCTTGACTTGATTTTTTTCCCCCCAAAATGCAGTAATATTAAAGATTGTAATTTTACTGATCTCTTACTCTCCTCAATACTATCAAAAACCACTTCTATGTCAGTCCATAAATTTATTCAGATATATACTAACTATAAACGGGTAAGCACTCCACATGAGTTTACCCTAGATTACTTATTTGGTTCACGTGAAACCACGTAAGACTCTTGCTGAATAGGTAAAAGTGTGCACTAAAAACAAACTTCCAGAATACTCAAAATACCGTACACAAACCAAAGAAACAGAAAAACAAACAAACAAAAACCCAAATCAAACAAAAACAACAAAACCAAACAAAAAACCCCAAACAAACAAACATAACCCCAAACAACTCTCTAATTTTAACAAAAATAAGACAGTATTAAGACCAATGGTATTCTGAATACCTCTGTGTTTTATCTATCAGTGAAAGCAACCATACAAAAACATATTTATAATTAACAAAAATTCCCACTTGATTCATTTACTTGGAATAAACTTAAATTATCCTGCTAAAGGGAAATTCCCATCACAAAGTTCTCATGTTAAGCCATAGATAGTGTAACATTTGGAATAAACGTTCATATCTCTCAGTGGTATTTTAAATCATTTAAAGTATGATCTTCATATCCAATATTTCTTTAGATATGTTTTAACCCCAAGGTGAAGCTCTTACAATTGCAGGAAGAGTCCATAAAACCAATAGGTAGAATAAATACTCTGAAGTTCTGTTTTTTTCTCTCACTGTAGGTACAGACATGCTAAGAAACCCAGTGCTTCAGTTTTAAGTCATCTAGACAGTCTGGCAATTAAATAAAAGAGATTCTCTACATGTTTTTTACTAGGATTTTTGAACCTTAAACTTCTGTGAAGCGTTTATAGCAACAAGAAATCACACAAAGTCATAGTCCTCACAAGCTAAAGCAATAAGATTATTTTGTAGTTACAAAATAAAATAAAAAACAACTCCAATATCCTTAGGTATCATTAGACAACCATATTCTGAACAAACTTTGCAATATTCTTCATCCTATACTGATTCAATATGGAAGGGACATGAAGTTTAAGAAAAAAAAGAAAAGGAGCTGCTGGAGAGAAGAGCCTGGAGCAGTACATCACACTCACCAAACAGGACTCCCTACAAAGAACAATTATCCATGAGAAGCAGAGTCTCAAATTATAAAAATCTCCCAAATTATAGCAGCATGCAGTCTCCAGCACCACCAAAAGAGACAGAAAGCAATAAAAGCATCTCAGTTGCATTATAGGGAGCCTTCAGAAAATAATCCTTCACAGCAAAAAAATGGCAAACAAAAATAACCTCTTTTTTCCTAGTGTTTGTTGTTTTCTCTATGCCTTCATAAACAGTAGGTTTTCTGGTACCTGCAACAACTCTTGTAATTTAAGATAGAAGAAAAGTTTATTCATGGCTATTTTTGCTGTACCAACACATGAGCTATTCCTACCAGTCATTACAGTATCTGATATACAACTACGGCCTGAAAGCTACATTACCCTGAGACTTACTGGAAAGTAACAGAAAGGAGAGGGACAACAGTAAGTTCCATAATAAAACCTGTTACAATTGCACCTGTTAGCTAAAATTTCATTAGTGAGTTACCAATATCATGTCACCTTTATTTATTATAAACAATTTCACAGGATCGCTCTTCCCATACATATACAAGGTATTTTTTTCTTACTAGTGACAAACGATGCAAAGAAAAGCAAAAAGGGCAAATTGTGAAGGTCTTGATAGCAGGAAAAGCTACCTGGCCAGCTATAACTTGTAAACAAGCACTTAAACTGGTTAACTTAAAACTCCACCCAATGTGGTTTCACTTAGTGATATCTAAGCTTCTACAGAAACCTCGAAATACAAACAAACAAATAAAAACCAAAATAAAAAAAACCCTTACTTTTTTATCAGAAGTCAAGATCATGGAGTCAAAATTGCTGATTACTTCCCAAATAAATGCCATTAGATATCGTTGACAATTTATTTTTTTCTGAAGAAGCAAAACACATAAACAAGAATAAGAAACAAGCAGAGACAAAGTGTATTCCTCAATATTTTCCTATAAAAACATGTATCACACTTACTTCGTGCTTAACAGCCACATAGACATTAACTTTGTATCCTCTTTAGCAATAATTGTTTTATATAGACAGTTATTTGTCCAAGATCCCAAATATCAACAAGCTGATATAAATGCATTGGATTGCATGTACCTGGTCAATTATTTCTTGATGTTTCCAACAAATATATATGCATCCATACACTATAGTATGCACATGCATGTATGGACATCCATTTAATGTCTGTAATTTGTATGTTACACAAGAATTACCTCCCTTTTGGAAGCTGTAAACTTAGCATACCACACAACAATTTATGAATCTGAACACAGCCAGTATTTTCAGAAATTAACTGTTTTGTAGCACAGTGTTAACTTTAAATTAGTTCTCATTATACAAGCGTATATGTGACAGACGACAAAAAGCCCTTTTGGAAGTAGGAATGCATAAGTATCTGTCATGGAGTATTTTTGAATTATTCTGTATTACATTAGATATTCTCCTCTTAAAAATGTAACCCCTTCAAAGAATTATCTTGCTAAATAAAACATTTGCTTTCTTCTGCTATGTACTTCTGCTTCCAGAAGCTGCAGCAAATCAACTCATTCACACATTAGCTTCCCTCGCTAAATGTACATAAAGTACATCAAGTGACATGTTGCTTTTCATAAACTATATATATCACCTACTGCATTGAAAGTGCAGAATTTGTGCTCAACTTTTTACAAAGTTGACATAGAATAGTTTTTAAAAAGTACTATTACATTGCCCTAAATACATTTACTAGACCAACAGTTATACAGGGAAAATTAGAGAACCATGGGGGAAACTAAGGTTTTTTTGGTGCCTAAAATAAACTCTGTCTAGCATGTTACAGGTTTTAAATGAGTCTTTTTGTCTGAAAATCTTAAAAAAAAAAAAATCAGGAAGGCAACAAAACTAAGGGGAGGGAGCTACAAGCAACAAGAACATAACCACAAGCACTGTTAACCATGAATTCAGAAATGTTTCCTCTTGAGTAGAGACTGAGCCAGAGACAAGTTCATCTCTACACTTACAGGTCAAAGTCAATACCGATAACAAGTACAACAGAGGAAAAAGCAGCCCTGACAAACTAAACTGCATTTGCTAGCAAACTAAATTGGAAGCAACCGGAGATCAAACAGCACACAGAAATAACAGCAAACCTGGATGCAATGTGTTAAACAGGTTACAGAAGAAACCAGGTAAAATGGTACACTGGCAAATGTAAAGTATCAGACGTGAAGGACAGAAGATTTGATCGAAGTTACAAAATCACGAATAGAGTGTTAACCTGTGACACACAATATTGATAAGTGGGCAAAGCATAAAAAAGGAATTAAAGCAGAAAGAAAAGCAAGTTAGGAGCTGAGGCACTCCTCAAATGAGTGCGCCATGGCCTTGCAAGGGTGATGCTGAAGAATACAATGCTGAAGCCATCACAGTGAGCCCATTATATCTCATGAGAAAGGAGAATGGACTGAGGATTACAGTAATTTAAATGGTCTTAAAACTCAGAGAAAAAGAATCAGTATTTAATGATATTAAACAACTATTAATGTTTATAGAAAAGGTTCTGTCACATTAAAAGCTGAATAGCCACAAGCATTATGTACTCCTCTGCCCAGGAGATCCTCATTCAGTCTTACATATGTAATATATTAGAAGTAGAGATTTAGTCACCTGACACAGCTGGGAAAACTACTGATCCTGACAATAACTAACAGGTCCAAATTAAAATTTCAGCTCCAGTTCTACACCAGGCCCATAAAACAGAACACAAGTTTGCAGCAAAGGAGCCCGTTCAGGCCAGCTACATAAGACATCAGCTACAGCGACACACACACAGTCTTATCAATAGAGGTCTCTAACAACCTCTCCCCCTCAAAAAACCCAAACCAACTAAAATCAATTGAAAACTGACAAGACAATGTTTTATGCAACTGTGAGATTGCAACAAACTACTGATGCCAGTAAGTGCCTAACATTCTTCGATTGAGCAGTAAAGAGTCCTCAATTCAAAGTCAAGGAGCCACTCCCTCAACATCTGATTTCCACAAGTTTGGAAAAGGCTCGGAGCCCAGTATCACACATTCCCCATAGGGCATCTCTCCATGAGGCAGTCTGCCTGAATAAGACATCAAATCTTTTAAAGTACAGCATGACAGAACAAACAGTATAGCTACATAGTAGTCTTTATTCACTTTCTTTAATTTATGTGGTTATACAAGCTAAAGGGTATAGCTCTTAAAAACAATCTTCAAGGTTAATTGGAATGTGAATGGAATACAATACAGAGCACTGTATCCTTTAGTAGTTTTATTTTTCCCCTATGGCAATAGAAATTACATTTTTAGCTTCTCTTTTCATCAAATGAATACACAGGGACACTACAAGAACAGAACAGACTACTGGTTTTCACAGCCTTATTTACTCAACTTCTGTTTATTCAATTGAATCTAGCTGGGGAGTTAGCATCCAGCATGACATGTTTACTGCTGTTGGTATGCAGGATACTCTAGAAAATATTAAGTGTTGAAATAAAGTGTTTTCACTGCTTAAGCATCCCTGGTTTACTCACCATGCGTAACACATTTCAAAGGCACACACAGCGCACAAGCAGAAACTTACAGAACAAAGTCTTCACCTGAGTATTTTCACACACGTTGGAGAAACCGATTCTATTCTCTGTCAGAGTAAATCAATGTTTATACCATCTCAGAAATCTGACTAATACTAGCAGTTACTGAAGAGACAACTGAATTTTGGACATAAATTTAATAAAAGTAACATAAGACAGGTAAACACAGATTAAACAACAGTTATTTCTATTTCCTTCAGGCTTCTGCAACCAACAGATAGATTTTTAAGTGGTTGTAGGTGTTCTGTGTTCTCTAGGATCTTACTGTTTGAAACTTAATCACCACGTATTATTTTTCCTCTCAGAACATTTACAAGGATAAGGCAAATATGTGCAGATACAACTACCTAGAAAATGACTTACATAAAAAAGCAGAACCCAGTAAGCAAAGACATGCAGGATTTAGAAATTTGGATGCACTATTCTAACTAAAGGTCCTAAGCGTGCTTTAGTTTTCATCATTAATTTCATCCAAGACCATTGTATTTAAAGATGACAGTGCCATGGTAGGTACAGAAAAGTCAACTTAGGTGGATGCACAGATAGCCAATCATGTCTACTGACAGCAAACTTGGATGCTATCATTTAAAGAATTTTCCAAAACGCCCCTACAACTGTATACATCCTTTACCCGGCATGCCTTTCTCTCTCCTCCCCAACTCCCCCTCAGTGGATACCAAAATTCTATGCAATGCTATTTCTACTGTTCTTTAACTCAATGTTCTATCTTGCAGCCAAATACTAAGTTCTTAGGCAAATAAGAGCATTCATGTTCTTGAGTAGCCATGCTTCCTTCTGTACTCCAGATAGTTGTTGAGATGTGTACCCAGTCAGTCAAAAATACTTGCCAATCAGATGCAACTGACCCTTCCCATTGAGGAAATAAAAAGAATGCTTTAGAATATGCCATCTCTCTCCGAGAAGACATGTGATGCCTCTGTACAACTTCTCCAGCTGACAGAGTTGTCTTCTGTACAGCATCCGAACCTCACACAGATCACAGCCACATAAAAGCATCACGACCTTCAACACGTCTGATACTGCGGACAGGATGATCCCACATCAACTCTGCTGGCAGCCCTGGCTGGCTCAGCAGGCCAGCTTCCAGCCCCTGAAGTCTAGACCTGCTTACAGCCTCCACTGGCTGCTGAAAACTCCTTTGGAATGAGCTATCTGCGCAGTCTTGACAACAAGAATTACTATACGGGAAGGTTAAGCCCTAGAAGCAATCCTCTCAAACTTCAAACTTAATCCCAATGCCTACTCTAAGGTCACATACTAGATTATTTAGTATTTTGTGTAGGAAATGCATCCTAATTCAACACTCCTTGTAACCAACAAGGTGTTGGACAGGACTCCCAAAGAGATGCTCATGTTGTAGTTGATGGCAGTTTGCCTCAACTTTGACAGAAACTTCCCTGGACTGCTACATTTTCCCCTGTAACACTATAAATTCTAGTCAGTTTATATACTCTTGTATGTGGAAAAAGCTACAATGATTTTACAGTTTTCTCTGTACAAGATCCAGCAATGTTCTGCTGAAGAGAATCAAGTAGGGCTTTAACCAGCCCCATTGCTTTACAACACTTACTGTACACATTGAGAAAAGATAAATCTGATATCAGTCAGGGCCTGCGGGACTCGAGAGAGAAAATAAGTTCTTAAAACATCTGGTGGTACATATATTATAAGTGAACAGGTTGGTGAAAATGCTCATTGTAATTGTCTCAATTCAAAATAGTTTGAATTTCCTGTGGAGATTGGGTATTTTGGGGTCTATGCACTGACAGCTCTTTACAGTGATAAGAGGACACTTATCAAAATGTGTTTCATTTTATTAATCAAGTAGAATATGAGAAACTGGCAACGGTGAAAGGAGGCAAAGTGTTTGTTCCATTTGGCATTTCTGTTGAAAGCAAACACAGCAACTAAGTGTCTAACACCAGAAGTTGGGACTCCTTCACAGTCAGGACCGTGACTACCCACAGCATCTGAAACAGGGGAGTGAATGATCGTAAAAAACGTCACTGAAAGAAACTGAAAAGATTTGTTTCTGATTTTCTTAGATAATTAAAAGAAAATAGAGCCAGGTGAAAAAGTACATGTCACTACTCTTTCCAGATAGATTCCCCAATTGGCATTTCCTTCTAGTATCTACCTCACTACTGAGCACAAGGCAAAACTTCGTATTTCTTCCCTCAAATCTTTCATAAACATGGACCATTGATTAGCCCGCTCCAATGCCTCCTTATTTCCAAAAGATACAATTGTATTGATTTTTAGTTTGGTGCTTCCTTTGAAAGTACAAGGTAGATTGTGCCTCATTTTCTAATTTGTCAATCTTCACTCTATACATCCACCTTATTAGTAGTTACTTCCAAGCTGTCTCTTTCTTTGGCAGTATACGTAGCTATGTAGACAACGTATTGGCAGTATTTAATTTTTTTTATATGCACCTTAGTATACCCTGCACTTTCTTCTACTATGTTCTTATTCTTTATATATATATATAAACATAAATTAGACTTTTTATGTACCAAAACTACTAGTATAATCTTTTTTTAATTTTCACATGCCTTTTTTAAAAAGCCACTTGATTTATACAGCTTTTTGATCACTTATACCAAGAAGCACATATATAGTCTAATCAGACTTGATTACTGTCTGACTCAGGCACTGCACAGTTAGTTTATGACCAGTTTTTCTGTTGGATATTTCCTCATGTATTGTCATGCCTTACTATATTGTATTTAAGCCCTTTTAACCTATTTCCCACCTACAGCTACAGTTCTCTTGGTAGAAATTCCAGCACCTCCTGCTGTGTTGGATGTCATTTCTTCCAGTTCCATAGCTTTAGTAATAAACCTTCAATGCAGTTAGACAGCCAACCTGTGTTATCATGGACCAGCACAACATGAGACAGAGGCTCAATAAATGATACAGTTGTGGGATTCATTACAAAGTCAGATGAGCTCTTTGTCATTTAAGCAGACAGGAGAGACTGACATTAAAATACGCTTCATTAAAAGTGAATTTGAGCCTCAGCATTCACTGTACCAAAACATCTGGAGACGGTCTAATTTATACTGGAGTGCCTTAGAAAATATTTGAGCTTCTAACTAAGCACAGGGGATTTGGCAAGTAAAGGGCTTCCATTTCTGTATCACTATATACTTGAGGAGGATTTATTTTTATGAATGCCACAGTACCTCCTATCAAGTGAGAAATCATGGACTAACTACCATGGACCATTCATATTAAGAGCTATAATTTCAGAAAATATTTCATAGTTTGATTTGGCAAATTGTCCAGTAAAATAAGCAGTTAAGTAGGTAAGCTTCTGTGTATTCCTTTATTTTACACATTCATCACTCTTCTCTAGATAAGAAAATAAAATGTGAATTCGGGGAATAACAGAAACAGAAGAGATACAGAAACAGAAGAGATGCAGAGGAATCCGTATGATAGCTAGATCACAGAAGTACCTTCCCCTGTCTTTGCAGTATAAACATAAGGAGAGATCTATTCTATTAGAAAAATTAGTTTATTGCTTTTGTCTGTTCTGAAAGGATGATGTTGTTTACCTAATGTTCTTAATTCTTGACCCTCATGCTTAATTATTGTGTGGTACTTTCTTGGATCGTTAGGACTACAGATAAATCAGACAAAGTAAAGCAAGAACTTTAAACACTTAAGTAAACAGATCACAATCTAGCTCAAAGAACCATTATGGATTGACAATCAAGTTTTCAGAGTGCCTTGGAAACAGCTAACATCTGTTTTCTAAAAGCTTTTCTCTTCGAAAGAAAGCTTGTTACTATGTTATCAAAGAAATGCAAAGAAAAAAATTGGACCAAGACATGCAAAAGACATAACAATGAAAATCAGTACATCAAGGGAGGTGGAAATACCAGTAAAATTCCTTGCTTCTCTTTTGCACATTCATCGTGATTTGTTAATACATCAGAACTGTTGACTCAAGTTGAGCATATGTATCTTCACACTCTTGCTTTTGATCAGCAAAGGTACCATGAAAGACAGAGGCAGGAATGCTCATGTAGAATACGACAGTATGCATTGTGAACTAATTTCACAAGCCAAAAGAAAACACTCCATAAACATAACAAAGCAAATACTAATATACAGCTACACACTGGAAACACCAACATCTTTCATTTCAACCTTGATTTGCATTTTTCTATTTATGCTTGTTTAAATCGAAAGACCTTTCCCTGAGAACGTCTATTTTAAAATAATTAGATGTCATGTTCATTAATATATTTTAAAATATTAATATATCCTAATTTGCATAGGTTGATAATATTGAAAAAATGCAATGCGGGTTAATTGATCATCAGGAATGGAGTCTCAGTTACGAGGTATTTCATTGGTTTGGGTTCTTTTTAAGGAAAGAGATCAACCCCCATTATCTTTCACAACTCTCCATCTTCTCATAGCTGTTAATCTAGAAAGTTATTTCTAAATTTGTTAACTACTAACAGTATAGCTCAAACACTTGGACAATACTAATTAAAAATGACAAAAATTAGCATATTACATTTCTAGGCAACACCACAGCAGGAACATCTTGGGATCCTCAACTAGTAATTCTTGCTGTGATATTCTCTGTTAGTAATTATTTAGGGAGGGGAGAGAAAGATCATCACAAAAACAGTTCAACAACAGCTGTTTACATCTTCAAAAGTTTGCTATTGACATCAATTCTAATTTCACTTCATCGTCAAATGAAGAGTGGAAATCAGAATGAGTCCCAGTTCATGCAGAGACACCATTGAAGCAGAACTTTAAAGATTCAACTCAAAGAAGTTGCACTTGGTGTGAGAGTAGAAGAATATGACCCCAGGGAAAAATAATCCGCTATTAAACTACACGTGTTATTTTAACCCAACAATTTTAATTGTAAACATTTATATTTAGCAAATGATGGAGCATAAAACGCACAAATTCGCTGTGCTAATTGCTTCACGGTTCAAAGGTAATCCTTACACTTTCTACAACAGTATCAGCTGTTGTCAAGATGCTAAACATATGTGAAAGCAAACAACATAATGCAATTAGTTAATTTTGGTAGATTTGCACAAGTGTTACCAAAGCAGAGTTTATTCCAAGTACACCACAAAATTATAAGGAAAAAAACTCAGTGAGTTCCCGTATGAGCAAATATATAACTTTTTATTTTTGATACCACTTATTGCTATATCACTGAACAAAGGAAGACGATAAATGGTTCAATATTGCTTCTTGAAGTGTAGTGTAGAATGACTCCCTATTGGTATCCCTGCTGCTGTTCTGCTGAGGGTACAATTGAAAGACATGCAAGTACTTCACCGTTTTCTAAGACAAGTAAACATTTAGACAGTGAACCACAGAACAAGGCCTTGGATGTAAAGTAGCTGAAAAACACAGAACAAAGTAAATCAGTAGCCTTAGCACTGTTTACCTGACAATAAAATATGTAATGGAAATGTGAACAACCATTTGTTCACCAGGTACAGATGTGATCCATTATTGGTAGTGTTAGGGATTTTGCACTATCAAAGTGAATTCCCTACCATCTAAAAACTGACCAAACACAATTTCTGATGCACGGATGTTAATTTTTATATTGAAGCTCTATCAAGATACTCTCAAACAAGAAAACGATCCCAGAAAATGTAGAGCAACTGATGAGCTAAGTAAACAACCGTTTCCCTATTTTACAGAAAGAGAACTAAGGAAAACAACCAGGTTATGACTGATTTAGTCCAAAATAGCATAAATGCTTCTCAGCTAGCTCTTACCCTACTGCAGTACTGACAGCAGCGTAGGCAGTTAAACTACTCCATTATGTACTCGATGTTCTGGGCAGTTTCATAGTCAAGACGAAGTTGCTATACAAGATAGATAAAACTTGATCAGGCACATTGAATATCTACCTTGTATAGCAGTGCTGACTTGTCTAACCAGTTCTAGTTCCGCTATTTATTACGATCTGCTGTAATTAATAGCAGAAATATAAGTGAACTTATAACTGACAATTTCCTGTCCCGTACCTTGATCCTTTCTAAAGTATTGTTGTAAGCACTACTTCTTCTAAACACCAATGAGGCTGACAAAACATATACAAAGTTGTTTAAATATCAAAAAGATCAAAAACGTAATGTTGGCTAAAATGCCCTTTTCAATTATATTTATTGCTTAAGCCTTAGAGCACAAACTCACTTTCTTTTTTTTTTTAATTTACAAGTGTGACTTCCCAGCTGTTGCTCTCAAATGAAGTCAATATTTGTATATTACTTTAATGAGTTGCTAGTAACCCAGACTCCTAAAGCACAGCTGTGGTTTTGGAATCAAACATGCAATTCTCATAGATTTCAGTTACCAGAACTGCATTGCTTATTCTCCACCTCTTTTACTTTTTATTTCTGGCACATCAAGTTAGGACTTAGGGTATTTTCCGTTCTCTTCCCTCCACGCTTTTCAAAGGAGTCGTGTATGAAGAGGTGGTGTTTGGTGGCTCCACCGAGCAGCTGGGATACTTTGATATCTACTGGAGTCCAGCTGTGAATGTGGATTGAAAGGATAAATCAAATCCCAGCAGACTATGATTTCTAAGATTAATGTTATTTTTCTTCAGGCCTCTTGGAAAATCTGAGGCAAGCCTGTTTATCAGTGCACAACTCCAGAGAAACAAACCTTAGCAACACATGTAAATGAGTCTTGACCACTACATAATTTTCACAAGTTTGGGGACCTATTTACTCATAATTCTCCTTAACTTTTGTTTGGCTGTGCATGGTTTAAGCATTGAGAACTAGTTATATAATGCATAGCCATTTTAAAGATTTCGTGTTTACAAGAAGTTCTGTTTCTTTTCCCTGTTTATAAGAAGAATATTTCCTCTTCCTTTTATACTGAGAGGCCAATCATGAACTCAAACATTAATGAACCTCAGCAATACATGGCACGAAGAGAATATTACTATCAGGCATGCAGGGCAGGAGCAAAAGGTTAATTCTGAAAAATAATTAAAGCTGTTTAGAAAATGGGAAGAAGAAATTATCTCACAGTCCTTCCCAAATACATACATATTTACTTGTTAATAGAAATTGTCTAGGCAATTTTAAAAGATTTTCACCAGCAGACCACATTTGAAACACCTCATAGTGCAGAGTTAAGGGTATCAATACTTGTCCCAGGGTAAAGGATACAAATTCTCATATATTCCCCAGGTCTTCCCTTGCTCTTCCCACCACTACAGCAAAACCACAAACTCCTAAAATAACAGTTATGTTTGTCTGTCTCCAACTATAGTTTTGCTTCGCCAAACCCTTCAAAGTAGCCAGAGCTGTATCAGAAAGAGCACGTCATTAAGCATGTAGAACAGAAATTAAGGTAAAAAAGCATAATTTCTCAGAAACCAAAAATTCAGTTATGGACAAAAGCGAAAGATTATCACGGAAAATTTCTCCTTTTTATCTACCACTTCCAACTTACCCGTATCTCTCTGCATGCTTCAGATGTAACATATGTTTTGTTTAGTCTTTTTTAAAATTAAATTTCATTTCATAATTCTTAGTTGTGTTTCTGTCAAATTTAGAGTTCAATGTCCTTTCTTTCTGTAACATTGTTCCACCAAATGATAACAATACTTCAGTGGCTAGACACATATGGAAACAATTAAAGCAGGACTATTAGTGACCTGTAAAATAAAACCTAGATTATTCTAGGCACTTTGGATAGTCTGGATAGTCGAAAAAGTTCTCTTGGATATCCAACAAAACTGCTTACAAGCAGTATTGCCTCTTCACCTGTGTGGAAAAAAGCAAGTTTTGGGAAAAGAAAACCCATTCGATACGGACTAATATTGGGAAAGGGAGCTAAGTATAAACTCAAATGTCTGGAAAGGCATTTTAGATTTTTTTGGCTGATAGAAAAGAACATGTTATTTCTAATGTGGGCTCCTACTTCTTTAATCTGCGCAGAGAATCATGCATCAGGTTTCAGCATAGCAGAAAAGGTGAGTGGAGGAGAATGGAAGGGACAAAATGATCTTTCAAATCGATAAATTCAAGCCCATACAATAAACTGGCTGCATCATTTCAGATAAGCCGTTTGCCTGGCTAAGTCAGGGGAAAACTGTTGCATGTGGGACACTTTTGAGATTCTTTGTTCCTGACCAGATCTCCACCAGCCAAAACTCACCCTAAATGAAGTGGAAATCATCCTGACTGCAAAAACCTAACCCTCACATAACTATCATGGTCAGGGCTTTAGCTGGCTGGGACTAGGCTACTGCAATCGACTTATCCCTACATAAGGATTTATCCTTTTTTAAAGCAATGCATTTAAAAATCAAGCTTTAATATGGCATCAGAGCATCTTGGTGACTGTGAGGAGGGAGAGTAATCCAGTTTGTGGTACAGTTTCATTTCACTATATTTGCCCTCACGAAAGATAATGATACATACTCATCTAGCACTGTTATTCTTTCAAAAATAGCACATCTTTTACCTTGATTCACCAGCAGTGCTAATACTGTCTTATGTTCTGTTCGGTGGGGAAAGAAAAACAAGAAAAAAAAAAAAAAAAGAGAAAGACAATTGCTAAAAATACGTGCATTATTTTTATGTAACATACATCGCACAAGTGCTCTTTTACAAAGGACTTTCAAGACATGTCTGCTGCAAATTAATGCATAGATCTAAAGTCAGTACTATTTCCTATCATCAGAGAGTTAATTTGCATGTAACATTTTATTCTTGGTATGTTTTAGGACATTTGTATTGGGTTCTTCCATTTTGTCAGAAGAACTCTACACCACTAGATGTCACTGTAAACAGACCATTGTGAACCACACATTCCAGGTACTGCGTTTACGGAGGATGCTGCTCTAGTACTGTCCCTTTTAAAGATGAAAATTAAAAAGAAGGTATTTTCCAGTCTTATTGACTTGCTCATTTAGTCGAAGATGAGTAATTGCCAAATTTCAAATACATATTGAAGCCCCAGCATTCAGGTCTAAAGGTACAATGAGTAAAAACATCGATAAGACTTGAAGGATGGGGATGATTACAAAAGCTACCACTACCTTATTTATTAGCTGATAACGTCATGCATAGCCAGTCAGTTTATGATTATTTCTTAAGAAAGCATTGTAAGTATCTGTCTCATTAGAGAGCAGAAGTAGCAGACAGATTAATGCACATATGCTACAACATTAATTAGAGAATAAGATTTTGCAGAAGATTGGTAATTTGATAATGACAATTGTAGCTGCAATTAATTGAGTCTTTTCTGGAAATCTGCTGAGACATAAATGAAAAGAAATCACAAGGATGCCAAGATCCAGCCAGAGGTGGAAAGAAGGCAGGAATTGTCTTCAGAGTAAGACAAAATGCCTCTCAACAAAGCAGAATTTGCACTATGATTTTGCAATTATATTCCATTGTCTGCATTGGCTTCTAATGGAGGAAAAGAAAAATCAGGCCACATTAAAAAAAACCTTGTTTTTAACATAGACAAACAAATGTTCCAATCAGTAACATAAGCAATCAACAGTTAAAATGTCCTTAATAATAGGATGGTGGCAACAGAATAATGGTAGGAGAAAATAACTATTCAAATTACCCTGCTCAACTGACATTTAATAAATTCATATTTAAAAAGTGACATTTAGAGAACTAGATGATAATGCAAATGAGGGCTATATTTATGAAGGGGTGAAAAAACAGCCTCTAATCTCAAGTATAAGAATAACCTGGGTTTTGGTACCTGGCAAAAAAATATTGAAACTTGCTGATGGATAGTGAGTCTGTGCTTTTATATACTGTTCGGAGCTAAATGCCAGGTTTCTCCATCTGCCCTTACTGCCATTGCAGCAATAACTTTCTAGCACTGGCTCGTTCTTGTTTGTCTGTGTCACCTTCTTGCCATGAGCTATTGTTTTTCAAATATAAAATGGTCCAATGGGCCAATGAGTTGCTGTAGTCTACACACTCAGACATTGCACTGTGCCAAACAGCAGTTTGGCTAATAACTTCCCTAAGATAAATTTAATATGTGGATGTTTTAGTGTATTTATGAATGTATATTACACATTTCTATCCTGCCTAACAGTTTCCACTATAACAAGGATATTACAGTTCTTTATGAGCACTTCCATTGTCTGGAACAGTCCCCAGAGATTTAACAGAGGCTTTTTGTGCTCTCTTTTGCTCAGATGCAAAACCAAAATATAAAGAACATTTTCAGCAACAAAGTAAAACTTATTTTGCATAGCACTGAAAATGCAGCGCCAGGGTGGTATTACCCTTGAACCACTCATCTGCCTTGGAACAAGGAATCCAAAGGAATTTCCTTGAGCCAGGTCACGATTTTGTCTCCCATCACATTTTCACAATGCATATTTCTTTTGTTTTTTGTTTTTTTTTTTAAAGTTTGATATTCACTTGCATTTCACTATTACTAACAACAATTTTGGACTCCTAGCACTTCATTGCTAAACGGGACTACACAGTTTATGGGACTTGGCAGTAGAGTCAAACATTCTAAATATTACATACTTGAATCTCAGATTTAATAATATTGTCTCTCAATACATCTATTAAGTGTTTGTCCTGGCTTATAGAAGGAGCTGCCTTCACAGACATAAACCATTAGATCATTTATTTATTATGGATCTTTGATACAGTACAAGACAGTTTTCTCTTGCTGCTTTATAATGTAGTTAATGCCTGTACCACATTGCAGAACTGTGATATTCTACAGAACGTTTAAACTATTCTGGCATAAAGCTTGGGAAAGGAAGAACTGAAATCCTATTTGTGGCAATGTCAAAGATGCACAGAGTGGTGAGGAAGGAATTGAGTTAGAAATTTCAGAGCAGCCTTAATGCTATTCCCTTGTTTATGTGTTATGTGTTTTTAATCACATGATTACTCAAGATCGAGCCACATGGCACCAGCCTCACCCAGTGATGAGATCAGAGAGTGTAATTATAGAGTTAGAATGATGGGCAAGAATGTTTGGGAATGGTATTTTGTATTTTGAGAGACAAAAGGATGCATTAGGAGGATGTACAAAGAGAAAGTTCTAATTCTTAAAATTTAACTACATCAGATATTTAATTAACTCCCCAATTTGTGTCAGACACAGCTAAAGATATGCAAATGACCATTGTCTTTGCTTTTAAAGAGCCCATATTGACTCTGACACTTACACAGGACTGGAATGAAGATTCTTATCAAGTCCCAAATACATACGCTACACAACAGCTTCTTCATGCAGCTATCACATCACTCACTAGCTGTAATGCCAAACCATTTTGAAAATGCTTAGAACCATTCAGGTAAGTCTACAAAACAACAACGAACTACTGGAAACCGAAGACATGCCATAGTCCTCAGAACTCACTCTCTTATCTAGGGTTGCATATGGGACACTATGTAACATTCCACAGAAAGAGAATGACCAGCTCCAAAAAACACCTGCTCAACCTCCCGTCTTGAGTCACTACAGTAGACTCTTGATCACCTTTTTTCCCCCAACCTATTTCCTAATGATCTTACTGAAATGGTATAAGTTAATCTATAGCAATGACATCTTCATTAACACTTAGATCACATCTCTGAGAGTTACAGAGAAGTTACACTGTAAGACTAGGGTAGATATAGACCTTCAAATTTATACTTACAATATAATATTATGCCCCTTTGAAATACAAATATGTCACGCTATACTATTTTTATTCTTACCCATTCTTTCAGAAAAGCTAATATATTATTCTGTATTGTGAAATTTTTATTTTTTGTTACAACTAAAGCAAACCAATCCGCAGTTAGCTTAACCTACGCATGCAAATTTGTCAAGTAATTTAAACAAATATCCTTAGAACCACCGCAAAAATCACACACCATCACACTTCATTCCAAGATCAAAATACATTGAAAATAATCTATAACTAAGAATTGTCCTATCACTCAAGTCTTCTAGTGAATACTCTATTCCAGAAATGTCAGTTAAAAAAATGAGAACCTTGAAGTTACTCATTCATAGCACTCACTACCTATTTGTCCACCAAAGCATGACATATGTTTTCTGGTTGTTATATTCATGAAGGTGTAGTTAGAATCTATAAACTACTTTTAGCAGAGTTCTGTTTGTATGCAGCATCAACTCATACTTTTAATTAAATTTTGCCCACTTTAAGGTTTTAATCTTTAAGCCCTTTAATCTGGGCACTCCTACAAGCTACATGCGGAACCAAAGAGCAGTAGGTATGCTTGCTAGACGTGTATGTGATGTTAAACAACAGATCAACAAATAACTGTAACAGAAATCTCATATTCTTACCTTCCTGACTAGTGTAAGGTTTATACCCATGAATTATAGTTTTGCTTAGTCAATTATATTAAATACATGATGTGCATTATTTGAAGGTTTTGTTCCAATGTTATGAATTACTAATACTGCTACATTATTTAATTCCTGAAACGTAACAACAGTAATACCATTCACCCATAGCTGTCAGAGGGCTCTGGCAAGTATCCCAGAGACTTAGGAAAAAAAAAATGTGCTTTGCTACTGATCTGATTGATATTTTTCAGGAATCGACTCCTATGTTTGTGCACAGCCAATTTTGTCACTTCTTGCCTGATCGCTGTATATAATTCCCAATGCAACATTTTTCTAACCATTGAGACACCACGCAAATACACAGGGATGTAAAACACATCTCTGCACCTTGGCTCGGACAAGTTTTAAGCACCTGGAGCAGCCAGTCTGCAAAGGCAAACAGGCACCAGGCGCAGGTAACGCCTCATGTGATGCCAGCCAAAGGACACAGTAGCTGTTGCACATGTGCTACGAAACAAGCCCTCGCTCTTACTCGGTGGGGAAGTTCACTGTATATATCTCAATAAACCTATGATCAACCTGGCTTTAATAATTCACACTATGGGAAAAGATCAGCTATAGTAAAACAGACAAATTGATTGCTGATTACAAGATCAAGCCACTTCAGCACTAAATAACCCAAGTGAACTGGTAAGAAAACTGGAGTGCAACCAAACCCCCAAATGCATCAGTGTTAGTGCATCCCTGTAGCAGCAACACTGATGAATAACATGACAAGCTAAATTCAAGTTAATGGCCAAGTAATAATTTAGGGCATAATTGCATATAAATTAAATATGAAAAGTAAAATCTTCGTGACAAATTATGTATTTAAGACTTTCAGGCAAGCCTCTGAACTTTGAAAGGATCCTCATGTAATTCACACTAGGTTAACTCAGCTCAAATATGCCAATATAGACACTTAATCCAGTCTGCAGAGCCCATCATAACAGTGCAAGAAACAAAATGAACCAAAAATGAAAGTAAGATTATTTTTTTTCATTCCCATCAGCATTCTTACTGGTGATTAGCTATGTATTATTCATGGGTTCTGGATTGTTCTTCATTAGTTTAGATTAGTTAACAATGCCCACAGACACTTTGAACATTCAGTAGAAAGACAGCAATATTAAAACACAGAAAAAATTAAATTGCCAGCCTGGCAGTTTTCTTGGTGCTTAAGAATTATGGGTATGCTGGTGAAGTATGACAATGGTCATGGAGGATGTAGTTACTAGTGTACAGTTAGTGAATTCAAAACAAACTCCTTAGGAAAGCTCTATCAATAATCTTAAAAAAATAACCAGAACCTGTTACTTTGCAAAGACAACAACTGACTGTGAACCTCACAAGTCAACAAAACCATAGGAAGCAAATTGTCATCGACTACAAATGGCTCTTTGCAATTATTCACTTCTTAGAATGCAAGACAGTTTCAAGGAAAATCATTACATATTCATTGCTTTAAAATGGCAAGGTAACTAAAAGATAAATCTCCAAAGAACTCAGAACAAGTAACTTGTTGGGGTTTTTGTTTGTTCTGCTGGTTGTTTT
>VWYH01005842.1:467037-659290 GCA_013399365.1 Pampusana beccarii | reverse complement strand
TTTTTTTTTTTGGGGGGGGGGGGTGTTTGATTGTTTTTCAATAAAGATAACACAAGCAGATATCAATTTTGCTGTAAAGAGGACTGAAGCTCTAATAGCTTCCAAAACTTCCACGAACATGACCACATGCACACAGCCATATGACCCCTGCTCAGACTGTACCGAGCTGGCTTTCAGTGAGGTTTGCCTCTGTACTGCCTCAGGTCAGCAACTCCGGCAACTGTCTCATCCTGTTCCCAGACTGCAGGTCCAGACTTAGAGTGCACCTACCCTGCTAGGAATGAGTGGAGCTAGTGCTAAACTAAACCGCCTGCACTCATAGTGTGATGGAGTTGCTTGGAAGTTCATCTCTCAGATGTGGCCTAGACTCAGGTCTGACAGTATTTTTCTTTTTTTTGCGAGCAGTTGGTGTCCTGGTTCTGTTTCACTACTGCATTTTAAACTCTTTCCTTCCCACACCCCAGCCTGCTCTCCTGCCCACAGTGGCCTACCAAGCCTGGATAAAAACATTATACATAATTGTTAAACCTTAGATTACAAAATACCGTATTAGACTAATCATAGATATTTATAGTCTACATAAATTTTGTTTGCTCATCCATGGCAAGCATTTAATAAAGCTAGTTCATCTGGAAAGAAGTTAAATTAAATAATCCAAAATGAATATGATGCATATTCAGAAAAATGCAGTGTTCAGAAGTAACAAAAATAAAATATAGGCCTGCGGCGGGGGGGTGGGGGAGAAGGTGGCAAACAAACTCAAAAAAACTCACAACACAAAACAAAAAACCCCACACCCCAAAAAGCCTGTAAATTGTTTAATTATTCCACCCATTTATGTCTTTCTACCACCAAAGAAAACAATTATTAAAGGCTAATAAAATACCAGCTTTGTACAATTTTTTTTTGGTAAATGGAAGCTCTGATAACTGTCCCTTCCTATCTAAGTGCAAGCTAAGATGCCCTATCTTTCTGACAGGGAAAAGGAAGGGTGATAAATTGAACGATCTTGACATTTCAGTCAGATAAACATAACAGAAACAGAAAGTTAAAGATCTTCATCACTTGGGGTGAAGTGCACAGAGTATCTTTCTATGCAGCTATGTTTACGCATTTGTCTCCAACCAATCTCCACAGTTAATGTTGTTAATGACTTGGGGATTAGATGAACAACCATGAATACACAGCTGCTGAAGAGATACAACACCCTGACAGCTGTACTGAATAAGAACACTGAGCACAACAGAACTAGGTACAGTTTCTAGGATCTGTTTGGGAGAACACCCATGAAAGCTCCTCATCGCCTTCACCCAGCTCCACCCGGGAGAATCAACCAAGCAGGAGATCAGCCCAGATGGTACAAGCCTCCCCTCGATTAGATCTCAGAGTCCGTGCTCCACCTCCTTGTCTCGGGAAGCAAATTACAGTTTCAGCTCCATAACAAACGGGCAGAATCTATGAGTACTAACTTACAGGCTAAAATCTTGCAGGTTACACAGCCCCTGCTTACAGTCACTCATATCAACTAAGCCTGAATTGCTTCTTCTGTAGCCATGGAAACATCAAACTCGTGAATGATATCTGTCCTTACCTTTGTCAAAGACAATCTGATTTTTAAACTGTCTGATGGTAATGACATTCTACCACTTTTTTTTAATTACTTGACAGTGTTCCTTGCCAACTGAATAAAAGAAAAGTCTTCCTCAACATTCATACTTTATCCTTCACCTATTTGGCTTCCCAAATGTCCAAATTGCACAGGGTGTCACACAGACATTGTAGTTTCGCAGCTCTGCAGTATTTTATTACCATCCCTAATCACATGCCACAGGTCTTGTGCTGAGTTTGCAAAGCCTCAGGATGCACCTCTCTTGGCCTGCTTGGATTATTATTAGTTTAGCTGTAACAACAATTTTTCTATTGAGCAAATGGCTGTAGTTATTGTATGGTACAAGTAACATTTGTACATAGATAATAGCAGAACGTAGTTACCCTGTGTAGAATGGGATATTTAAAACAAGCAGAGAAATACAGGCCTGCAATGGTAGCAGAGGCTGTGAGAAGTGGAGACACAGGATACTGTGGAGTACGGGCAGAAAATAAAGAGATGGAGCTCAGGCTTTGCACTGGAGACCTCAAGGTTACAAATTCACCAATTGCCAGCTAAATAAAAGCAAAACTGGAGCTGGACAGAAATAGTTTCAGGGGTAACAAAGAAAGACTTCATAAAATATTTAAAAAATCACACAAAACATGGAGTTGCAGATGAAAGAAAAGCACGTTAGCAAACTTAAAAGAAGGAATGCATGTAAATGATAAAGGAAGACAAAAGTACGATCATTTTCCTTCCAATAAAGGACTCAGAATCCTGACAACTTGCCAACCTGTTCCCTGCCACAAGCCTTCTGGATTGAAGCCATCAGCCTAAGGACCAGATGAGAAAGAAAAAGGTGAGCACAGCACCAGGAAAAGGGGTAGATAGTAAGACATGTGCAGTGCATAACAATTTTAACTATATTATGGAGACTTCTGTGCAGTAGTACTCATTTTTTCTATTTTCTGTAACAATCAAATCCATATCAGTAATAATAATCCTTTGTTTTGACTGTTATGCTTTGAATATACTAACAATATACTCTTGTTTTTACACAGTAAATATTTCCTTTTTGCTTGTAAGAAGATTTGGAATGTAACGCCACGTTGTGCTATCCTCAGACTAACTCAGTTACAAATTTGTTCTGTATACACTGAACTCAGGCAGAAATTCCTCAAGGCCAAAGACAGGTAAGGATTTAATTTAGTATACGGTATGAACAAAACACCTCACAATTATCAAGCTGATCATATTTTCAGGACAGCATGCAAGACTGAAACAGTAATACATATTATCAACATCCCACATCTTAACAGAGCTCTTAAAACGCATACTCTGCCACAAACACTCCTACTGCTGTTTATCATAGAACACTTTAACTTCCCACATACCCCCCTTCTTTCTATAATTTTAAAACATGGCATACTTCTCCAGTACCTGTATCATACTACAAAGGCTGTCTTTAATACACTATCATATTGCACAGTTTTTAATTTAAGATCCTGTCATTCTTTGCAAGAGACTGTGATTCACGATTACTTCAGTAGCAGCATGAAATTCAAGAGTTAAGAGCAGGATGTGGAAATCTCAGTCATTCAGAGGAGCAGACGTTTCATGCCAGCAATTGGGACTTTCTGAGAGGAGAAAGTGACACTTTTCCTTCAAAGATGTGGAAGGAAAGAGACGATCATCACAACCCAAGAGATACCTCCCCATTTCTGCAGCCAGGACTGGGGAATTAAAATGACAGGAATTATTCCATTTTTGATGGGTGCTCATGAGACTATCAACCTACTTACACATACCAGAAGATGCTGAGATAGTTATGCTAGCTATAGTTTGAAAAAAATATGTCAAATTTCCTATGGATTTTCTTAATCTTTTTTTTTTTCCCCCACTTTTTCTTAACAACATATCTGTATGAGAACTTCTTCAACTTTTCTCATTGGTTTCTTGTAACTGACAGTTCATCTAGATAACAAATATCACTAATATTTTGTTTAATAACATTTGTGTTTGTCTTCTATTCTGAGTTTAAATTAATAGTGATATCTATTCTACATTTACACAGGTTGAATAAAAAAATACTGCCTTAGTGACAGATCTGAATTTTAGATCAGCTTGTCTCATTACATCTGTGGTAGATCTGGGGGACTCTATCTGTTCTGACAGGTTTAGCTTCTGCTGAACAACAATCCTCTCAACCTGCTAGCACTCAAATAGGAGGCACACACTCGCTGCAGGTAGCTCGAAAATTATACTGGGATTTATTCCCATTTAATGTAACACAGAGCACTTTCTCTATAATCTTAGTGTCACGACTCCACATACCTAAGCAAATACATTTTTAACGACTGAAGTGAGCTCTTTCCACCCCAAACAAACCTATTCATACGTTCAGGTCTAAATGTAATGAGCCATGTCCCTCATAATGGAAGACTATGAGAACGTGCAACACACACAGACTTTCAATGCTGGTGTTATACAATCACTTCTGGGTGTGCCTATATCAGAACTATTTTGAGTCAACAGTGTGGTTTGTCTTATTTGTAATGTAAATTTCGCAATTAAGTCTGCTGTATTACATGAACCAAAATTCAGTAAGGCAATAGATCGCATAAACAAGATACCTTTAGTCTGAAAGGAACTTAGCAGTTGTGCTCCAGAATTACACATAATTCCTTCCCATCCTGAATATGCATTCCATTTAGAAACCCAGACTAGAATTAGTGCAGAATACAATATCTGAAAAACATCTATCAGTGCAAACACCAGGTCCAAGACACCATCTTTTCCACTTCACACATTCACCTGTTATCCTGCACTACCTCCTAACACAGGCTTTGTTATTGGGTATTGTCGTGGCTTATAAAGATTGGTTTGGGTTTTTTTTTAAAGCACCAAAAAGAAAGTTCTAATTTGGGTTTACAGACCAGCATTATTTTCTATCCTGGCAGAGCTGCAGTTGCAGAAGCACAGTTTAGTCTTCAAACACGACGCACAAGTTCCTGAGCAGTCTGCATGTTAGGAAAGCAGTTCCTAGGCATGAAACAATTTGTTTTGCTTCCTTCCCGTCACTTCAGTCACCCCACTTGTGATACACAAAACCACAATAACAACAATATCGGTTACTCACTGTCATAGATAATTACTTGATATTGGCAAAATGTGCTTTCAGCTAGGATACTGGAGAATTACTTTATATTTTTATGAAGTAATCCTTGTATCACTGACTTCAAATTGCCCATGAAATATCATAATTCTAGGGATCTGGATATTGTCAGAGCATATTTTCTAATTTAACTTCAATATTCAGCTCATGTAATATACAATTTAATGACAGTGCATAACATCATCTTGAACTGTTCTTCACAAAAATAAAGAACACTTTTAAAGCTATTAATAGCGTTCGTATTTGCTGTGCATGCTAACAGATCATCTCCTTTATTTTTACAGCTAAAGTGTAGCCCTTCAGAATGTGTACAAGTCAACTACAAGCAAAGAGACCTAATATACCAAAATACGAGGCAGATTAAAGATGTGCCAACTGAATTTCAGATTCATAAGTGTCCCTCATGTAACTTGTGCCTAAAATAAACCCAATGCTAAAGAGTACACAAGTGCAGCACCACTGGAATTACAGCTTTTGCATTTCTTAGGGAAATAGCAGTGGGGAGAGAGAGAGGAAGTGAGAGGCAGCCAAGGATAAGAGAGAAAGAGGATGGGTGAACGTAACAGGAGTAGAGATACAGAGAAACTATTCAGTTGTTGGTTTTTTTTTTCTTTTTCATTTAATAATGCCAAATTCAGCAGCTACTGAGCTTATTTATTTGGTTTTCTATAAACAGGATACGATCCTTTTCAAGCGTCTAACAGGCTTCATAGTCTTGAGGGAGAGAAAACACAATCTGTGTGTCCTGGTCTACACATAAAGAAATTAAAATGCATCTACACAGAAACATGCAAATAGATGTAACTGCACCTAGTTAACATGCTAAGCAGGTTTCTACAATGTTTTTGCAGCATGTTAGTAAGATTAAAATTAAAACCAGCTGTCCATCTCTTCATCCTTGCAAAAAATCATGCATCTAATGGCAAAAGCATTAGAGTTTTGCATCTCCTAAGGTTATTCACTATGTAGATACCTGCATTACTTGACTAATTTTCAGCCTTTTCTCAAATTTACAGCTCTTAAGTGTACCACTCTGCCTAGCATCTATTTAAAAATGAAGTAACCAAATGCGTATTTTTGTATGAGTTTTATACTCTGTGAGGCAATAGTATTGTCCCAGCCCAAAACAATGAGGGTCTAAAGCAACCTAACTGCTAATAAATATCACAAACCACAACCTCCTGAAGTCTGATAACTCTTTTACTGCATACCTGAAATCAAAAGCCTCTAAAGGAAGCCTGAAGCGTATAATATTGTAGAGGAATTTGTGAAGAGATAGAAAGCATAAAAGGAAAAGGTCATGATAACCAGTGATTTAACAGATTGTGGGTGGAGAGGTGTTTGTGCTTCTGATAATTAATTAGCAGTTTTAGAGATCAAAGTTCTTAATTAAGAAGTTGTAAATACATGTTGATGAGCATTGTGATTTAATAATGATGAATGGCTTTACCATGTTACCATAAGAACATACAAAACGGAATTAGATCTTCCACAATTTAGCAGATACATTCATTATTTTTCTCACTAGTTCCACAGAAACACATACACTGTTTCAGTAAACACAAAGGCTGTAAACTTGAACTTGAAGGTTTGGCATAGATCACGTACTTTGTAAGCGGCTTAAAATGTTGAGCAAGTCATGGAGGGGAAAACCAAAGTATTTCTGAGGGCTACAAGGTCCATGAAGTTGCAATGAGGCAGCTTGCATGTTAGTTCGTTTTAATTCTCTTCAAAAGTTTACTGTTTGTGCTGAAATAAACCAGACTTCCACAATAACAGAAACGTTTTTGGTGAAGATGTTGTTAAAAAGATGACTAGCATACCTTAATCTGGAGCCTGTTTTCAATTACATAGAAGAACAAACCATGCACTGTGGAAGACGGCGTGTAGGGCGTATTCTCAAGTCTCCAGGGAAAGAGGCAGAGGAGTGTCCTGCTCTTACACAGGTCAATATAAGCACTGGTTCCTCACTTTTGACAAATTGCTTGCCCAGCTTATACACAATTACCAATAGCAAGTTTGTTATATAGAGGACAACTGGAAACACAACCAAGTTTTGCAAGAAAATGTCTGATATAACATAATTAATCTAACTCAAGGGACTGCTTTTTACACAAGCAACAACAGTATAGTCAGTAAGAAAGAAAACAAATGTTTTTCTTCTTCCCAAGTGTTAGCAGGGAATGATACGCAGCCCTTTGTCCTCTGATGTGACACTTAGAATTGTCTCCCATGATACAGCTCTTTCCTTCTTCCCTAGGAAAACTGGACAGAATGAGACTTTTGGGTTCTTCGGCAAAAGATGCTACTGCAAATGAGAAACAGGCATATTCATTCGGATAACACTAGAATTATGCTCTAAAGAAATCAGGATCCTGCAACTGTCACAATTACTACGGGTCAGGACCTGAAAAAACCCAGAAAAATTGTATAGAGCACTATAAATTACTTAGAATTCTGAACTGTAGCCAGACTATGCTTTTAGCTAGAAAATTCCGCATACACTTTTCCTACTGAAAATGGCACAAGTTTTCTTATGGGATCTTTGAAAAAAGTTAGTGTCAATCTCAGGGATTTAAAACCTACTTGAAGAGTATAACTTGAGCTTAACTATGGAGCTGCCAAGGTCTCTCTGTATAAATTTTACATAAGTTCACAATGCCAGAGTGGTGCCTGGTGGTTCACACAGCAAGTTAAAGAGCAGCCCCTACCAACACCTCACCAGCACAATTGCTTATAACAAGACAACACTGTGTGAGGAGAGGGAAAACAAGGCTTTATTAAAACCACCCTGCAATACCTCATAGCAATTTGCCCTGAGCAACACACAGCTTTTCTTGGGAAAGCAGTATTTTCAACAACGCTGATTTGCAGTGCACAAGATGGGGAACAGAGAAGCAGCGGAACATCTCAAAAGCCTGCAGTAAACAACTCCTGTTTGGCAATAGTTGTGGAAAGATACATGAAAAGAGCAGCCGAACAAATCTTTGACTTTGACTGTAATAAAAAGCTTACTTTACTCTTGGACCATTTGCAAAAGCACTAGTGAAGATGATTAAAAAGGAGCAAAAAGGAAACAGTATTTGCATTCATTCTGGTAATAGAATATGAAATTAAAGCATGAAGGGATTAATGTTTTAAAGCTTGACTTGCAGTGATAAAGCTAAGGTATTAGAAGAGACAACATAACCATTACAGGATAGACAAGCAAAGAAAAAGCAGCACATGCCTTAAAGATGAGCAAGGCAACCTAGAATGGAATTACAAAATGATTAATCAATAGAAATGAGAAATTGTACAAGGAAAGAGAGCTTGGTGAGACTTCTTATGGGACTCAACACTGCAGCCGCTTAAAGATAATGAAAGGAGCACAGCAAAGCCAAAGAAATGCTTTCATTCAGTAGCAAAGTCATTTGTGAACAGTTTAAATTACCCTAATCACCTCCCCTCCAGCCGTCAGTATGCTCTGTCTCTTTAGTTATTTAAAAAAAAGAGTTTGGGGAAATGAGTTCTGCGAATCTAAGCTGCAAAATAATTATACACACACCGTTTTAGCATTTTAACAATGCAATCCCAAACATTTGTTCTCATTAGAATGCAAATCGACTCATTTAATAATCCCACATGAGAATTCCACCACACTCAGCTTAAAAAGCGCAGTGGTATTCAAAATATTATTAATAAATGCCAAATATGGAAAAGCCAGTTTGTTTTGCCAGCAGCTCTGGGTAGATAAAAGACATACAGAACATTTTTTCCAACCAAATCTGTTTAATTGAAATTTAACAGTGGGAATGGTCTGGGATAGTCTTTAAAAATATGAAGGTGACAGTACCCTCTGCTTAGCACAGATACAATCACGTTCACTAAAGGCTGAGCACTACAGCCTGTCATACAAATCAATGACATCAATTTGCTTCAAGTAGAGTCTAATTTCAGTAAGCTACTTCACTGTTAATAGTTTTAACCTCTGGTACAGGTTCAAAGCACCGTTCTGAATTGTGTCATTTCCGATTTATCAATCCAAGTGGTGGTGTCATATTTGCAGTACTACTGCAGAATTTTGATAATTAGAGGACTGAAAAAACCCAAAAGCTTAGTAGTACTATAATAACCAGACCGTTCCTGCAATATGTATTATCCTATTCTTATCCTGGATTGCGATACGTTTCTACTGTTCAATAAAGTGGAATGTTTCCTAACCGCCACAAGGAGATCTAATTTAGCACAGAAATTAGATATATGCTAATTGAGCTCTCTAAATAATTAAGAAATCCGTAATGACCAGGACAGACACAAATAAATTAAAAAAAAAAATCTGACCCTGAACGATCTGTTTTAATGAGTGATTCTCACACAAAAATATATGAGAAGCAAGGTACACGTTGTCATGTTACTTTATCCAGATTCTTGATACCAGTATGAATTTGAAATTAAATATACAGTGTGCCATTCTTAGAGTGGGCATACAAAAGCCTGATAGAGAAAAACCAAAACGATCTCTGTGATCTGCCGCTTCAAGACCATGATCCGGGCTTGATTCATGGTGATTTAGGGAACAATTTGTTTTTTTCTGAGCGAGACAAGTTCTGCCCCTTCACTCATTCACAACAGCGTGATAGATCTAACAATACACCACAGATATGATTACTAGCTGCACTCAAAGTGGCTTGTTTCTTGCTCCAGTCCTCCAAATTTCACTCAGATGGATTCTGTTACTTCCAGAAGCCAACTTTCTGCACAGGAAAGATACTCACCTAGGGGTAAGCAGTGAGTAATCCAAAGAACACGCTTGCCATATTGCGCACACTCAGATTGGAATGTTTTTTCAGTACCGATTGGGGCAATGCAGCAGCTGCTGAAATATTAAAAGTCTTTTAAAGCTAATATAGTATGACAACAAAAACAAATTAAATATTGTAATATGACATGGAGTATAAATTGTCCTTGACACAAAGTTATAAATATCTGGAGAATCTTTATTTGTTTTGAAAATGTCAGCTTGTCAGAAATTTTCTTCTGACTGTTTTAATTACCTCTACACTGATGCACATTTAAGCCACAATAAACATTGCAGAAGTCTCAGCTTTGGGTTATGTAATTATGTGGTTAAGTACCAACTTCTGAAAGTTTTAAGAAAAATTAAAAGGATTTTGCGTTTTCTTCCTCAGAATGCTAGTATAGCACCGACTTCTTCCTGCCACATAAAGCTCTGTATCACATGCCGATTGCTCAACAAGATTACAGACATGTACAAAATAATCCAAAGCATTAACCTACAAGGTGGCAGTGCCAGCTCTCTTTCTGTTAATCACAACGTAATGAAGATCACAGAATGGTGTTTAACTCCTTCAGAGCCTCAGCTGAGGAGGACAAGATGGTGTGATGAATGAGGATGCGACGCAAAGATCTACCCCCATAACACACCTCCAACTTCACTACTCAGTCTTTTAATCACTAGATATTTCTGCTTCACAGGAGTAAAAATATACTGTAATGTAATTAACTGAATATCCTAGAGACACATAACCCACAGATGGACTAATTTAGTTTACTGGCAATATAATTGCCCAGTAGCAGTGAAGCAATGGATAATTATCCATTGTAAGCGACTGTTAAGTATGTCCTAATAGATTGGTTTCACCGATTTTTTTCCTGGGTATTTATACAACCTCCTCCATTAAATTTTCTGAGCACCTAAAACCTTCAGTGAATTTATCTTCATAATTTTCTTAGAAGGTAAATAGCACAATTCTCTTTTTACAGAAGAAGAAATAATGAAGAAAATCTATTCCAAAGCGTTCCCGTGCCAGCTAGGAACTGCAACCTCACAGCCCCTCACTCTGTGCGCCAGTTTGTCTTCTCCAAGGAGGACGAGGTGCGGTGCTTGGAGTCACAGCCTACCCCATTCCAGTGATGCTACAGAAAGGTACGTGTTCAGACTCATGCTAGAGGGATGCCAGATTTTTCCTTCTACTTTCTCCCAAAATCAAGAACCTGAATATAGACTTGTCTTCATGAAGTGGAGACAAAGGTTCATTTTAAGCATGGATTCAGGCCTGTGCTCAGTATTATAGACAGTCAAATTGCAAACTACTTACAACTGTAACATATAAAGTTCCTGAAACAAAAGCATGCTGTACAAAAGTATACCCAGGAGTTTGCACAACTGTTCTAAACCACTTTTAAGATCATTTTAAGTGACAGGTTCCATTTATTGACAAGTTCTGACCTTGACCCTCCTGAAACTTCCTGAGGGTACCAGAATTTTCAGTCAGGCAGCTCTCCCCCGCTCAGATCGCAGATGGGCCCAGGGAAAGGAGATGGACAGGATGCAGCTCTCACCGAGCCCTGGCATGCACGGGCGGCACTCAGCCGTGCCATGCATCACGGACTTCCCTGAACCCACAAGCAGAGGTGCGGGACATCACAGGACACGGCAGCTCTGATCTAGGAACAGCACAGCTACAGGCACACAAAGCAAAGGCACGAGGTGTTGGGGAAACAGCTGTACTTCTGGAGACAGGTTAAGTATCTGCACAGCACGGTATCCGCTGCCTCTAGTTCCAAGGCTATCCCTGAGAGGAAAAAACATTCACAATGGACTGAATCATAAAAACGCACTCCTGAAGTTCATGGAAAAAGAGTATTGTCAGCATGGCAGTGTTTTTATTTAATTAAAGATGCCTGCTTGCTTATGTTTTGTATACTCCGTGTAACACTTAGCCAATCACACATGACAGTATACAATTATTCCAGGAAAACTTGCTTAGATTATATTTGCCTCATGCTTTCAACCATCTCAGACATGCAATTATTACACAGTTGTGTCTGGGAAATTATCAAAACACTATGGTATTTATAAAAGCAAAAGCAAGCCCACACACACATTAACAAATTAAACAGTTGTAATGTGCTTTTTTTAAATGGCTAAAATTTGTATTATAATTCCACAATATCTTCTTGCTCCACAGTTTTTACACTTAGGGTGAGTGAAAATCTCTTCATCCTATATTTATGCCCAAAACATTGCAGGTCCTTTGGAGTGTCAAAAGAAGCTTTTATAGCTTCCGTTACTTGATCAGTGTAGAAAAAAACTATTAAAGTCATCACCTTGTTAGCCTCAGAGATTTGTCCATCCCAGATTCCTGGCTGCATCCCATACCTTATACCCATCACATAGTTTCATACGAAATTGCAGCATTTCAAAATTGCTCCATATCTTTCCCACAAGTTATCTACAACAGGATTTACCAAAGTAATTAGATTTTAGTAATCTGAAATTATAGTAGTACTTTGTTGTGGCTGTATCCACATGTGTGGCTTTACTCCAGCTATATCGACACATAAAACTCTTGGGTTATGCTTGGATACAGCCAGTATCCACTGATTTAAGACTGTCACTGTCAATATTAAAGTCTATAGTGCTAGAAATACTTTTCATGCTACATGGTCATGAGAAGTAACCTCTACTTCAGTCTTGAGCAGAATAATCTCTTTATCACCCTGTGTTCACATGGTGGAGAGCAGGAGAAGAATCAATGCAAAACAAATTCTGTTCCTTCACATCCCTTTTCCTGTCCCCTAAATTGAATAATGCAAACTCCACACTGGTCAAATTAAGCTACTGTTCACTGCAAAGCTCTAAGTGCAGTTCAGTGTTGTACTCAACTGGAAGAGCAAGGGTTTCTCAGGGCCTGTCATTTAAACTTCATTAAATGGAATAAAGCATAACTGAAATTCGGCCCTGAGTCCTCTTTTTTGTGTGTGGTTTTGTTTTGTTTTTTAGGATGAACAAAAATCATACCTAGTGGAAATATGAGCTTCTAAGTACCATTTTTAACATTTTAATTTCCATAATGAACACCACATTTTAATAACTAGAGAAAGATGCTAAGGCAGCTTGCTATTTACTATTTCCAGCCAAAGTGCATTCATGTAGATTAATTATACTGGAGTGTTCAATTCTAATATTTAACAAAACACAAACATTTTCAACTGTTTATGCAGTCAATATGTAATTTTTACTAGCACCTTTTTTCTTAGGTATCACTGTAAAAAGAAAAAATAAAAGAGAAGAAGGATTTATAGTCTGAAAAAGTCTGTGTTGACATTTGCCGTAGTTGATCACTATTGAGTTTCCTTCTGGGAAGTTCTCCTGTGGAGCTTTCATTACAGGCTTGGAGTATGGAGTCCTTTCCTGAGCTTTGTCACTGCCAGACTCCAAAACAGAGTGGACAGACTCCAATCAGTGTGGTCTGAGATTTGTTATATAAAATCACTGAACATTTAACATACTGTGATATAAATTCAATATTCTCAATATGAACAATACCATCAGATTTCCATATGAGAACCTGCAAGAGTTACTGCAGTAGAAATATAAACAAGATGGGATTAAGACAAGTCGTCTCATTCTGCTTTCTAAAGCGGCCATCCCATCCCACTTCGGATGTTTTCTAACATTTTTTCCTCTGCATATGCCCCCCCACTTCCATGAACATATTTGTAATTTCTTTCAAAACGAGATAGATAACATCAATAACCCTGAACTGAGTACATGGCTCTCCATGGTAAATACCAGCAAGACAAAACCCTGAATGTCCTGAAAGATCTACACAGTAAACAAAACCACATTTCAGTGACCTTAATGAATAAACAAATAAAAATAAAACTAACCATCTAATAAAGAAACTATGACAGATTCCATAATTGTCATACTTTATTACATTAGTTATTCCTGTTATATTCTGGTTAAATGCATAGTTGCTGGTGGTTTTTTGTTGTTGGTTTTTTTTTTAAACATATACATTACAAATCTGGAGGCTTATATATAACTTTAGGTAAAGCCAACAACCCATTTACAAATCCCTCTTCTCCAACAGCATTAAAATTCTGAAGGCTGCTGCTTCTTAATTGTACACAGGCAGGACAATTTGCTCCAAGGTTTTATTACATTAATTTTGTATAACATTGTTATACATTATTAGATTCTTGCTAAACTATATACTGCTGAAGCATGAAGTAGAGAGCTCATACTAAAAACCATCCTACAGTCTGCAGTACCATGTGATCTAAAAAGTTTCAAGTATTTGGCTCTTATTTTTTAAATAATCATAACCATGTAACTTGGGCAAGTTTTGAAGAACAACAGTGCGGTTGCATCCAAATTCTTACCTAAGTAGTTTAAATAGGAACACTTGTCATAAATGATGGTACAATTAAAGTTATCTTTATGTTCTTTTCTGAAAAAGTAACATTTCTAGACAAATCTGATGCTTCAGAGTAAAATCAGAGATTACTTAGGAAACTGAAAAACATATAGGAAAAATCCCTACTCTGCTAATCGCACCGTATCTGTTTGAAAAGGCTTTTTAACTTCCGTATGCTTATTCTCAAAGATTTCTTACGCTTATACCACATATTGGCCTGAAAAGATCGTATTCAGACCTCACCCAAAGCTCTGAATTTTCATTCAGAATGATCCTTCTTATCTAATACTTTTGCATCGACAGATCTGAGCATAGTTCACGGGGTAGCCTAGGAAGCCTCTCAACACCCAACAACGTTCTACCACACTTCTATTTAGACTGGCGATTGGAACCACAACCTGTCACCAAACTATCACCATGGGAAACACGGATAGGACAAAGGTGACAGGGAACGGAGAGGTGAGAGGAGCTGGACACTTGACCCAAGGGGTGACTGGAGCCAGCCAGCCTGAGTGACACAGTGGCCAAGGAGAGGACAGTGGATGCTGTGCAGTTTGACTTCAGCAGGGCTCTTGACCAAGGGTCCCAGAGACTCCTTGCATTTCACTCCTTGGTGAAACATGGGCTGGGCAAATGGATGATAACCTGGATGGAAAACTGGCTGGAAGGGTCAGCTTTTGGTCAGTGGTAGAAAACAGAACTGGTGGCCGGTGTCACTCACAGATACTGTTTAACGTTCTTATTTACAGCCTAGATAGTGGGATGAAGTACAATCTCAGGAAATTATATTTTCCAGCTGTTTTGGGAGGTTTTTTTTAGAATTGATTGAGGAAGTCTCATTATTAAAGACACATAAAAGAAGAAATTATATGATTGGTCTGCTTCTCTATATATACATTTTGTAGAATAACTAACTGATTATACTGTCCGTATCAAATATGACCACTTATGTATTTCGCTATAGAATAATAAATTATTATGGTTATTTAAACTGTTTCTAATGAGCACCTTCTCCTTGGAAATTAGAGTCTTTATTCAAATATTATCTATTACTACACGGGGGAAGGGTGGTATTTATAACTTTTTGTCAGAACACACTCAATCATCACTTTTGTAAGACAAATGCAAAAATAGGAAGGGTCTTTATTTTTAATGAAATCTACAGTATACTAGGGAAATGAGGAGGTTCAATGCAGATTAGTGGCTTTGATTAATGCAGTTATATATACATCCAGAATAAATGCCTAAACTCAAGGACGTGATATATGCTGCTCACTCATCCACATTATCCACAAAATGATAAAACAAAACTATGATACATATATTCCTGGAATCTCTACTGCTGTAGTGAACCGAGGAGGACAAAACCTTTAAGATACTTCAAATCAATGAAGAATCAAAAGCAATGTTTTGGTGAAATTGTTGCCAACAGAACTCATATGCTGCCAGTTGTACACACCTATTAACTCCAAAACCTAGAAATATTTCAGCAGAAAGGTATAATTGTTCATTAAAGCTTGATGTGTGATGGAAGGCAGAAATGTCACAGTTCAAAGCGCAATGCAATCTAAAGAAATCATTTCAGGTATTTCCAGTAACTCAAATAATAGCTAATTAATTCTTTAGGGAAGTTATTTCAGTTTTCTTTGGGGAAAAACAAAGCACCTTCAAGGGGACAGCAGGAGTTTGGAACACTTGTGGAGAGAACGTGGCCTGTGCGTGTGCTCTTCCCTACCCGCAGCCGTGGCCACCGCCAAACAGAGTGTCACATTCGGGCAGAGATACAACTTGTAAGTACTGGATAGATACCCAGCTATATGGACACTTGGTCTAATTCCGCTTAGTCTCTTTAATGGTTATGTTTAATTTTCTGTGTATGCAGAAGAAAACTATGGAAGTGCATGGAAGCGAAACACGCTAAAGAAAAAAGAATAACCTGTGCTTGGAATTACTTTTCAAAGAGAAACATGAAGGCCCCACAACTTATCAGTGAAGAAGCTGAAGTATCATAAAATAGTAAACATAATGATCTATGTAATGAGGACATTTTCAGCTGTTTGCATGATATATAAACACAAACAATATCTACCAGAAAATTTAATTTATCCTCCACAGAATGGAGAAAAGAGCCAAATGGAAGTATAATAAAACAACTGAAATTTTAGCAAACAAAAAATAAAAGTAAACTAAAATGCATCTTTTTCCTGATAATTCCAGGAGCTAGATTTTCAGTGGGCCACTAAATAAAGGTCCATGTACATATGGAAGGGGGAAAGATCAGGAGAAAATAAAGGAGCTCAAGTTATTTCTGAGTGGGTCAAAGATGGAATTACTTTTCTGAAATTATGAAGGGAGACAGTGACGAAGAAAAACAGCCTGGTTATGATTCTTCAGAATTGAGTCTTCCCACGGGCAGGGAAGTACAAATTTTAGAAGAAAGCTAGGAAATGTGTTCTTATGGTTTCTATGATAATTTCTCATTAAAAACAATCAAGCAAACCAACAAAACAAACAAAAAACCGCAGACTACTGTTTTGAAAAGACTATTTGGTAACCAATTCCCATGATGCAAAAGAACATCACTGTTTAATCTACAATCACAAAAGACCAGGTAATCCCTGGTATAGGATACAACGGCATTGACAGCCTGCTGGGGGCAACATCCTGAGACCTGATGGAGAAATGGGAGAGGGAAACCACCTGCAGGTTCCTGCTGATGTGCAAACACCTGGCGAGGAGACAGAAAAAAAACTGATCAGGGCTCACCCCAATGCGAGCTGCATCATTACAGATACAGTGTGACCACCAGACTTTCATAAACCAGGAATTATTTCAATAACATACTGTAATTTATCTTCACAAAGAATTTCTTTGAAGAATACCAGAAATAAAGACACAGAGCCTGGAAAATATGGAGGGGAAAAAATAAGCAACTTTTCCATGTATTCTTAAAAAAACAGTAGTTATCCTTACGCTAATACATTGTAGAAAGGACTAGAATAATTGTTCAATTCTTTCTTCAAACTGAAAGGTTCATTAATTTTTTATGTCAGTGAATGCAGAAAACTTGACTAATTATGTATTATTTACTTGTCATATTTTTAAATAGCTTTTTGTAGGCTTCCTCTGAAAGGTTATGAAGTACTACCCACCATTATTATCACTGCTAACACAGAGGTTAAATGTTCTTTCTTCTAAATAGGCAGAACAATAGAGGGCAGAGGAAAGGGCATTACCTCTCTTAGACATTTTTGACTTCCCAGTATTGTTGACTAACTTATTCTATTTTTTCTAATAAGCTGAACCAATGATTCTAACAGGAATAAAATGCTCAACTTCTGCATTTGTATTATTTTGTCCTAATGTCAGTAATAATAATTAATTTAAATGTCTTGCTTATTTAATAGTTGTTTGACGTTGTTTTTTCAGGATAAAAACATTCAGAATTCAACCATTCAAAACACATTTTTCGTAATGTGTTTTAATACAGGCTTTACAATAAATCGTCAACTAATTCCAATCATGCTTTTACAATTCTTTTTATTGTTACTTCTGCACCTGTAATGTCACTTCACATAGCAGGACAGTGTAGGGTAGAGCACTGACTTGAATTTTCTGTCTAACTCATTTTAGTTGTCTGGTGGGGAGAATAAAACAACAAAATCTGAAAGAAATTCAGAGATCAGAAACAAAATTTCTGGACACTCAAACCTTCTGGGAACTGTGTGTTTAGGAAGAGAGGGACGCATTGGAAGAGAATTCTGACACGACCTGGTGCCATGTCACATGAAAGTCTCCCTAGACTGTCTCCTAAACTGCTATTGTAGTTTTTCTGAAATAGAATCACAATTCAGCCTCTGACTCCTTGCTAGTCACCAGAAAAAACAGTGAACTCTACCGGCATTTTCCTTGTAGAAGTTTATTTTCATCTCAATATTAGTTCAACCGCACACATGTGTTTCCTTAGCGCATTATTCTGTGCACTTTTGTTGGAAGCAGAATAGCAGCAGTCTCTGTCCCAAACAAGTCCGTGCATGGGAACAGAAGCAAAAGGCATCTGATGTCTTACTTCCCTGAAGGAGCTGCCAGAAGCAGTTCCCATACATCTTGTAGTAACAACATAAATTCCATGGCAAGCAGCATTAATGTTAAATAAATAACTTAGCAAGTCAATAAATTCCAAAATGCACAAATTTTGGGGGAGGATCTACATGCAGATCTATTGACTTTGGATTCTGCCTCAATTTGTGCCACCCCCATGGAAGTGGATAAGTAAATGGCAGATTTAAAAATGGATTGCCAGTTCCTGAAGTCTCTGAACATACACTCCCTAAAAAGTAATTTGCAAGTGTCAGCTCTAGAATACAATACACTGTCACTGGTATGAAAAAGTAGTAAACAAAATTGTGGGAGAAGAAGAAATGGAGACGATAAACTTATTTCAGTGAAGTATCTGAAAAGACATAGAAAATGCTATTATAGAAATACTTGAAGAATTAAAAGGCATTCGATCTCACAGGGTAAAAAGCACTTATGAGAATGTAAATGGTAGAGGTCAGTTGAACTGACAGCCACTACAGGCTGTTAACATTATTGCTTAAGACACTTGACTAATGGTTTCCCACGACACAATATTGAGCAAGCATTGTATTCAAGAGGGGAGAAGATATTGCCCACGAAAGCCACTGAGACAGGTATTAATCACTTTACTAGGTTTTAATTCAGGTCTTAATTCAGCTGAAATATGGCAAGATTTCATCTACTTTTTGCAGTATACTGAAGACATAAGAACAGGCTCTAATAGCATTTTTGAAAATAGACACTGATACAATGCCAGCTTCTTGTTTTCATGACCTTCAATTTAAAATCGTGTACATGATGGACCCATAACGAATTTCACAGACGTTGATACTGCAGAACTACTTTTGAAAGGTTTTTTTACTTATTTAACATGACCTCAAGTATATCTAACAAACAATTCTCTGCCTCCATAAGATGGGGAAGAAAGAAAAAACAGTGGTTTTATTTTTTTAACTTGAAAGGAGACGGTGTAACTATTAAATCTGTACTTAGAATCACTGTTTGATCTGCTGGATTCATGGAAGTGGCTTACAATAATGGAAAATCTATATGCTTTTATTAGATCATAAGGTACTCAACCACCATAAAGCTTACTGTCAAACTAGTGCTGGCACTGCACAAAATGATTTCTAATGTTCTTCACTTTATTATGTTGAATACATTCTCTAGTGCAATTATTGTGCAGTGGATCATGGGGGTAATAAGCTAATTGTTACTTGTTTTAATTGCTTAAGTATGAAGTGTCAGTGATTTATAAGTAATGAAGAAGCTGAGATGAAGTCATAAAACACTAAACACCCATAAGATCAAGTAATGTACTTCTGAAATAAGGAAGACTTTATTTCACAATGGCAAAACCACTGTATTGTCAGCCTCTAAGTAGTAACCTAAAGACAGAAGAAGGAAAGAATTTTGTCTCCTTTCTTCAGCATAATTCCTTTGCAAGCAATGGAAAAGGCGTGTTCCCTTTAGTAAAATAACTCATACAGCATTAACAGCAGATATTTTGTACATGGGTACAAAAAGGATGACATGAACATTATTATGCATGAAGTATATCAAAATATTTTTGTATAGCTTTATGGAGTCAATAGACCTAAACCAGCCAGCGCTCGATCAGTTGCACCTGTTCTGAACTGCAATACGGTTGTTTTAAGAAGTAATTTCTATTAGAGTGATCAAGTAGAGTTTAGCTTTGCATAATACAGAATTAAGTCTTATTATTCATTCATACTGTTTATAATTAAGCTGTCATACGGTGTATGCTTTTCCTTGATCCAAAACATACAGCTATGAAAATCAGATGGAAATGTACAATTCCCTATTGCGTTGGTCCACAGAGATGGATGAGAGAAATGTTTTGTTTCTTGACTTGATATGTGAAGCAAGGTTCAACATTTCAAAGACTTGATATAAATAAATCTGTGTGAATTTTCAAACTCTCTTTTAAAAATATTAGGGGATTTATGCTCAATAACTCTTTAAAATTGTGCAAATTACATAAAGTAGAACAAAATTTCTCACCATCAGAAGTTGATAAAAATATCTCTAACTTGCTCATCCCCAATGCAAATTATAAACATTCCGATTACATAAACCTTGATTCCAGTCCACAAGCTAAAAAAACACAGGGAAATAAAAAATATTAAACTTGCATCCTAACTAATCTGAACTACAAGACTTTGTTTAAAAATCTATGATTTCTAGAACTGAAATTTCTGAAATA
Organism: Pampusana beccarii; assembly: GCA_013399365.1. Lineage (NCBI taxonomy): Eukaryota > Metazoa > Chordata > Aves > Columbiformes > Columbidae > Pampusana > Pampusana beccarii. Next base: position 639,005 of record VWYH01005842.1, on the reverse strand, counting down.
GCACCAGAATATCTTTTTACATAGACTTGCTGGAAAAAGAACACGTTATTAATCTGGTTTAAGATTTCTCTAGTGTTCTTCTGTTGCAAACTGGTTTAAGATATCACTAAATGTGAAAGCACAAAATGAAATATTTTGTCAAAGGGAACATTGCCCCCCTCCCTGGGTCCACAGTGAAATTTCAGATCACAAGAGGACATAAAAGCCAGCATTTTTTTCAGTTTAGGAAGATATCTTTCACATTGCACAATCACTAATTCCTTCAAAGATATAACACCGCACATGTCCAGAGCACTGTGAGTACTATACTGTATCTGAACGGCTGTTTACCTTCTATTGCAGCGCTGAAGAGGAAATTGAGCTACATATGTTTTTTATTGGCTTGGGATATCTATCTGCTATCTGAAATTACTTCTATTTCCATATCTATTATGTGAATTGGATGTGGAAATTATAGTTTCGAGTTTCTTGTGGCATCTGCACACTAATGCTGATAGCATGTGGACTCAACACCCTTGGAAATAATTGTATGAGATCACTCACGCCATTATATTTGATGCATTAGGTCCATTACATACTCACAGAGATCTCTGTCCTCACTACTGTGAGCTATATCCTTGATAGTGTAGATATCAAGGAAAGAAATTCACCTCTTATTTAATCATAATAAATGGGATACTTCAGGGCAAAAACAATTCCTGAGGAAAATCAACCTCTTGGTCATGGCACATTTTCTGATCTTATCCTTCACAAGACAAACATCTTTTGCTGTCTTCCATAACAGCAACTATCAAGAGGAAAATACACTTACTGATCATCTACTAAAGTTTTGTGCTTTCTTTTGCCAGCAGAAAATGATACCTACACATTAGTTATGAAACAGTGCATAGAGATTAACAGTCTCCTCCTAAGTCAAGCCAAGAAAGAACTTCTGCTTTAAGAGGTATACTAGCTAAAGCCATCACCTGTTGAAAGGAAGCTGCAGTTTACTGTTTTCCAGGCTTATTAGATTATGAAGAGATAACAGTAGTAGGAAATAAGCTAAATACTTGTAATAGGAGCGTAACTACGCATCTGTGCACGTAACTACTCAGACTTCACAAGAAAATTCTAATAGTGGCTGGTAAAACATAGCAATGTCATGCCTAGCCGTTTAATAACCTGTTAGAGAAACTAAAGCTACATTTTTTGCAAGGAAGTTGTTAAACAGCAACCTTTCTTTTCACATAAAATATTGTTTACCTTTTCTGAATTTCCTTGTTTCTGCTTTTTCCTGTGAAGTTTAACACCACAAGCACTGCTTTAGGTTGCTGTGATTTAAAGCAAGCACATATAAACAAGTATCTTCCCTGTTATTTTGGAGGCTTGGTTCAAAGTAAGTGGTATAAGCATTTTTTTGAGCTTTGGAAAGGCAGATCAGTAGGACACAGAGTATATGGTCACCCAGGCCCACAGATGAGTCTGGCTTTATCTGAGGATAATAGCTTCATTCATCAGTTGCAAAGACGAATGCCACATGATACAATAGGTAGCTAAGTCTCCTTCAAACAACACCGTCAGTACTAGGAAGTGGGAAGAAGAATAGCTGAGTGAAAATGACTTTCAAAATGAAGGGTAGTTCAATTAGGACAAGTAACTGATAACTGTCCATTGTTCAATAGAAGATCAACTATGTGAGTAGATGAGCTATTATGTTTAAGAAAGACAATCTATAATTTACAAATCTATAATTTTCAGTTCTAAAAGATGACATTATCATAATTTCCTGCCAGGAAGATAATTGACCACATTGGAAAATTGAAGGATGTACTGCCTTTGGCTAGGTGCTCTGCATTATCTAGACTGCAGTGCTAACAGGTTACAGCTTTCAACACCCTTTCGAATAATGCAAGTGCCAGAAATTCCAGAGTTTAGGATGAGCCGGGGAGGAGGGGAACAGTTTCCTTTTGGCGTCATTTCTGTTTGTTCTAATACAATTTTGCTTCACTCTTTGTTGAATGCAACACAGATCTGTGAGAACAGGTAAAAGAAACCAGGTCCTCTCATGTTTTGGTTACTAGCAGGATACAGAGATGGAAATATTTCTGTAGTATGTATGCTTCAATTTATAACTTGTAAAATTTTATGGGTATCACATCATCCTAAATACACACGTAATAAATAATACACATACCAAACATAAATACATTCCCCTTTGCTCTCAAGATTATATACCTTGAAGATTAAATATTATCACCATTTCACACATAAAAGTAATGTTACAAGGTAATGAGAAAACTCAATCAAGATCACAAGACATCACCAAACCCACTTTGCCAGCCACTAACCAGAATCCACAGACAATAAACCTCTGTTGGACAAAAAACCCCCACAAAATCCCAGTCTGCATTCACTGGTCACAATCATACCGTGTCTAAATTCAGAAGGACTGCGTGGAGCTTTTGTTGCAACACTGAAACTCAAGCCAAGAATATCTAGTGAGCTGTGGTAGTGGTTAGCTTAACAGTGAGTCTCAACTGGCAGGATTTAAGGATTTTGGAAAAACCACGAGAAAAGAAGAAGCTAGTGCATCTAAATCGTGTTCCTTTTTGAGAGTCACATTGCATTTCAAATGAAAACAGAAAAAGGAGCAAAATGCAGTTTGCTTCAGACTACAGGCTGAGAGGGGGCCTGAAAAGTGAGACCAACGCCGAGATAGTTTGCATAGCGTTTGGGCTTCATTTCTTTTCAACGCTTTATAGGGGGAAAGGGAAGTAATTTTCCCTAGAGAGCTTTTTAGTTAGCATTATTTCTTGAGTCATTTTAAGGGGAAAACTTCACAGCCATAAGAAAGTATTGATGAAGCAGCATTATTTTCCTGCCATATGTTATTAAGTGACAAAACATCAGTGGAAAATGTCTTTTCACAAAAGATTTTTGAAAGACTCAGGAGCTTTGTCAAACTAGTATAATCCTCTTAGATGTGCCAACAGTGAAATAAACTTCATTGCTTCTGGAATTAAGAAGCATAAAGCTGAATGGTGAAAAAAAAATCATTAAGCAGTTTGATTTTGTGTGTTCTTTTTCTCCCTCCATCTCAAATGTTTGTATTCAATGGAACTCTTATTTTATCTCCCATATTTTAAGTACCAGCCTTCTGTATTATCCACAGTATTTGTGGAAAGATAGATATGAACAGTGTTTGTATGAACATCTTAGAAGATACGCATTTGCACTTTCAGCTGTTGGAAAATACTGGTTGAACATGTTAAGCATGATAATATGAATTCAAAGTAGATATCAGCTATCATCATCTGCTTTCGTCTAAAGAGGAACCCAAAATTCCAATCTAATGAGAATAATGACTAGGTTAAGTCCATGCCAATGCCCACTTGTATCATCCTTTCATCTGTTTGTGACATCCTCTTTCAAAAACCAGAGCAGCAGTACTTACATTTTATGCTAGATATTCTGACCTAAAAGTGTACGATATTACTTAGACCTTTCAAGAAGCTGGTGAGGCTATTCCACTTTTACTGTGGGTTTGCTGTTAATGTGGGCACAGACAAAAGGGAAAAAGGGTTGGACAGTAAACAACAGAAAAGATTACAGGAAACACCTTCTGTTACATTTCTTAGAAAATATTCAATAAATATCCAACTACGTTTTAGTGAGGGACTGTTACAAAAATGGGAAATAGCACAAATAATCCATTACGATGACAAAGACTTAGTTTAGACAAGGTTAATTATAAATAAATGTTCCCTATGGATATGTCAGGAGATATGTCTCTGTTTCCTATTGACAGGTGGTAGTGTAAATTAAATGTGGTATTATGAATTCAAATTGGATTTCAACTGCTCATCACCTATACTGTGGCTTTAGAATAGGCTGAGATGATTATAGTCTAAAAGCCATAATGAAAATAGGTACCTTTTGTGTAATTTTCTAGTCTTTTTTTTTTTTTTTTTAAGAGGACAGATTGAAGATGTTCATATAATATTTATCATCTCAGAAATGTATCATTCTGGACTGTATACATGTGTTACTTTTCATTAGGTGAAGCAATAAACGCATACTCTACGGTACGAGTACAAAAATGCAGCATTTGGAAGGGTTGGGTATTTAACATGGACAAGTGTCAAATCCAGAGGATAAGTTTTCAGTTACTAGGAACAGAAATGTTGACATAATGTTATAGTAGGGGTGACCAGTCTCAAAATAGCTATAAGACCCTTGGAAATAAAGATATAAATGTATCCTCCAAACACAGGCTAATTTAGTTAGCCTAATAAACACAGCCAAATGCAAACAAACACACCACTAAATACTCCACTCCCCCTTTCTCTATTCTATTTTTAGCTTCTTGACCTTCCAGTTTGTACCTGGTTAGAACGATGCAATTTATAAATTCAGTGTATACATAAGTAGCAACACAGGCCTAGAGATGTCCCTGGCAATAACGTGGAAAGGGCACAGAAAAAAAACCAACTCACTCTCTTGTAACACTACAGAAGAGAAGCTACTGTAAGAAATATTAACACTAAACTTCTTCATACTCACTTTGGATCTTTTTTCCCTTATCGTCTTGCTTATCTTGCTTCCTGCTGCTGGCTCAAAGGAGCAGTACAAAATCTCACCATAATAATACAGCTGGGAAAGAAGCAACTGCAAAACGGTCTGGGATCGCAGTTCTGGAGAACCAGCAGTCATCTTCGAGATACAGAGATACCGCAGAAGCGGTAGAGATCATAGAGATCCATGCTTCCAGAAGGATCCAAAACCAGCAAAACACGAGTGTTCGGTGGATGTAAACCATCCGGATGACTCTGATGTGACCGTTGCTATACATCAAGCTAAGCAGATTGTTTATACACACACAGAGCTCCTACTAGGATTTTAAAGCCAACCACGACAACATTAGGAAAATCCTGAAATAATTTAGCTATGCAATCTCCTAGAAAGTGTTTGTGCCACAATCTCTGCTCGGGGTAAAGGACAGATAGATAGTGCTAATTAATACCAACAGCTGTGACAATTTTACAGCCACAGAAGCAACAGTTTGTTATAATGAGCTTCCATCACGCCTTAAATTTAAGGTAGAAAACTCCACTTACCAAAATATTCACTGATACAGGCTTTAATTATTTGTCCAGGAATCTATTATTAGCATTTCACAGGGCTACACAGAATAACTTAATCTGTTATTTGAAGACCATTTTGTAAATATCTTCATTAAACAAAGCAAGTGAAATTTACCTGATTCAAAATAAACAACTAAAGAAAACCCCACACCACCACAAAACCAAAACACCTCCCTGTGCAAGCTTCAGTCGAGCAGCATTTTTTTCTTTACTGTTGTTGATAAATGCAATTATTCGTGACATTTGGAATGATTTAAACATAAATGCAAGAATAAAAAGGAATGTTCAGCCTTTCTGAAGATGGAAAGGGCTCATGTATCTTTATAATATCCCCCTAATTTAATTAATATATTTCTCATACCATCTGGTCTGACTCACTCAAAATGTAACACAGTAGATCACAATTAAAACATTATAAATCTTACACAATTTTAGAGCGAACACTTCAGATTATAGCATCATTGTTAAAAGCTGGGCTGTCAGTAAAGTGACAGATGATTCCACAGAAGCTAATTCAGGGGATATTTTACAACGGTCTCTTTGTTAAAAGCATCTGTATATTGATTTCCATATTTGTATTTTAAGACAATGGCATGCTTAGAAAAGAAGAGCTCCATGTACAAATGAGGCATGGAATATCTGTCACTCATCAGATCTGGACTGAAATCTAGAGACACAAAAATGTCGGGAAATAAAATATTTTACATCTGCAGTGAATAATTAACCAGGCAATTATTACACAATTTATTTTGGAAAAAAATGGCAGAAACTGGGGGGAAAATCATATTTGTCTTAGTTTTCACTAGTCTTTTCTCTTTCCTTTTAAATACCAGAAAATGTGAAAATAGCAGCATCATTTTGAGATGTATATGTCTTCTTTCCCATTAAATTTTACTATAATTCAAAAATCATTTTGAAATACGTTTTTCAGCATCAATTTGATTTCCATCAAAAACATGTTCTGCACTTCTACAGATGAGCCTTACATTGTGAAAGTCCATGGCCAGGTCAACAGATGAAGGAGAGACATATTCATTGTATTTATCTATTTTTGGTCAAAAGTGGCTCAGGTCACCCTGACAGAAGTAGATTCAATTTGTAAAAACCCTTTGTTGTTTATTCAAATGCAAATAAGCAAAATCAGAATGACAATAATAATTACCATTATTTCTCCTCAACATCTATATACAGATAGGACGTGAAAATATATGGACAGAAACACTTACTTTTAGTCCATCCCAGCCTCGCTCCTTTTCTTTTTTTAATGAAATATGACACTGGTTGGGTCACGAATGAGGTCATTTTTCAACAAAATAGGCACAAATCAGCAACTTGCAAACTACAATAGTGTTGGGAAAATGAGAGGACTTTCCCACACGATTGATCCCACAAAGACAGAAGACTTCTCCCAAACACAGACAGATGTGACTACTTTCCTTGTGAAAAGGTATCATATGCTTTCCCAAATTCCTGCTGATAAAGAAATCTCCTTCATTTTGAAGTGGTAAATAACACAAGCTAACAAAAGAAAAATATCACTTGGAATACCCTTAAATATCATACCTTAAAAAATATATATAGATTTTTAAATATAACAAGATGTAAAGACTATTCCTCAATCCTCTTTGGAGTATAAGGACCAAATGCTACCCTGGTGTATCAGAAACAGACAACCCATTTTTTTGGGTTTTTTTGGGTTTTTTTTAATATGTAGATTATTTTCTGCTCTTCACCTTTCATTAGAAGAAGTAAAAGCTTTTATTCCATATGATTTGTAAGAAAAATAAAATAATTTAAAAATAAGAAATAAAAAGCAATTGCTGCATTGATACCAGATTTATAATTGTTCAGTGCATGGAACAGTCTTTTTCCTGACTGTGAATACAATCCATTGAGAATCTGTATGGCATAATATGATAATATTTGTATTAGTTCATTTTTTCCTTATCCTTTGAAGCACAGAAAAAAAATGAGAAACTGAAATTGCAGATCACGTCATAAATGATCAGTGGCATCCATTTTAGTGCCACGGGTGCATTTCCCCAGCCTAACTTTTACTGTGCTTGGGCTGTAATGGAAGAACAAATTTGCATAACATCTCAACCCATCAGAGAATCAGTACTCCACTAGCCCTGCCAAAGCAAGGGAGAAAAAGGGTTCTCTTTTATACTAACATCAGTTAATTTATCCTACTTAAAGTAAGATAGTTTTGAATTAGATGTAATTGAAAACCTGCAAAACAAGGTGAAATGGAGTTTTAGCTGAAAAAGTAAATAATGAGAGATAAAGTGATGCATGTTACCAAATACCATCTCTCTAGATTCCCACCAGTTAAGCAAATGTCAAGGTATCGATCTGTTCACAGAAGAGTTCACGAGGGCCTAGTCTTGAATTTCCTATGGCTCTCAAGAAATTCAGATGCAGCTCCAGCGGCAGGGCTACATCATACCTCGGAAAGAGGATGGTGCTGTGCTTTTTATCAGGAGGCCTGGCTACTGCAAACAACAAACAGGATATTGGGGATTTCTTTGACAAACTGCACAGACTTATCTGCATGCTCAGAAAGGACATAAAGCACCCTTGGAAGGTCACTGTCACCTCAGCGATCTGTTCCCAGGGCAATTCACTGCTCCCCATCCTCCTCTCTGCTGTAGTTTATGTACAACAGGATTCTGGTACTTTAGGAAGCTTTTGACGTCTCTCCAGTTCAGCAAGGAAATTTAGGCAACCTCCGCACTGGGCACTAACTGCTTTTGTTATATATACTGGACCTGTATCTGATGTAGATTTAAGAAAATGGGTCAGATACTGCGAATGGGGTCCTGAGAAGCTACCTGCGGACAGCCAGGGCAAAGGCCAGGCTGGAAGGCAGCTGGCCCGGCAGCCTGGCCCAGGCCTTTCTCTGCTGGAAGTTTCTGCAGACGCCACTTCACCCATCACACTTAAATCACACTGTCTTTACCAAACTTTTCCGCACGACTACAGAGTTCAGAAACCATTCTTAAAAGACTTCTGTGATGCAGCTCTTAATTGTTTGGTATGGGAAGCCTGGATAAAAAGTATGTATCTAATGTATCTGTGATTCAAACTAGTCTATCCAGTGTTCTTTCACTTAACAAGAGCCAAATTCAAGATATTAGCATCATCTCACTTTGAATATCTGCTTAGCCTTTTGTGAGCCACATTTTAGTATCTCAAGCAAGCATCTCTTGATTTGTGAAGAGAATTTAGAAGCAGGGGAGATATGCTGATTTCCTGGCTTATTATCCTGCCTGACTTCCCCTTTATTTTTTCCTTTTCTTCCCATCACGAACTGAGAAGGTCCTAGATGGAATTTTTAAATGAAAGCATCTCTGTCCACTGCTCCCTACAGAAAATACGTTAAGGGAGAAAGTCTGTGGGAGTACAAAGACTGGGTGGGGAGTTAAAGGGAGAACAAAAGGAATCGGTGGGAATATAGATGAAAACAGGCAGGAACTGAGAAGAACAAAGGCTATGCATGAAAGAATAAATATTAACTGCCCTCCTATACATATATGCCCTTTCAACAGAATATGGAGCTTCTCAAACTACTTTTTACTGACTTCCTACTGAAAGAGCCAAATCTGGTTTCTGATTTTGGTTAAACGTAGATCCATAGCTCTTTCACAAGTAATCAATCTGAAATTTTTTTTTGTTACATTTGCTTACGACACAGTAATAAATGCACTTCTCATTGAAAAAATGTATTCAGCTGCTTTGCACACTTTTCGCTTTTCAATGCAAAATCAGGAGGGTGTCCTCAGCAGCACTTCGGGGAGGTGGGTGCGCAGGACCCAGCACCCCCAGCTGCCCTGAGCAGCACTGAGCCCTTCCAGGGCCCAGCCCAGCACCCAGGGCTCAGCCTCAGGCCTGGCAAGGCCCGGGACTCCCACAGCAGCTTTGCTTTTCCAGTTTCACCTCTTTGGGCTTTATTGCCAAAAATTTCCACCCCACTTATAAACTTCACCACTGTAATTTTATTACAAACCCTTAGTGTTAGCAAAGCGCATTAAAATAATATTTTGCTTTTAGCTTGTTACTTGTAATGACCATAACGGGCAATAAAATCTATTGCTAATGTTTACCTTGGTTTAATCAACACTAGACCGCAGAAGAGAAAGAGAATTGCTGATCCAATGATTCAGAAATGATTTTTTGCCTCACTGTCATGTTTTTAGATCCTGCTTGCTAGTGATTTATAGCTGCATGTTCCCTGGCCTATATTAAAAAGAGAGGGAGATGACTACTTCAGAATCATAAAAGTAATTGGAAGACTACTTTGTAGCTTCAAGGGAAAGGTAATAAAATGGATTCTGAAAGACTCCTTCACTGGAGGGGTAGTGGAAGGGCTTTGTGTAGCAAACTTGCATGGTGCGATGGAAAAATCACACCTTTCTTCTCTAGACAGCCACTCTTGTCACCTTTTACCCAAACTCATGTAAATGAAGAAAATGGGCACTGTTCTGTAACTGAATAGCATATCAAGTCACAGAGTAGAAACAAATGAGATGAAACACATCATCCACAGCTCCCTGTAATCACCTACAGAGCCAGAGCAAATGACTAAGGGACATCTACACCGATTTTGCTGCCGCTAGTATCTTTTTTCTTCTCCGGAGTTGCAGAGAACACGTAATTACACATAGTGATTTGCATTAGAGAGTAAATGTGCATCCTGTTCGTTATTCATTCACAGGTTAGATTAACTTTGTGTATCAAGACATACATAAAAATGTAATCATTTCATTGTCAGGAGCCTAAAGCTAACATTAATTACAGTTTGAAACTTCGATTATTAATGCATATTTACCTATTGAAGTGTGAAATAAGCAATAGTAGTTGGAATGCACCAATTAAATTAGCTTTTGAGACTGGAATGCATAAATAGGATACTATCTTGTATTTACAGTTTAAATTGTCACACAGCATGCAAGAGCTGGAGGGTTCTGGATTTTAAACAACAATACAACTTAACATTCATACAAAGAAGAAAAGATATTGGCCTTTTTCCATAAACCTATTTCTAAATTGTAAATATACAATAAGCTTTATGTCCTGTGGAAGCAGCTGCTGTATTTATTCTATTTAGTCAACTATTACAAAAATCAAACTCAACTTTCTCATAAATCTTGCATTAATACACACACCCACATCCCCTACAAAAGCAAATGGATTCCATAGCTAGAACTAAGCAAATATTTAATACATCTATTTGAGAACAATAATTCAAAGAATTAATAGATTTTTTTTTTTGCTAGGTAATAACTTTTTTGTCCATTTTCTGAGTTTGTTCATTTCATTCTGTTGAGTTGGAAAGTCAACAGTAAGAAAAAGTATCACTTAATAAGTTAATATCTTAAATACTCAGAAAAGAAAATGTATATATAATTTACAGGGAAGCAACAATGTTTCAACATATTGTAACTGTTTGAGGAGAGAGAAAATAAAACTACTTATAAGAAGAAAGCCTTAAAGAACAACAGATTACAACTTCTGCAGAACATACAATGTTCCTTTCAATTCTGCCAGTTATTACACTTCAAGAAGTTTAGTATCTTCAGTTCAACCACAGGGCAAAATTCTCCTGATGTCTTTTGCACCTCGTAAATTCTCACTTTATAATCTCTAATTTTACTCAGTTAGTTACCTCATTTTTTTAGATGCACTACAAATTATTACTTTTGCAAATTAGCCTTTCATCAGCTTTCATTTTTCCTCTCCTAGTATCCCTATTTTTCTTCAAATCACTTTCCTTCCAATATAAGGCACCTAGGAAAGGCAAGTCTGATTGCCAAAATGTTGCACTGAAACACACATACGCTGTGTGTGATCGCTGGAAGACCTTCCTCACCCTTAAACATAATTAAGAAACCACCACTATATTGTAAAAATGGTGGGATTTTTGACACATGTTTTAAAGAAGTCTTCACCTAGGGGAATGTACTTGGTACGTGGATCATAATTTTATCACATTTTTAATCATTTATACATGTTTGTTACAACTGGAATTGCAATGTTATTACTATTATGTGAATGAAATTAAATTAAATTTCTACTAAAGAGAAATTGGTAAAATGTCAGTCCAGAAAGAAAGAGATTTAGAGATTTTTTTTTTAAATTATATGCCACCAAAACCAAACTTGACTTTGCTAACTTGATATCATTGAAAGCTGTGAACTATGCACCTCAGTACACCATCAACAGCTCCCAACAAAGCATTAGTTGTTTAAATTAACCAATCCGGAATTAAAAAAAAAATCTGTCTATGCATGAGTTCATACATTATTCATTTGCAAAATATATGGAAGCTCAGAAATCTTCCCCATGCATGTTTTAAGTGTTTTAGAAAAATAAAAAAAAAAAAATTGGTGCAATAAATTACTCCTTATTAGTTACAGAAAGCTTTAATTACAGGTACTGACTTAGATTTAAAGAGAAAGTCTGCACAAAGTGATCTAATAAATTAGATATGAACAAGAAGCATGAAATGACAACCTGAAATTAGCATCATAAAAGGCAATTGTTCTTCAAACATTAAGGTAGATCATAAGCTTAGATTTTAAAAAGAATATATATTTTTTTGCTTCTTAGAAAACCCACTCATTTGAAAGCAACACCAAAAACCTTTTTATTCATAAGGGACCAAATAGTTGAGACGAATTAACAATAATTAAGTAGCAATTCAGAGAAGGATTTTCAACATCTTTCTGAAAGCATGAGTACACTGGAAAAAAACATGTTGAAACTGAAAATAGTGTGGAAATAATTTAAATCCTACAGAAGACAATATTTAATCCACCATAAATTTGGTGACATGCACAAACGACATCTTATCTCAAAAAAACGCCTATACAAAACTAACTAATACTTTTGACTTTAATTTATTGCTGTTGGGGTTTTGGTTCACCGTATTGTTGACCCCCAGTTTCAGCTGACGACAAGAAAAAGACAGAAGTGCTTACAGGCAATCCAAACCAGAGCTGCGGTGACAGACAGTGCTTTAGAAGGAATCAATGGTACAATAGATGAGTGGACAACCTGATAAATTGGTTACTCTGTCAGTGTGCTGGGGATGTCCGGGGAACACTGCTGTCTGAGGCAGAGCTGGGATTTGGCAGGTCTAGCAAAGATCAGTCACTTTGCCCTCGTAGATACTGCTGCCCTGTTTCACCCCAAATAGCCAAAAATCAGGATGCTAAGTTTGTTAGGACAGACAAAATTCTCAAACAATAATACTACCTTGATGCAAGCCAGATTCTTTTAGAAGAGCATGCAAAGCCCTGCAATCAGACAGGGAAGATCTATTCAGGAGATGTATTTGCTGTTTACCTTCCCTCAGAGTTTTAAGTCCCTCAGATTCTTTCCTCAGTGTCAGTGCTCTGCCGTGTTCTTACTGCCTTCCCCACCACTTTCTCTTTCACCCGTGTCCTTCATGTAGGACACATCTCCTGAAATAACAAAGCCTCAGTGCCCATATAGCTCATGTCCCTGAGTGGCCCTGGGCTGAAACTAAATTTAGGCTAAAACCTTAAAAGTTTTCAATAGTGCCTTCCAACTTGCTCAGACAGGTGACCATAAAATCAGAGACACAGCCACACTGAAGAAACAAATAGGTCAGAGCGATCCCACTGTGGCAAATACAGAAGCCAAGACACATGTTGGGGTTTTCTGGACTATAGTGATGGCAGAGATGCCCACCATGGTCTCCCCTGAGCTTCACAAGTGTCAAAAGCAGAGTACTTCTAGATTCATTGTACCTTCTTCTGCACAGGAGGTCCACGTTTGCTCCTTCTAAGCAAGTCAAACAGCTCTACATGTTATCTAGAATAGAAAGTCACTTAGGGATTTCTGTATGTTCAAGTCAATAACTACACTGAAAATTTAGACAAGAAATCATAACCTCAGATCCAAATCTAATTCTGCCAGAAGCTTGTTTGGATGCCCCGAGTCCAGCATTTCTGGAGTTTTCCAAACACCTATCACTTCTCTGTGCCCTTGTATGACACTAAGAGTGGGACATTTAAATGTGACAGGGAAGGAACAGGTTGGAGTCTTAAACTATTGGCCTCTTCAGCTCTTGTGTTAAGAGAACTGAACGCTACCATGACTTTTCAACAGGAAAAAAAAAAAAAGTTCTCATCAAATCGTTTTTAACAAGAACAGATTGAAAAGTCTGATTGAAGAACAAGTGAGGAAGAGCACAATCATTAAATTACAGGGCTCCACTAGCCTTGCGGTGTTCTGGAAACTAAACAAACATCTTCCCATTTACTATGTCATTTAAAATATTGCCAAAAGCTCTGTAATTCAGTTATTTGGATTTATTCTGTAAATCCAACAAACTATATATTTCAAATGCATTGCACCATACTGCAGAATTCATCTGAAGAGATTGTGACTGAGACAGGCTTTAGTTCATTTCTAAAAACCTGCTGGAAAATTCACTTCACTGAACATCTGCACTGTTATTTCAGTATTTGGTCTGACTCATTATTAGCTCATCCTTGCAAGGAAAAACACACAGAAGCAACAAGATATTTCAGTCTACTAGATTCTGATGGAATACCTAAAATTACAATAATCTGCACAGGAAAGTTTCAGTAGAATTAATTTCATTATCAATCTGACACTGTACTTCACACAACATACAGTAATATTATGCTAGGAAAGTTTCTGTTCTTTGCAATTTTTGATGGGACCATACTAAACTTTCTTTGTATTTTTAAATCAACATAAACTTTAAAGGATAATGAAAATACATTTAATTATTTGAACTTGCAAATTCATCACAGAATTCAATAGATCAGAGGCCTCATACAATCTTATTTACTGTAAAACCCTGGGACACTCAGTTTACCATAGTGATTCAAATGTATATGTATTTAGGGTCAGATTTAAAAGGGTGTGCTAGGCATAATGAATCACGTAGGTGCTCAAATAGCTACATAGCAGATGACATGTCAAACCTATGCACTCAATGGGTTTGAGTTGTTTTTTTATTGTTTGTACTTCATGACATGTCTATTTTCTTTGTTGGTATCCATATTAACTTTGTGAATCTTCTTTCTTCTTTAGTACAGAAACTTGCTCTCAAATTGCAGATATTAAATTAGTAAAAGTAGCACTTACACACCATTCCCAAAATGTCTATTAATAGATTTTTACAGATGTGTATAAGCAGAAAGAGGAGATTAATTCAACAGTATCAGTAAGTACCTATAAAAGCACTTCCTACGATATCTATATGTTATTCCGTTTTCCAAAATTATCTGGCAAAATAAACACTGAGATTGACCCTCAAGTGAAAGAAGCATCAAATGCGTTTTATTCTCTGTTATCTTGCCAATATTCCAATGACAGCTCAAAATCAGAAACATATATTTAGAGATACTTAGTAGGAAGAAAGCTGCACAGGGTTCAGCTGGAGCCATAGCAGAGTGTGTTGCTACACAAGGAACTCTTGACTCGGTAGGGTTATAGCTTTACCTTTATTAGGAGGTATTTCTTCACAGTTACAAATGCAGATAAAATAATATTGCTTCTAGTGATGCTAGTATTGCTAAATATACTCTTTGGTGCATTTAACTCCTTTTATTAAGGCGAAAGAAAAAGTAAAGCTGCCATCTGGCCACAGATACACAGAAAAGTCCGATTTTTCATACTGTGAAATATTAATAAAGTTCGTTCTTTAAAAAAAAGAAATAAAAGGCTAAAAAGAGTCACATAAACACACATTCATATCAGAATATCCCAGTAATGGAACTGCACCAAGAAATTATCAAATTTTATCACAGATTGTATTTTGGATCTAGAAGTACCTGTTTAATGAAAGAGAAACAAAGAAGTCTTTGTGAGAACTCATTTTGGTAACCGACAATTCCTACAAAAAAATTCCTATAACTCTACAAAGAAGCAGAGAAATATTTTTCACTCCTCTCCTACATTGATCTGGCTCAGGTTAAATAGATCTTGATCTCAAGATGTTAACTTTTCTTCAGCTTTGAACTACCTTTGAAAATTATTTCTTCTCTGCCTCAGGGATTGCTAATATGGCTATAACCCTGACTGAACACAAAAGCTTATGGTCAGTGATATCTATGTACAACGATTTCAAGTTGTGAAATCCTCAACACAAAGCTGCTGTGTCCCTAGGTTTAGGGAGCATGATCCTTTAGCTTAAATCTTTAAAACTTTGCCACACCTGAGGCGCACTTAAACCTCATTTTCTCCAGGTCTCTTTCTCAACCAGACCTTTCTTTTCCTCTTAACTCCCAAACTAAGGTCTCTCCAAGCCTCAGTCAATTTTATGATCCTTCTCATCTTTGCTACCTGCTCAGAGCAAGTCCTTTTCATTCCCTACTACCTCGTTCGTTACGTTCCATTCCTTTTGCTGAGGACTGTGTTCAGTCTGGCAGCTCCCTCCTTGGAGCCAGCCATGCCGACTGAGCCAAGCTACAGTGGAAGTAACAAAATATTTTCCTGTCCTTTAGGGGGTTCCAGTTTCAAAGGCAATCAATGTTCATGAGAGTAAATTCAACCTTTAAAACACTTTTTTGGGGAAAGTGGGTATTCGAAATGACTGCAGAATCTCATGGGGTCAGGCTTAAGCAGCAGGAACGTATGTGCTGCACAGAACTCTTTGTTTGGAAAACAGATTTCAGATTTAAAAAATTAAGTAGAACACTACTGCTTTCTATTTCTAAAGATCTTTAAAACCCTACACAGAAATGTATATGGTGTTCCAGCATTGAATTGATGACCTGAAAGCATAACGCTACCCTCAGAGGACTGTTCAAGTTTCAGTAGATTTTCAGTCGAGCAAGTTTGCGAATAACGTGCTTACGCTCTGCCTCATGCAGGTCGGTGCCATTCACCCACTTTTCTAAGTGCCCAAGTGATTCATTAAATTTTGGAAAAAGAATGAAAAACTCTAAGGGCAGCTTTAACAGCAGCAAGCAATGCTTGCTATTCCACTGCATATTTTACATCCTTACACTGCTGAATAACTCAGTCACAATCCAAAGCCATTACACTCTTAACAACCTGCTACTAAGTTTAGCGACAAGGTATCTCCTGAAGACTCAGTACTGTCTGAAGTCATGACCAATTTTTTAAAGTGACAATTAAGATGGAAAGAAGTTAGCAACAGCGCTGATGGCTGAATAGAAAAATCAATGAGTCCCTCTCCATTTTGGCCAGAATTTTAACAAGTAAAAGATGAACTTAATCTTATATAAACTAGCCTGTCACAGAAATGAAAACACATTATTGAATTCTAATGCCTTCACCAAGCCTAGTCTGAGTCAACCCATTGATATTTTCAGGAGATGCTGGATGACAGATAGATTCTCTCAGCAGCTCTGAAGTTGTCTGGATGCCAGAAACCTTGCGGCCAGCGGCTGTGTTGAACTTTCATAAGGGTCAGATTGCAGTGGCCCGGAGTCATAAAGTGCAGAGAGAGGAATAATAGAAGAGGAAAGTTTTGGGTCTGGGTATTTTTTTTCTTTCCATGCCTTCTCCTGGGCACACAACCTGATTTAGCACTCACAGACCCTTTGAGCTCATTAAGGTTCACAAAGTGTGAAGGAGGAAAGTTAGGAAAGTTAAGATTTGTTTCCTACTTGTGTTTTCAGAAAATTCAATGATGTGCATTAAAGACATTAATACATATTACACTGTATTATATTGTATTATATTATATTAGTTGAATATCTAATTAATAGATATGCTTCTGTTAGTAGCCATTACACATGACCACAGAACTGAATTACTTCTATTTTCACTACTGGACTCTTCTTCAAAAAAGCATTTTAAAATGGGGAATGAAGAGAAGCCGTAACCTGATCTTCCAATCTACTCAAATTTTGAAAAAGTGAGAGACACTTTCTTAAGTTAAACTCACCCAGCTGACATGATGCCTAGTAGAACCCTTCAATTTAGAAGATGAAGTAGAAATTCTAACTTCAGATTTCAGGTGGAAGATGAACCAGCTGTCACTTAGCAGTAATCAAAGTAAGCAGAGCATCTTTCAAAAAACCAATCAAAACAACAAAAAAGCTCCTATAATTCAGCTGCATGCTATAATTCTGCTACTTTACTCAGTGACATTGCTCCTTCTGTGTCTGTATAAACATGTAAAGCTTGGCAACTACGGCTCCATAAAGCCTAAAACACCCACATTCCAGAGATGTATTTGAAGACACAGTATCAAGGTAAGATATCATATACAGTTTTGTCGTAACCTAATTCAGTCTCCAACACGAACAGGACAAGCTTTTAATTATTCGAGGTATCGTTTGTAAATTCTCAACATCCACATACATCTAACTCTTCCCGTGAATTAATCCTTGGCTTCAAGGATAACTTTTTTACAAGACTGTTTCTTCTTATTAACTCCTACTATAATGTGTCAGCTCAGTCCTGATCTTACTAGGAAGCCCTTTCTTCAAGAAAGAAAGTTAATTGCTGGGGTTCAAAAATTCAGTGATTAAAAAATTACATAAAACTATTAAGTTTGGCAATGAGTTAACATCAAGTGACTTGAAAATCTTTTTTTTTTTCAACATAAATTCAGAACATCCCTCCTTTGTTCATGATTTAGCCTTCTTCAGTTACATACACCACCATCTTGATAACAGCAATAAATGATAAATGGGTCTAAAACATATATTAAAAAATTGAACTCCATCCAAATTGCCCAGTTTTCTCTCTAAATGACACTGAGAATCAGTACAAGTGATAAAATCTTAAGTGAGTACCATCAATTAGATGCAGTTATAACGAAATAAGCCATATCATAATGTGATCTGAGCAGTGCAAACCTTTGAGGATGAAGCCTCAAATAAGAAAATGGTGCTGGGAGAGATTTCTAGCAGAAACCAGATGAAAGTCTCTCAGTTATTTTACCTGAAATGAGGACTTGCAAGCCCATTTTAATTTATAGTAAAATTCTTCTAGCTTCTTTACTTTCTTCCCTCAAGCCCCCCAAATTGATGAAACATCTGCAAATGAGAGTGTATGTACAGCAAACTGAATTGGACACACTTCTGCCTACAAAAGAGAAAATCTTCAAGGACAGAGATCAAGTGTCACTTTCTTTTGAGTTCTGTGCTATGCTGCTTTTGTAAGAAAGAAGGGATTCAATTGTTTGAATATTAGGGGGCGTAATGAATAGATTTTATTCCATTTGTAAACCACACTGGATCTCTGGTAGGAAATAAAACCAAAAAAATGGAAATCTTCTCAGAACACTGATGTGGACCCAGAAGATTTCCTTCCCCATATTTGTTGCTTTGGGTTATGTCAGTTTGTTTTATAGCCGCAGTAATTTTAAATGCATTTTCCTCTCTTGTGAGATGCACTCTTTCAACTTTCCTTGAGGGAAGCCTGAGGCACTGATTTATGGTCAGATATGTGTGAACATACCTGACCATAAAAGACACCGTACTTCAGTATTTACTGCTAGAAGATAGACAATATTCCAGATTCAGTGCCTGAGCTATATTAGCCGCCTTGCTGTATGCAGGTACCATAACATTCTGTTGAAAACAAAAAAGACCTGGTTTATTAAATTATGTCTAAAGGCCATGCAAATTCGGTATGCCAAATTTTATTAACGGTAAAAGGGAAACCTGCAATATTCTGATTACTGAAAAATGAATTGTTAAGTCTGGAATTTTCAACCCATCCCTTGACAAAAGATGGACTCTGGAAGCACTTGAAATTTCCATTATCAGATTTAAAAGTCAGGGTTTTTTTCTCCTTACAGTGTACAGAAATTGAATAATGGTGTTAAAGAGTCAGAAATGTGCAGAAGAGGGAATCAGCCATGCAGTAAATTCTAAATTTGCTCTTTCTACAGTTTTGAGTTCGAAACAAATGCAATTAAAGTGCAGGTAGCCTTCCTGTTAGGCTGCCCCAGCGCTCAGGTTGTGGGCTCTGTGACTGAGAAAGCAGAGGGTGCCGGGCACAGCACAGACCAGCCGGGCATAGCACAGACCAGCCAGGCACAGCACAGACCTTGCGGGTACAGCACGGACCTGCCGGGCACAGCACGGACCGGCCGGGCACAGCACGGACTGGCCGGGCTGCTGCGTTCCGGCCCCGTGGGTGGCCCAACCGATGAGNGCTGGGCACAGCACGGACCTGCTGGGCACAGCAGGGACCGCTGGGCACAGTACGGACCTGCTGGGCACAGCACGGACCTGCCGGGTACAGCACTGACCTGTGGGGTACAGCACGGACCGGCCGGGTACAGCACGGACTGGCCGGGTACAGCACGGACCTGCTGGGTACAGCACGGACCGGCCAGGTACAGCACGGACCGGCCGGGCACAGCACTGACCTGCTGGGTACAGCACGGACCGGCCGGGTACAGCACGGACCTGCCGGGCTGCTGCGTTCCGGCCCCGTGGGTGGCCCAACCGATGAGCCAGGGCTGGCAGAGCAAGACTCGGCAGCATCCTGAGGGGAGGACAGCCCAAGAGCCAGGGATGTTCTGAACACTGTGGTCGGACTGTGCCTACGATTCTCCTCATCCAAACAAGCACCCATGCAACACACACAACAGTTTCACCAGTTCAACATGCAGAGGGAACTTCCACATAGATCTCTGGACGCACCTCACGCAGATCTCCTAATATTCCACAGCAAAGGTCACCGAGCGTAGCTGCGCACCAGTGTCTGCATGGCATTGCCTGGTGGTTCACGCACATGAGAAATGCTGTCTGAATTGACACTGTACTGATGCAGACACTTCTGAGCCAACACGAACTCTCAGTAATAACTAAACCTCCACCCTAATTTAAAATCAAGGAAAAAGGAATGCAAGAGAGATTCACTGTTATTATAAGCAGAGATGAGCTGCTTTTTAAAAGCGGGTTTCTTTTACTTCCCACAAAAACAGGGACGTGCACTACAAAATCATCACTTCTGCCCTGTTTGGAACAGAGCATAGGAAAACCAGGTGAAAAGAAATCCATGCCATGATTACTCTGCATTTTGCTATGTGAAAATGAATCGGGTGACTGCCATTCTTAGTCAGTGGAAGTATATAAGTAAATTATTTTCTTTGGATTCTATTTGTTATGTATTGTATTAACATTTGAATTACTACGAAATACGGGCTTATTCACACAACGCAAACAGAAAGAATTAAACTTTGCACTGCCTAAGTAACTACTCACCCAAATTTCAAATACTGTACCCTAGATGTGCTGTATAATCTAGACCTGTAACTTCTAAGAGGAAAATAATAAGCCAGCAATGCAGCATGAGAACTTAAGTCTTACGAAAAAAGTATAAAAAACGAAAAAAAGACTACCACTCTTAGCTATTAATAAGACCCCAATAATATTTGTAATATCCGCTGTATAAAAACTCCCAGGTAACAAAGGAGATTTTAATGGAATTAAGGGAAGAGCATCAGACTCTCATAGGAACAATCTAAAGGATCAGTTGCTACCCCTTTCTATCCTAAGATTATAAAACCAATAACTCTCCTTACAGTACCTAAAAGAAAGAGATAATCTGTCCAGCAAACCAAATTCAACATCTGTAATAATCTAAAAGTTTTCAGTTCTGTTCTATTCTTTTGAATAGCATTAATCTTTTGAATAGCATTATTGAAAACATACATGATAGAAAGTGTTCACAAGCTACCATTTTTCTACTGCAGAACTGTTTTCCAGACCAGCTGTAATTTCTGCTCTCATTATCAGTAGTTGGCCTGTCAAATGGCAACAGCCTCAGATGTCAGCACTGGAAAAGTGCTGCTTCTAACAGAAAGACAGACGAAATATTTTCCTCAATGACCGCAGGTAGTTAAAAAGTTGTCATCTGACTTCAGCAGTATGGCTGTGTCTAGACTGATAATTAGGGTTCACTTTTAGGCTTCTTGCTTGGAAACAGGCTCTTTCTGTAGGAATCAGTCTACAGAATATTTGCCCTTTCTTTTATTCTTGCCATCATTAAGGGGCATTAGAAAGAAGAAAGAAATGTGAACTACATAAGGTCGAAAAGTTACTGAGGGATACTGTACAGACAACCAAAGGTATCTCTCGTGTGTGATATGAGGCCAGATCCTGATTCCTCTTAAGCTTATAGGTATTATCTGTGAGAAGAACAACCATAGACAACGGCTTAAAGTTGGAATAAGACTATGTACTTCATGCAAAATAAATATTGCCTGAATTCATACCACTTGGCTATGTGTGGGCATTTAACTGCCCTGCTAGCTTCATACACTGAAACTAAAATCTGACCCAAACAGCCACCCGGTTTGGCCAGACTTACTCAGGCAAAAATGTCTTCTCTGAAGAGCCATTCCACGAGATGCCTTGTTTATCACACAACCCATGTTATTCCCTTTTCTGATGTTACAGCTAATAAGGTATGAGATTCACCACGTCTGAGCTTTTACATGTAAAAGTACCTCATAATTTGGATGCTTTTGATATCTAAAACATATTTAGTCAAATCTAGACATCAGGCTGACATTTATGCAATTGCCTGCTTTGCTTTGCCTCTAATTCATTAACGGAAAAACTTCTTAATGTTTTCAATGTACCTTCCTCATTCCTCCAAGACTTAAAAATGCTATAGTGATTTCCTAACCATGAAGTTGATAGGATCTTATAGAATACTTGATTGAGGTATGTTTCTAATTTATTCAGCTCCTTCATTATGTTAACAAGAGCAGTGTAAGGCAAGTGGAACAGTTTGTATCACTTACGCAAGAAACCGTTATGGAAGCTTGTGCTGGGGCTGACAGAGAAAGCTTCATTAACAAGATATCTGGGTAGCAGCATTAATAAACAGGCTTTTTCGAATTGTTCATTACCTTTTAAAGGAATCTTCAAGAAAAAAAAGTTATCCCTTAAATTTACAATTGAAGAAAATACCAAGGGAGCCTTTTCAGCTCATTTGAAGTCTGAAGGCTATTGTACCCATTTTTCAAAGCTGATCAAAATTCAGTCTGCTGTTTGTTGCTAAATTATGTATCTCTGAAGCATAAATGCATTAGCTTTAGGAAGTTACAAATTAGTGTATTTCCATACAGCTTGGGAGAATATAATTTTAACCATTTTGTTTTGGGTAGGAAAAATATTGCTTGCATTATAACATTGGGGAGCCATCAGTATACACGGCCAGGCAGTTTCTTTAGCAGCAAAATTCTCAGAGGGTTAGTAGCAAATTATCTATTAGTTTTAGTAACAGTATTTCACGTACTGTCTGATTTTATTTTTTTAATAAAAATATAGACCTTTCATTGAATTGTCTTAATGAAGACATTTGATTTTAATGTAGTATCTCTTTGTTCTATAAGAAACTACTTGGACCAAGTATCTTGTTATATGTCTACTTGGTTCTATAAAACCATAAAATCCGTGCATCTGTAACAGAATTTTTTCCTACTGGTTTATGTTAAAGTCATAATTTGTTTACACTGCCTAAATTGTTCAAGCAGAACTCATGACTTCTTACAGTGCCATCAATAAAAGAAATATGGGCCAACGGTTACTGTAATCAGGGAATTCAGTGGCTTTAGGATCAGGACTTACAGTAGCAGAAAAGAACCGAACTCATTACAATAGATGACATATTTGAAAAAAATATTAAAAGAAATACAGCAAAAGGAAATAAAGGAAAAAAGAAGGAGTTAAAAGAGTTAAATCAAGAAAAGAAGAATAAAAGTGAGAGGAAGAAGAAAACTGGGTAATAATTGTATTACATTAGAAAATAATATTTGCAAAAGGAAAGAAAACTAACAGAAAAAAGCTATGGTTAAAAGCCAATTCCCCCCCTCAAGCGTATTTGTTATCAGGCTAAATAACAAAAACCCAAGACACATCACAAAAGTTTTAATTTCTAGCCTTCAATGGTATGAAAGGAAATAATGACTTCAAACCGGAGCAAAACCAGGAAAATTAGAGACTAGACTACAACTTTTATGTCATTACTCTTTATTTGCACTAATGACTACAATATTAGAATCCATCCCTTTTTTGACACCTGCAATATGGTTTTACTCACAACCTTCTTGTGTCATAGCTATCGTTCTAGAGGATGGAAATGTTTTTTTCTTTTTTTATCTACAGGATATAAAGAGTAACATGATTTAAGCAATTAGTAGCTGTGTAGATAGAGCATTATTGATGATGATGATCAAAACTCATGGTTTTAACAATAAATCTACTGAGCTAGCAAACAAAAGACTGTGCTGAACAAGAAAAGAGATACCTTGCAGATTTGAAGGATGAGGAAAAACTGCGAATACCTTCGCTTTTATCCTTTTCTGTCCATAGAAGATAAGTAGACTAGTAAGTATGATGGCTGATTTTTTTATTTCTGACATGACAATTGCAGCTCTATTCAAAATATAACAACAACAACAGCAAAATCAATGACAAGGATATTTTTGTTCCTTTTTGTTTTAGGAACTCTTTTTGTGTCACAACTTCAGCTTCTTTGAAACCATTTCCTAGTGAAAACTATTTAAAACTGCAATCAGGCTGTCTTTGCAGACTTTCCTCCTGCTGGAAAGACAGGCAGAGTAACCTTGCATCTTCTTTTCTGCTCCAATATTATTTAATTTGGAAAAGTGAAACAGGTAAAGCTTTGCTTCTCACTTGTCTCACCTATTTTTAAGCAATTTGATGCTTTTAAGCAATTTTTAAGCTTTCACTTGGTAGCGTTGCAGGGAAATGCTTAAGTGTAGCATTTGAAATACATTTTTTTTGTCACAAATGGCACCAGTGCCATGTCAGATTTTCTTGATGGTCCAAAGTCTACAGCAGTTATGAGGAAGGCAGCAGTTCACGTGGGCTCTATCTCCATGGTAACTTGTTTACAAGGACTGAAATACATGCTGAAAATTCAAGGTTAGCTTTCCCTTTGTTCCTGTTGTGATGGTTTTGGCAATACGAATAATGCGGGCATAATCCTAGATTCAAACAGCTTCATGGCAGACCGAGTCAAAACAAAACTCTGCACAAAATACGCTTTCATCACACCCATTAGAAAAAAAGAATACAAAAGGCTGCTTAATCAGACCCATCAGTTGCCTCTTTCTTTCATAATCCAGAACAACCGTCCTTATTCTGCATTTCAGGTTTATGTCTTGAGGAACGGGACTGTCTAAAGACTTACATTTTTCTGAGGTGATAACTCAGGTTATGCCTGAGTCTATGGTGCCTCCATATCACAGTCCAAAGAACTTGCTTTGTCTAAAATAATTTCAGTAGTAGGAATGAACAGGCACCTTTTCAGAAGTTAGGTTGAATCACATGGTGGGACTCTTGTGCTCCAAAAATCAAACATAAATAATAGCAACACACTGCAATTCTATAACCTCTTATAATAATGCTCAAGTAAATGTTTTAGGAGGATTCTGCATCCTTCACTCAGAGCAAGCAATGATTGCTGGACTACCCCGGGAAAAAACAGCGAGGACTGAAGTGAACTTGATTTCTCATGTGATTAATTTAGGTATGCTCAGAATTCCTCAGCATTCATTTAACGAAATGTTGGAAAGAAACATCTTTTCAAAAAGTTTAAATCTACTGAGCTATTTTTTTCTTCTTAGCAGATTAAATATAAAGAAGATAATTTACGTATTAATAAGACACCCTCTAGTTTGGGTTTATCCAACTTGCAGCAAATAGCTTTGATTTTTACTCAGCAGCTAATACGCTTGCTTACTGAATTATCTTCCCAAACAGAACTTTAAAAAAATCAGCTGAGAGTGCATCCACCCCGTTTAATGGCACTGTATGCAATACGCCTTATTACAGGAAAAGGTTTGGGAGACTTTTGCCAAAGTTCCTTTGCAGTGCCTTTTTTTTTAAAGTCATCTTACATCTCCTTCCTGTTCATTAAAACTGGAGATTCCTATCACTCCCTTTTAGTTAGACCAGAAATGCTATAAAAATGAATAGATGAAATTCACCATTTGAACACGGCAGCTGTTTTACAGCTGCTCAATCTGATATACAGTGTCGAGCCTTGATGTGCTCATTAGACAAACAGTTAAAAGCTGCCAAGCTGGTGGATAGATCAAATTCCACAGGATTTGGGATGAAAGCTACTGAAACAAGGAAAGGCATTAAGAATTCAGCCACTACATTAGGATCTCTATCTGAAACAGAATATTCTGTATGTTCACAACTACATAGGCAGAGCTCAACTCTGGTTGTGGAAAGAAAGGGAAAAAGATTTTCATTTAATTCCAGGTTTGCAAAAGCCTTCAGAACTGCTACTGTCCAGTCTTAGCCTAAACTAGGAAAAGTTTTGTTTGTAGTACAAATGTTTTTAGTGCATATTAATAAAAATGCTCATATCAGTTTTCTAAACAAAACAAATGCATTTTTTAAGGAACAGAACGGAAAAATATATAGTATGTGTTTTGCTAGTACAAAATGAACACTGATTTTGTAAAGCAATATTTTTTTTAAATATTGTGAAAATGTTCTGCAATTGTTTTTACTGAAGCTTTCTATCATCTATTGACTAGCTTGGAATAGTTGGTACTACATTTTAAATATTGAGCATTTTTATTAAATTAGGATACACCAATGGATGACATTCTCCTGGTTGAAACTTCTAAATGAAAAAAACAAAGTTTTTGCTTTGTAAAGGAGTTCCTATAATGTGTATTTAAGGGGCAACTCTTGTTCTCATTGTCATATGTCTTCAAACATAGCACGGTTCTAAACGGACACAGAGTGTGCCGGGTCCCCCGTACCAGCCTGCACACCACGCAGCTCACTGCTTGCTCTGGCCACAGGCAGTTGGACCCGGCTATTTTGTAGCAACAATGTGAATACACAACCAAACATACTTTCATCCTTCCTTTTAAAATTTCTGTATAATTTCAATTAAGCTTATCAAGAGTTGGGTAACTTAGACATCGTTACGAACAGACTTTTGAAAATAAGCACCTTTCTCCAAGTTCAACTTTCCTTATGAATTACTATTCTGTATGGCACGGCTGAAATGTGAAATAAAGTGCTGCAGAATTTCTTAGTCTGCTAAAAGTTGCTATCCCTGGTTGTATATTAGTTTTTGTATTGCAAAGAAATCATAAGATTCAAAGCTTTTTAGTTGAAGTGCAAACAAAACAGTGAAAGAAAATAGCTTTCGGTCCCCTGATGCAGCGCCTGACAGCTGACTCGGCACAGCACAATGCACAAGACATGCATCGCTTGAGAAGAGACAGAAAATGTCAGCTGGGGCTATTCATATAGTGAATAGGATGTGATAACCTTTAAATACACATAAACAATGTGTCCTCACATACTGTGCTTTGCTCTTCTCTTCAGAAAGGTATTGTCCAACAGTGCTGCGTATGGTACAGAAAGGAGTATGCCTGCCTATTGGAAGTTAATGATTTTTTTTCAACACAGAAATAAAGCTTCCTAAAGATCTAGTTAGTTAAAATGGCAAGGGGAGGTAGTCAGAATTAGGATTATTTATGTGGTCTGAGCACCAGATAAATGTCATTACAATCTAAATGATCTTGCATTACAAGAAACACACCCGCAAACTGATGACACTGCACAGCCCCTCCCTTAACAGAGGAAAACCAGTCCCATAATCTCTAATTCATTTACAAGGTTAATGAGTGAGAAAAATTTCCAGGGAAACATTCTAATTTTGGCCCTGAAACTTTGCCTGGGGTTACAAACCCATCAGTAAGTTTATCTGTATCCGGAACGTTCACGGTCACTTATAAAGGAGCTCTAATAGAATCTGTGTATGTAGCAATTGCCTACTAATGACCATGAAAATCTTTTGTGCTTATCACTGTTTGATAAAGCTGTAACTAATTTAGGATATCTGGATTATTATTTTAATCCTTAAATGTATATAGACACAGATGTTGAGAAAATCTACATTTTTGTATCTTCAGATAACATGCTAGTGCCTTCTGTATGACGAGTCCTTCTGACTCCCATCAATCATTTGTTATGCCTGGGGAAGATTGCAGTGCGTATTCATTTCTAGCATAATCGTTTGGAAGAGCTACACAAGCTTGGGTATATCAAAGTTTGACAAAAAATGTAGTATTTTAAATAGTTGCAGCTAAAAAAAGTGTGCAAAGATGACTAAGTGTCAGTATTTGCTCTGGAAAAATAGGGTAAAGTGATTGACTCACAGAAAATAGTGTAGAATTTTGGCACTTAAGAACATAGTCATGTTAAATCCTGGATATACACACATTCAAATACAGCAGCACTAAGATCAAAAGTAACTAAAATTAAACTACTCGAATGAAAAGAAACAATATTTGGAGGCTTTAGAATCCATTGATCAATATTGATTCATTGACTATTTCACGTATGAATCCATCAAAGCTAGGGATAAGTCACAAGGTGATCTGATAAACTGCCTATTACATTTACATTTACTTCGCATAAACTCCAATTCACAAATTTTGCAAGGTTTATCACAAAACTAGTCTGTTCATTTGTTCCCTCTACTCCACCTGAAAGTCAATTCCAGAACCAACCATCCTCATAGTCAGGTAACTTCTAATTTCTGCACTGCTTTTCTTCAAGTCTGATGATAACTATTTGCCACTATGCCATCATCATCCTTCTTAAACAGTTCTTTCTCATTCACTGTGTTTATTCCTTCAATGTATTTATAGATAGGAAATCAGTCTCCATCTCAGCCCCTCATGTTACTTTAAGCAAACCAAGATCATCCAGTTTGCTGCAGTACCACAAGTTTCCTACTCCTCAAGTCACTCTAATAACCCACTTTGTGTGATGTTCCCTCTGCACTCTGCCCGTGACCGACTCACTGCCTGTGATTGTGGCAGTTTTCTGGACCTCTGAGCACCTTCAGGTAACTGCTTGCTTTCTTTGTCTCATTTTTTGATTTTTTTTTGAATTATCTGTTTCTTATAAAGTGGGACATATCTATTCCCATAATGGTGATGACAGATGTACAAATAATTGCTTTTTCAGTTTGGTGGCTAAGCCGAAATACAGAAGAAAATCCAAGCAGAAATACTTCCTGCCCAGTTGGCTGCTACAGCATGGAATGATTTGTTCCCTTCCAAAACAGCAGAAAAAAGTACTCTATGCTTTCTTGCTCAGTAAACTAACCTTTAGTGACGTGACCTGGGTTTAATGCCCATCCTTGCTTGGACGCCTACATCCGGCATCCCAAAAGACTGTTCTGATAACCACATTTACAGAAGGGGTGAACACCATCTTCATCTAAGAGAGGGACACGGGGGAGCTTCATGCCTGAACAGTTATGCTGCCTTTTTGCAATGAATGACCACGATCACTACTCAGGTTGCCTCCCCAATATATAAGTCAACCTCTCTAATTTGGGTTGGCAGGTTGTCTCTCATTCCTTCCTGACAGACCTCTTCTATGTTATGTGGAATACTTACGCTTGCACTGCACCAACAGGAGGGAGGGAGCCTGTACCCTGAAAATTTCACCAAGCAGAGACGAAAGTTCACGTTCATTCCCTGGCCGAGTCACAGATTGTGAATGTTGCCTCTGAAAAATAAAAATCACAGTTTTACTTTGACAAATGTACATGTAAGTCTTGAAATATAAAAATTTTAATAGTTATCCACTTTTTTTTTATTAAGAGTTCAGGATATAGAAAGCAAATAAACTGCCAAGATTCCTATTAAAATAGCACGTATTATGCTCTCTTCAGTCGGCTGTTTTCATAGATTTGAATATTTAATTGTACCCTATATAAGCCCCAATTTTCAATATTCAACGTCCTGTCTTACTCCTGTTTAAGTCAGTGGGAGTTTTGCTGTTAAATATCTCTAGAAGAACAGTGGTGAGCATGTGGTTAGTATGGCATTTGCACAATATTAAAATAACCTCTCACAATTGGAACACTTTGCCATAGTTAATTAAATATATGAGTGACTTGTTTGAACAATCTTGTGTTTGCATTCTGGATCGTAGCCATACAATCTGCTGATGGAGCCAGGGTTATCTCAGTTGCTGCTTAGACTTTCTCTGGTTTGTTCTGCTTACTGTGGTTTGTTAAGCATATGTTCTTGCAAGTGTTTCTAACCCCAACCTCCAGTTTTTTCTATACTTATATAAACTGGAAGTGACAAGCCATTTGTTTACTGTGCTTCTAAACTAATTAGGATTCTCTAAGGCGTATTTCATGCTGTTTGCTGCGGATCCAGTTTCCTGAGTGCTGTAGTAGCACTTTGCACCTTGCAAACCTCATTTTTTAACAGATCTCAGAATATTTTGTTACAGAAAGTAAAGATATTCTAAAAGATGGAGACACAGAAACACAGAGAGATGACGCCGTGCTGTACAGCAATTCAGTGACAGAACTAGGAACAGGAGCTTGACTGTCTGTATTCCTAACTGGTGTGTAACTACTACAATGAATATGCTCATGCTTAGTCTTGTGCCCCAAAGCACACCTTC
This sequence comes from Pampusana beccarii, assembly GCA_013399365.1. NCBI lineage: Eukaryota > Metazoa > Chordata > Aves > Columbiformes > Columbidae > Pampusana > Pampusana beccarii. The sequence goes on along the minus strand of VWYH01005842.1, from coordinate 609,424 downwards.
TTGCTACAGCAGAGATTCTTCCAGATCAATGAGATGTAAAGTACAAGACACTGAGATTCTTACTTTGTTCATTCCTTTATCTGTACCTCAGCTCAACAGCACTTGCCGTTTTATTAACAGGATTTGTACAAAAGAACGCAATACAAGATCCATTTTGCAATGGTTACATCCATACGACACTGAACTCCAATGATTAAATTGTTAAACTTGTTGGACTCTCACACCCAGACACATAATAATTTATGCACGTTCAAAAAATTTCAGTTGATGAGGGGACCTTTAAAGCATCTGTAGAATTCTGTTTCTTCAGTTACCTACACAATCAATTACACTAAAGGAGTCAGTAAGAAGTGTAAGTAATCATACGAGCATTCCTATTTACTAGTCCCCAATAAAATAACTATAGTAACGTGCTGTGATTAACAGTTCCAGGACAACAGCAGACAGCAGCAGTCACACCCAGCAAACCTGCCTGGCAGACATGAGAATGAACAAAGACCTTGAGAGCACTAACATTACAGCTGATGCCTTCCCACTCATACTGAGCAATCCAAGTCGCTGACAATTGAAAATGAAACATGAGCAACAACTGTCATCTCACTGGATAGAAAAAGGTGAAGCCTAACTTGTCGACTATCTAGAAGATCACTCCCAATCAATTCTTGCAAAAGCTTTTCCAAATCCCAAAGCTACGATGCGGCCATTCTTATGGTGATGCACACGACAGAAATCCTCACACTTGTCAATACTGTACTGGGCCTTCCAGAGATACCTACTGTATCAAGCACAAAGGAAACACCAGGTAAAATGTTTAACCAACTTCTTTCTTTACCCTTTCTAAGATGATGACCCTCAGCAGCATTTGCTGTCCTTGCAGTGTGTACAACAACAATTTCAAGAGCATGGCAGCAACGTTTTGCAAAGTGTAGTGTCCTTGTTTTACCTCTTCGCACAGCCCGGCTCAAAATTGTGACAGGATTAAAGAATGAATGAGACACAGCGATATTCTTGTAAGCTACGAGTACATACTTCTCTAAACTTTTTCCAATTTCATCCCATGTTAATTTACAATCAATTGCAGAGTAGCGGTTCTTATTAATCTCTCTTGAAACATCATGGTTTGTTTGCTTTGCTTTTCTTTTACCACCCGCTACCAACTACCAGGTCACACTGTTACTAAGTACTAGATCATTATATGCATGCAAGCAGGAGATAAATTAAATATAATATAAATGCACATTTTAAATAGGTATTATAAATGAAAAAGTCTGATTAAGTACTAACCATCCACTTAAAAAAAATTAAAATTATTCTAGTTTTATGCTCACTTTTATTTGCTTTCTTTATACAAGAATGGTCCTATCTCTAAGCTTAAGTTATTTGCTCAATACAGACACAAGGCACAGCATCTGCTAATAAAGAATGTATATCTTTTTCTTCTCCACGGATTAAGCTGCAGTAAAAACATATTTACATTCTTCCCCTAGAGCTTGACTTACTTGATAACAGTCAAAGGCTTGATTCAAACACTGAAATCAGCTCATAATTCAAGCACAGATCCCTCGGAACAAATTTTAAATTGTGTTTTATTATGATAGGAGATTCTGTGGTAAGGAAGATCTAAAAAGGCAAAGAACTGTGGGAAGGAATTCTTTACCCAGTGGATGTAGCTAGAGAGTGATTTTCTAGAAAATAAGTCTAATTGTCTTCTGTAAATGGCGCAAAACCTTTCTCTTTATGAAACTGTTCCTGCCAATGAAACTGTCCCTCACAATGCAAACACTCTTACCTGATCATTATCAATTCCCACCCATCAGTAGAGATTTCATTTCAAAGAGGAAAAAATAATGGGTTCCATACATTCTACTACAAATCATGCTACTGAATATAAGTTAGCTTGTAAAAGACGGTTCTAATGCAGAAACATACAGAATAAATTGAATTTGGCTTAAAATCTATGCAATGTGTAGTACAAACAACACGGGACTGAGCTGCCCTAAGTCTTCCCGAGGAAACCTTGTCCCCTAAAGCCAGCCACACGACCCCTGCAGCACAGACGAGCCAGCTGTCCCTGCAGGCCCGTCCTCCCAGTCCTGCACCCACTGTGCCAGGGGCTGAGGAAAACCAAACACTTGACAGGGTAAGCAGAGCATCCAGGAACCCCCCAGCTTTCAGTAAGCACTGAACGCAAAACCTATAAAACAAGAAAAAGCACTTAAACTGATATACAGTGCAGCAACAGACATTCTTTCTTTGGAAAATACCTATTTGTCCAAAGCAAAAGCCCATGGAAAGGATGATTCTGACAAAACTGCACAGAAAAAGAAAAATAAATGAAAGAAAGCAAGCATATTGGCAAGTGAAAGTTTTCTGTTGAGATCTTTTAGGAACATGTGGATTTCTAATTCAGAATTTCTTCACCTCTGTTTTCCAACAACATGCAGTGAAAAGTAAGTCACATAATAATTTCCACGAATCTAGTTTTGAGTAAAATTTCACACTTATTGTAATACTGTTTTGGACTGGAAAAAGTATAATTAAATCCCAAGAAAAAAATCCAACAGTTTTTTGGTCTACTTGACCTGTAGATATTAAATGTACATTTTAGCTGTTCAAACGACTGTTGCATCTCATATGGCTATAAACTTACTCTAGTATTTTTTTTAATGAAAAATTATACAAATAATAAATCTTTTTAGGATATTAGTCCTAATATCCTTAGCAATGAGCTAAGGAACAGAAGAGAAACGGCATCTAACAGAGATCCAGACTCTTGCAGTGAAAGCTCCATGTAGGTACTCTATCTGATTAAGATGCTATTCCATTAGCCATTTGAGAGAGGAAGTCTCTCCATAATAATTTCAAAATCAGTGTCAAAAGCCATTCATCAAGATTTGTCTTTTAGTTTAGTTACTTACCCTCAACTTTGTGTACACAAATCATCACTATTACTGTCAGAGCAGACATGAGTTTCTGCAGCGATAATTGGCTTCTTGACAGTGTTTATTTGTTTTCTTTTTTCCAATTACTACCTATACTACATGTAATAATAGTTGTCCTGTCTTATCTCTATATTGCCTCATTTTGTATATTCGGTAATAGCAAATGCCTCCAACTTGCATTTTCTTCTCTCTCCAGAAAATCCGTCTCTATACCTTGTCCCACACTGAATCAGTACGTTGCTTGTTTGATCCTGAACGCTGCAGACAGCTAGAAATGATGACAACTCAGCTTTTGACAAAAGCAAACCAAATTGTCGGGTTAGTTTTAAAGAAATGTGTGCCCAGCCTCTCCACTGTGGTGGGGTGTAAGCCCCAGCAGGTGAGTGCTAATGGCATTTTTCACCACAGCGCAAATTAAAAGTAAGCTCTGAATTGTAACTCTCTTTTTACAATCCCGCAGAGTTTAGGGTTTTTAAGATTCTTATTTCATAATTAGGTTTTGAAGATCAGAATACCATTAGTGATGCAGCAGTTATTGCTGAACTCCGCATTCAATGAAAATCCAAGGAGAACAATAATATCAGGGAGGTGCCTGGCTTACATGTGCTTGTGTTTTACAGTTTTTGAAAAACTACGAGCAAGCTAGGAAGGGTATCAAAACGTCCTTTGCCTTTGTAAGTTGACCACAACATAGGGAACATATTAGAAGATGTGTTTTTAGGGTGGAAATGTTTGAAAGAGCAGGGTTGTTTGTTTGTCCAGGCTACATGGAAGAAAAAAGGAGAAACCCCATCCAATAGACTAATTAAAAGAGAATCTCAGCAAACCAGATATTTCTAGGTAAGCAAGCAATACTTTTGACTGGTTGTATCAATTAAACAGACTTCAAGACTTTGGGGGAAAATCCATTTTTACTGATCTCAGTGAGGAGATATACCAAAGTATTTATTTGCTCAGATTTATCCTGATTCCTGAGGCTTCAAAATCATTGTTTTCAATCAAACTTCCACCCCCTAGTAGGAACAGTCTTTAGTTTGTTGTAGTTCTGTTTAAAATTTAATCAGCCAGGCTGAAGTCTTCCACAATAGATTAAATTTTGTAGGCTGAATGGCACTAAAAAACCATCAGCCTTTTCAGAAATTAAGGAAAGACATTAAAAAGTGTTTCATTAATAAAAATAAAACCAGTTAAAAACCAAATTAAGAACCCCATGTTTTGGTGAAGGGAATAGCTACGTGTAAAAAAAAAAGCCATCTTTTGAATTAAGATTGAAAATCAAACCAGATTGGGCCAAATTACAAATCTTGTGAAAAGATTACTTAAACACACTACTCAGGCAGTTGCTTCACAGCTATGGCCTCTGAGGTTTCCATCATCCCTGTGCAGCCTTGAAGTCTCTGCAGGTTCCTAAAACCACCGACACTGCCCTCGCACCACCCCTCCGGGGCTGAGTCCCGCCTTTCCCTCACCAGCTTCTCAATCTGCTGTTCAGACAGTACGAAGCCCTGATGGAACTCTCTAGTTTGCTTTTCCCAAGACGCTCATACTCTCCTCCTGTTTCCCTTTGTGCCCCACGACTGACGCCCTGGATTTTCAGACTGCCTCCACTGACAGAAGCTGGCTGCTCAGATTAAGGCAGCAGCTTAGCAGAATACTTGGTCTACTGTATTCTCAAAGCACAACTTCTGATGACTGGATTTGGTCTTTCAGAAGTGGCCCACCCCTGCAAATCAGAAACCAAGCATCTCAAACCAGGCAGACCAGAACGAAACAAAACAAAACCCAACAAAAAAAAACCACAATGGGAAATGGCATGTTAATGGACAGTTGGGGATTGTTTGGCTTTAAATTAATTAACAAAACAAAGGAACTCTGTTTTCAGCCCTAAACCACAAAGCTATTTTCTTGCTGTCTACTACTCCCTGCCTTAGTTTCTTCACCATCCAACTTCTGCGCTACTTGAGGCCAGTATACTACGGGTAAGATTCATTATCATTATACATCGGTTTAATAACAGAGATGGGTTAAAAAAAATAATCATCGCACAGTTTCTAATTACATTGTAGTTACACACAAGGCAGCTTAAATAATATTTCATCTGTATTTCCTAACTTTAAAGTTTTACAACCTTGTGATATTCTTTCAGCATTTGTACGTGTAGGTATGCACATAATACTATGCCTAGGCTTTTAGAAACTGGTTAATGTTCCTTTCCTAGAGAAGACTAGTATAATCTTCACTGGTTTTGAAGCTCAGCTATAACTCGTGTAGATTACTGGTCTGGCATTGATCTGCTATCTGTCAGCCTCCACTTGTTTTCTAGCACAGTTTGTTTTCTAGTACTTAATAGAAATAAAGAGGAGACAGGCAGAGTATTTCTATGCACTGAGGGAAGACAGAAAAAGAATGAGAGACTTATTCACAATTAAACTAAGGCTCACTTAAGACAGCAACTAAGAACCTTGCTCTGAGTCTGATGACAGCATTGTCCTTTATGACAACTTTTAATTAAAGACAGTTCCAGGGGCCACAGACTTCCAGCACATAAGGATGTCTGAATCCTACCAAATATTGTCTATGCTATATCTAATGGTTAATAACAACAGCGTCCTTGCTGTTTTCATCAGAAATGAAACTGACTTAGAGTATTATTAGGTGCTTTAGAAGCTGAAGTCTTTCTTCAGGAACAGAAAAGTGCTTGCGCGACTCAGCTTCAAGACATAAGAATCTTCTTTGGAAGTAAATTGACCTTCTCAGAGCCAGGTAGAAGTACTGATCAGTTATTCAGAATTAAGAACAGTAGAGAAGATTTTACTCCTTCCAACAACCCTTGCTAGTTTCTGACTACTCTTTTTTTTCCTCATTATTCGAAAACTCATTATAATAAAATATAATTCAAATTTATTTTAACTCTGCAGCAGAGTTATTGAGTTGGATACTTATTGTGCTGCAGTGTGAAAATAAGAGCATATAAGTTCTCTTAGGAAAGTAAACTAAGCTAAAAAAAATCAGCTACGCTATATTCCAGAATTTAAAATTTCATGGCAGTGAAATTTATGCACCCAAATCATCTAGATTTTTTTTTTTTAAAACTACTCTTGAAAATTTATTTCGAAGATTGTACCTTTTTATATACACATGGGAAAAAAAGGCTTTTGAACCACGTACAGCCAGGTCAATTAGCAGGTTTCTCTTAACTATACTGTTTGGATTCTCCGCGAACTCCTCATGGATCAAAGAAAGAGAAAATGAGCCAGTAGTGCCACCAACAGAGCCAAACAGACTGCTAGGTGCACCTCGATACTTCCCAATAAGGTTCAAAACATCATTCCTTAAGCACTCAAGTGTTCATGAGTGAAAGGAACTTAATATGCATGAAAACATTCAGCAACCAACAAAGATAATTAACAGTATAGAAAAAATCATCTATCTACAACCTACCAAGGGAAGAAGCATTGTGCTCCAAATCCTAACTAGCACAGAAATATTTAATAAAAATATTGATGAATGAGATCATGCTCACATGCAACAAAATAAGGGACGTAAAGCAACACGGTTATAATACTTTGAGAGTATCAGTTGGGGAATTGAGAGTTCAGATTAGATACTATAGGAACTTTGTTTGCAATAGACCTGATTAAATAGCTCTGGAAGCCTTCCCAGACAAAGGAAAGACAAATATCTATGAAGAAAAACTGATCCATTGTGAAGCAGGAGTGTGACCTCTTGAGGATCTTTCAAAGCTCATTTTATACTTAACAAGAAAATACTAAAGCGTTCAGAATGGCCACAGCAGAATAATTCAATTAAAACTACCAACTCAAAGTTTGTAGTCATCAAAACTGTATTCACGCAGTTAATAATTAAGTCCTCCAAAAACAAATACGTCTAACTACATTGTCTTATTAGCTTCTCAGCTTATAAACCCAAAATTTTATCAGTAGTTTTATTACCATTTTCCATCCATGAATTTATAGCATGTTAAGAAGCTATTTCCTCTAATGTAAGTGGTAAGTGCTGAGGAATACTTAATAGACCATAAACTCAGAAATCACTGTTCATACAACTAATTTTTTTAAACAAAATTGCCGTCATTTATATAATTGCTGTAAAACTTGAACCGTGCCAACTGGAAAACTGTCTCTAATATCAGGAGTGTTTGCTGAGTCTTAAGATCATCTGTTATGTTTTTTAACTTGTCAAGTTCTTAGATGGCATTGCTAATGCAAGCTTTCCATAATTAAAAGGATACAAATTGTCTTCATTAAAAAACACTTGCTTGGAACTCAAACAGCAACTGTTTTACTCAGTTTTTCTCTTTACTGGTCTCAAAAAAGATTAGCACTCCACAGTACAATGCCTTTCCCTTATTTTATTTACAAACTATCTACAAGAATGAAACACAAGACAAGCAGTCACTCTCTAAATACGCATACTATACGTAAACCTTCTGGCAGGAATTAGTGAAATTGCAGATGGTGATATCTCTGCCTTTGCTGAGCAATGACAGTAACACGCAGTATCTGTAGGCACAAATTACCTGTTACAAAGTGGATCGAGAACTCACTCTCAGGCTTTTAAAGTCTAGGAATTGACTTTATCTGTTTTCTACTCTTTCCAGCATAGTGTCCCCTCACTTTGAAGATTCAGCTGGTTGCTAAAGCTACAGCGCGTGGATTTCCAGCAGCCCAGGGCTCTGTAGCACGTAGGCTCTGGAAGAGCTCTGGAGACCCCTCAGGTTTCCAGTCACCCATTCAGACCCACCAGCCGGGGCTACACTCACTGCTCCTGAAGGCTACACAGAGCGGTACCGTGGCCGTCATTACTTGGGGAAAGTTTGAGACCTGGACCCACGACTGCTCCACCTGAAGTACTGAGCACACACACGTGCCTTTTTCCTTCCTTTCTCTCACAGGTGTCAGCTACTTCATTAAACAATTTTAACCAAGGCTTTAGGCTGAATGGACTAGCCAGATCTCTGATCTTTTCGCCCTGTCTACATCCCAAGCAGAGAAATTCTTAACCAACTGCTTATCTGAGCTACCACTAAAAAAACACAAATTTTAAAAGCAGGCCTTTATGAAATCTTGCACATCTAAATGCAGAGTTGTGCAGAGGCAGAAATATTGCTTTGCACAAATTGTTGCACTAATTGAAAATACTGTCTCACTATTGATACACATGTCATAAATGCTTTTCAAAATGGTCAGAAGAAAAAAATATGGACATGCGATGTTTATATCAAAATGTCACCTTACCAAAATCTTACATAATGGACATTTTTATCACTGGTGATCAAGAATTTGGCTAGTGCTCCAGAGCACAATCATAAGGCATCACATTGCCTACTGTTTCTCATGTCAACATGTCACCTGCTGTTGGAAAAGAAGCCAGGAAAAAAAGCATATTTTTGGTCATTTAAAATCGCACACGTTGTCAGAAATAGCAAACTGCCCACTCTATTCGCAGATTGGCGGGGACCCAGGGCTTGCCATTTTTCAAGTCACAATTGATTACTTTGGCAGACCTCTAGCTACACTGCTATGCTGTCAGCACAGTGAGGGCACCAAGCCTCGCCTTCTTTATTATTCTTAAATAAATAAACAAACAAACACATAAATAAATAAATGATTATCAGAAAAGCTTCAAAGGATGCTGCTGTAGGAGAAACAGCAACCAAAATAAAGTAATCCCGTACAATGTAATCCGAACACATGATGTCAAACCAATGTAAGATAAGGACAATATGGTTTTATCAGCCCCCTCATCCTGGTGGGCAGCACAACTACAACCCCTAGGACACTCCCCAGAACTCAGAGCAGCTTCACGCTTCTACAAACTATAGTAGTTTGCTATTCTAGAGGACTCTGTGGAACATATGCCTTCCTGTATTGTAATTTTCCTCTTCAGTTGAGTGAAAGAAAAATAAAGGGTACTGTTAGAGAAGGTTAACCTGGTATACGATAATAAGTACTCAAAAATGACGACTAATAAAAAATATTTGGACATAGTTGCTCCCAAGAATTGTTTTAAATAGATGTCTTTTTATAATAGCAGTGTCCTCTACAGAGGCACTTGTGAACAGAAGAAAAAGGTTAATTTTGCCACATAGATCCTACCATTTCAAAATCTGTATCTGATTATAGAGAGTCCTGTAGTAAATCCATAAAATTATTAGAAGTCAGACTACTAATGTTTTTTTGTCAGTGCTCAGGTTAGGTGAGTGTGTGACCTAATCAGCCATGTCACCAATAAACTTTTGAAGTCAGCACAACATATTCACATATATTTTTAATGCCCTGCAGCCAGTTCCTCATATTTTTGTTCTTTCTCAAGAGAATAAATATTTTCATGAAATCAATATTTCATCTGATCATTATATTTAAAGGTATAAATCAACAAAAATACTCATAACACTTAATCCTAGGAAAAAATATATATTTATGATGTAATATCATTAAATCACTTCCCCAAGAATTGTAGCATTTCCAGTAAAACTATGTGTACAAATATTTGTTTAAAATAATTATCAGTGATCAAACCCTCAAGCTATTTTACCAATCTCAGTTAATGTAAGAAGGATTAGAGCAACTAGTACACAAAATAGAGTATAGTTACTTAAAAGCTCTTAATGCAAGTATCCACATAGGAAGAATTAATGAAAAGTCTGACAAAATATTTTTAACCTGCAGCAACATGCGTTTTTTATTTTTGGCAAGAGAAATACATTTATGATCCCAGGCTATATTTTCTTTGGCACAAACCATCATAAACAGAGTTAGAAAACATTGTAAAAAAACCTAGAACGGTGTGATAAAGGGAAATACATTGGTTTATAGCCTAAGCAGTAAAAAGAAAAAAGCCTAAGCCTAGAGATGGTCTGGATCAGTCAGTTTAAACCAGGCCCAACAACACCCGCAGAGCACGTGGGCTGCTTTGGGGCCAAAGCTTGTAGCAGTTCTGCTGACACCACTCTGCTCTCTTTTCTTAACGCTGTGATTATAAGCAAAACACTATTAGAATACAAAGTATCAGCCAGGACAGTTCACCCACAGCCCTGGGTTGAATTGCAGGGACTGTCCTAAGGTCGAGATGAAACGGATTCATGAATGACACTCATCATCACCCATTCAGACCTCTCCGGTCAGATTTCACTTCATTTGCTCCTGATAAAGGACACAACCTTAATGCTTTATGTGGATCATTGTGCACCAATATTTGTGCAATTAATTCTACCAAGACAAGCCAACAGTTCAAATCTATAAATATTTACTTCTCACCTCATTGACTTTCTATTTATTCTTCTGGTTTTACCACGAGGGAAGTTTTAACACTCCTTTTCACTGCCTTTGCCTGAGCAGCTTTACTCATCATGCTGTACCAAGGTTGAAAGAGCATCACAATTTAACTTGTGAGAAGGCTTCTAAGGATAATAAATGCCTTTTCATTGACTTGAATAGCCTAAGCCCTAAGTGTATAACAAGCACATTCCTCTATCTCAACTAGTGCCCTTAGCAGCTGATCATTCCTGGAATAAAAAAAGGCTATAGAAGAAATTTTTCATAAGTGGTTTGGGCCAGATTCAAAAAGAAAGTGGGATCACCTAGCACCTTGAAAACAGTCCTTGGTCCTGGACAACATAAACTGACATCTAATTTCTCCTAAACTGTTTATGCAACATCCAAGACTTCATGCTGCAAATTCAAGTTAGCTGTCAGCATGTATTATAAGGAGAAATTATTGTCAGCAAACTATCCTTGGCTCAAAACACAGAGATTAACTGTTCTATTCTGCTGTTTGAGAAAAATTAATTCAATCATCACTGGAACAGATTAACTGAAACTACTACATGTAATAAAAGTCCATCTATACACATACTGGTGTGTTGGGTATGTCCCTTCCCTGAGCAATAGGAATTAATTTTAGCAACTTTTGTACTAACAGACTTTTGAATGCTAAGAAAAGATGGAAAATACAGTCACTTCTGCTTGAACTGTTGCATAACTAACAGCTACTACACAGTGTCCGGAGACTGCATTTACCAAAGACACGCATAAAAGTCAGATAGTGAAAAACAATGTTTATTTTGGTCTGACTATCCTTAGTCTCATTTGTCTTATATTCAACTTTTCTTCCAGAGGTAATGTTAAAAACACAAAACCAGCACTGGGTGTTGAAATCCCACTGAAGAACACTGCAAAGGAGAAAAGCATACTAACAGAGAAATACAAAAATAATATGAACACTGCCTGTGCAGCATATGCCCCCGTAACAGTTGTATAAATGTAGGGCAACATTTTTGGATGCGATGAATTCTGCCACTGTTTCCCACTAACACACTTAGTGCAGCTAAAAGGTACAAATCTTGGTCTAAGTGCACTGAATCTTCAGAGAGAAGTAGTAAACCATACAAATAACAACATCTGCTTAATAGAACGTTCTAAGCTGAAGTCTGAGTATTTATTGCACGGAAAAAGCATCATTCTGAAATTGTTTCCAGCTTTTAACTGGCAGTTGTAGTTTGGTGTTTTGTTTTTCCTGTTGAACTCCTTTTATTTTGCCATTTCAGAGGGCTCCAAATGGTCACTGTTCTACTATGATTCAGGAGGGAAAAGTGCATGTCTGAGTTATGAAGCACAGTGATTCTCTGTACATGTATTACGAGAGGATTTTTTCACTGATTAATTCAAAACTATTGTTTCTGAGCTGCTGATTACAGGAGATGTCAATTTACAGACCCACTAAAAGGTTTGCCACAAAATTATACATGGCCTTCAAAATAAGCCCACACTACGTGCTTCTATAAATTCGCATCAATACAGTATTACACACTGATTATGTTGCCACTGAAAATTTTATTTGTGAAAATTTAAAGAAAAAAGACCAGTGACTACATCAAGCTAAAAGGAAGCAATTCAATTTCTTCATCAAATTAGGAACTGAATTATTCCCTTGATCCTATACTCTGATCTTGATCTGTAACACTGAAGTCCTTTGTATCAAGATGCAGAGTTTCAATATAGAAAGCAAAAACCTCTACCCAATGTGCATTTCTTGTCTCAGACTACAAGATATTGCAGCTTACTTTATACATTAAGCTTCAGGTAGCCTCACTTTGTTATAATTCTCTATAACCTGGATAAAGGAAAAACTGTATCTATAAAACATACCCTATTTTGGAAGGTAAATGTATGAGGTAAAATTGGCTAACATCTTTTGTATCTTCAAATATAGTTTTCAACTTGGAGTTTAGCCAGAAATACAAATAAGCCACAATAGAAATAACCTTTTAACTTAATCAAAAGCATAGAAAAATGTACTAACAGTACGTCTTCCCACACGGTCAGTTTATTAAAAAAACATTTAAGTCTCTCTGGTTTTCAGTATCTTATTGGTTTAGATGATCTCATCCTTACTAGCAAATGGATGTATTTTGGGGCTGGTGCTTTTAGCAAAAAATACCATGCATGCCATATTCACCTTGTCATATTTGTGGGAAGTCGGCAGCAGATAAAAACTTAAGACTAAAATTCCTTGTGACCACTTTTCACATTTTGTTAAAACGTTCAGATACAGCACTGTCAGAAAAGAGAACAGTGACATAATTCTCCCAGTGCTTTAGCTCATGGAGTTTAAGTGACACTCTTGTTCAGCCTAGGTAATGCAAACTGGAAGAGGTGAATTGGACAACACACAAAGAAAGAAGTCTGTAGGCAGGACAGAAAACAGGAGATGACATTCCCTGATTTCAAGAAGAGAACAGAATGCTAAAACAATCCTTTGACCCGCACATTTACCAGTTTAATTTCACAAAAAGAGGGCAAAAGAATTGTGAATCAATAGCCGAGGCCAGTGATGATGGGTTAAACCTGCCCTTCATCCGCAGGAGTCACTTTATAATAAAGAAGGCAGCATAGTTTCTAGTAGACTTTAGAGAAAACACAGAATATGCAAAGAGAAGGCATGCAAGGATAGTGAAAATTCTTCACTGGAAACGCAAGGACTACTTAAAGAACTCAGTTTAATTTACATTGTACATTAGAAAAGAAATAGGAAAGCATGTGAAATGCCAAATATGCAAAGAAATATTTGTATTAAAGCTATCTAATGAGAGATGGCATTTTATCACCAAGTAACTTCTCTGACAAAAGCTGTTACATCAGAAAGCAGAGGAAAGCATTACTAGAAATATAATGAAAATCCAGAGTGTGGACAACCATGTGTAGGAAACAATCCCTTTATTTGCTACAGTAACTTGAGGGCTGATTAAAAAAAAACAGAGACATCATCATAAAGAGCAGAGCAGATGTGTCTGTCTGTCTCGTACCTAGTAAGCGTTTTGTTTAGTTTAAGTTATCTTGATTACTATACTGCTGCTCGTTTCAAATTATAGAACACCATAGCTGGAAATTCATGGATTTCAAAACATTTACAGTATCCTAAGCTTAGGCAGGGCTTTTGAATTTTACATCCAACTGTTTTCAAGGATTACTCTGTATTACATTTTCTGCATAACAAATTTAGCTAACATCCTTGCACTTCTCTGCTTTCCCTTGATCACGTTATAAAACAACCACAGTAGTTTGAATGCAACTGTAGGAATAAATACGTAAGATTTCCAGCCACCATCTGAGATAAATATTTGTATAATGTTTAGTTAAATCCCACTGAACAGACTAAGACCTCTTATCACTGTCCAGATGGAATCCTGGATTTAACAAAGTATACACACCTTTGCTGGTATTAATTTACATATTTAGAAAATGTAAAGCCAGGTTCCATTCATTTTTTTTTTTCCTAGAAGTGAAAGGGTACTGAAATGTATAAGAACTATGTTATGCGTCTTAAAGAACTATGTTATGCATCCTTAAAGATCAGAGACATACACAAAATAGAGTAACATTTAAAACCTATGTGCACTTCATTTTACCATCTATCACTGTTCAGGTGCAAAATAATACACACAAGTGGGATATTATAGATTTTAAATCTCTCTGGATAAAAATATGTTATTGTATTTTTAAAGAAAAACGATCATTACTCAAATGTCAAAAGAAATTGATCTTTGTAAGATTGATAGAAGTCAACTGGTTTCTTCTGAAAGAAATTCTTCTACTTTGCTGCATAGTTACGTTATAGCCCCTCAACACTCACTAGATATCCAGCCATAAAATACAAGAGCATTTAACTCAAATGGTTATGAAGTCCCAAAAGAAAATGCGCCTAACGCCAAATCCATTGTTTGTGCTACCTCCTGCCAGCTTCTGGAGATAACATGTTTCATTTACTGTGATAACTGACAACTAACAACATAGTGTATGTGCCGGGAAATATCCAAACTCCTCCTTCTATTGCAGCAGTATATTCCACTAGGACAGAAAAAGTATCCTTAAAGGAACTGAGGATTTATTTTTTTTATTTTTTTTTTCTAATTTCACTCTCATAATAGCTTTCCTTGGTTAAATTCTGCTGGCAGCAGTGGGTCTCTTGATTTCCTACCATAACCAACAGTACCTGCTTCAATGAAAAGTCAGTCAGAAAACCAGGCTACTATCAGAATGCTCAGTACTTTCTATTAATAGCACTTAGAGTACTATTAACAAAAAGAAAAGCTGCAAGCAGAGTGAATATTCCAGCATGCCGTTATTGCAACAGCTGTTTTAAGAATAACGATTGTCTTTTTAGACTGAACATATGTAGGGAGGGTAAAGAGATAAGATCGTGACTAAATTTTCATCTAAAGCCCTCATAAATATTGCATATAGAGATGCAGAGTGGTGGCTGGATTGGTCTTGAGCCTATTTTCTTTCCTGTAAATATTTGGGTACTTGACTGTGCCAGCTTTAACGTTGTTAAGACTGCCACACAACTACACACAGATAGACTGTATGTAGTGATGGCTGATACCAGCGCAAATTAGAATAGCAGGAATTGCTTCTTTCATTATGATCATATACCGCAGTGCCAAGAACAACACTACTACACAGGATGGAAAGCGAGAGAAGATCACAGCCAAAGGCTACAGAAGGATTGATGAAAGAAGGTTCCCTCTGTAATGCAGAATTCAAAGCTAACAAAACAAAAAGCTCTGTCCCTCATCAATTTTGCCACCAGATATTTAAGGGTGTGGTAGAATTTACAAAAGTACATTTCTGTACCTTTTTATTATTAATTTAAAAGTTTGTAAAAAAGTATTTTTGTCACAAAATTTTATTTCTAAATAAGTGAATGGATTTAATGATTCTTCTTAAAGCTCCATCTTTCAAAATTATAACCTACACTACAGTTAAGTGTAATGTTCTACAGTAATGATTTAGCAGCATGGCACATCTATTTATCACTGGTATAAAACCAATCACATAAGATGCAGGAAGTAAGGACTGAGGTCCAGGATTCTGTTATAACAGAGCAGCATGACTGACAACAACTGATAATGAGCCTTTCTCAGTACAGCCTTCCACTAGTTTGCATCCTATTTACTCACCTAGGAAAAACACAGAAAAATCAAATTGTCAGTTCAGTTTCACCCAGAGGCCATTTGGTTATATTTCGACCTTGGACTTATCTAAATATTAAAAAATACTGCAACTCCACATTTGAGATCAGTGCTGTAATTTGTTATAATATTGTTTCATGCTACACAGCTCCTAGTGAAAAAACATCTAAAACTACATCATTACTTAATTGTATAAAAGTTATAGATAGAATATAAGCGATACAGAAATGCATGTAGGTACACATACATGTAAACATACTTAAGTTACAGGAATTAAGGGTACACAATCAATTAGAGATGGTTTTGGAGTCTCATCTCAGTTTACTCATTGCAGGTACAGTTTAACCTGTGGCAGTTCCCTAGAGGTACATTCTCCAGACAGCATCACCCACGTGAAATCACATACCCTTCTGGCTGCCCTCTCACCTCCATTAATTTGTCATCTGATAAATCTGAAGAACCCTCACTCATTTTTAAAGGCTCTGACTGCTTCATGGTGCCTTTGAAGAGTTAACGCACAGATTGCCCAGTTTCCAGTGCAAGGCAGCAGCTGCAGGGGAAAGAACAGACCACAACCCAGTGCTGACCAGTTGGCAATATCCGCACTAGACACACTCACTGGAGACAGTAAAGGAGCCAGCACGAATTCTAGAAGCCATCTAACTGAGGCATGTGAGTTTTCCATGAGTAGGCAAGACCTGAATTCTCCTGGGAAGAACAGTACATCTTCACACGCATCCCGCTGTCCTCAGAGACTCCTGATGCTACTACAGCAACTGGTGCCAAGGCCGGGGGTCTCTCCAACGAATGTGCATGCTGCAGCACAGCGCGCCTGCCTTTAACGAGTGTCATTCCTGATCACTCACAGCTGGAAGCAGTACTTATTCACTTCCAGGTCATGACGAAATGATATACAGTGATTTATTTTTTTTTTTCATTTACAGAAGTGAACAGGATATTTTTCCAATGACTTAAAAGCAGGTCCAAAACATATATAAGGTTGAGGAAAATGGATTGAAACTAGACATGATCTGAGGCTTCTCCTACTTGAAACATCTTTTTCCCAAAACAAAGTTTGCTTTTGGAATATGTAATGGGTAAGAGGAGAAAATAAGCAAAGTGAAAGTTCTGTTTCCTGAGAAGCTGTTAAATTCGTTGAATAAAGTTACATTTTTATGAACAAACTACGAGGGGGTCTGGATACCTTGAGTAAGAGCAAAATCTCTCCAATCCAATATGGTGCAGGTCATACCGGGCAGCCTCTAAACAGTTTTTGGTTTCCCTGTTATTTAAAAAAAACCCCAACAAAACAAAACAATGCATAAAACCTTTCTACTGGAGACACTAACTTATCCCTGTGAGATCTGATTTCATATGGCTAGAATCAATCATTTAGGTGCCCTTATCACGTATCATTTGCTTCCCTGCCCTCCACCTGGGGAACTTAAGCCCTGATCTCTTTTCAAACGGGTACAACATTTTCATTTGGTGCTATGAGCAACCTCAGAGCTACTGACACTGTTTGAAAATTGCGATACTACACATTGTGTCTTTCCATGTTCAACATTAAAATGTATTTTTGGACACTCAACAACCTATTGTTTAAATTAATCACGGACAGACACCGACATCCACTTTTTCCCTTTGTTTGACTGAGTTGAACTTCCTTTGATTCATGTGCTAATGGAAACAAACGATATAATCCACAATGAATAATTTTGCTCTGCTCAAGATGTGAAAGCAATAATAAAATAGTAAACACAGGTTAGCAGTCTTCCTTGTAAATTCTACAACTGCTTTCTTTGTCATGACAACAGATATTTATCTGCTGCCTACTTTTCATTTATATGCAACATAAGTGAAAGTGTCTTTCCTTTCTAAAACAAAAATCTCCAGAATTAACAATTCATACCAAACTACGGATGACAACTTTAACTGTGTGCATCAGCATTGCCAATCAGCAGGTTAAATGAACTTCATTGAAAATTCTCCTCCACCTGTCACACTTGCACGATGCAGACTTAGCAGTTGTAGGATTTTCGGAGTCAAGTTGATCCACATGTGATTCAGACCTAATCTATATCTACTTTTGTGCCCAGAGTTAGGTAGAAAAGGACTTTCTCAGAGTACAAGTATATACAAGGTGAATTAAATTACACTATAGAAAACATTAAAAACAAAGCTCAGAAACTTCGTTACTGCTTCACAAAGAGTGTAGGAAAGGAACGTTGGCTGTAATCAAAATGATTTTACTGATGGTTCCCAATCCCACAAGGCCCATGCTGGAGAACTCTTCAAAAATATTTTAAAATAGCAGGCATGATGAACCTTAATGTCTTTCAGTAACCTAAATATAGCTGAGAGACACCTTCACCCTCTTAACACCACACCAGTCTTTGTTCAAAGGGCATCTAGATACCCAGACTTCACAGTCGGTCATTTAAGGCCATGCTGCACCCCTGAAATTCAAAACACACGTTCACAGGTTTTAAACAAGCGTTTGTATCTCAGCTGCTTCTGTCCCTGCTCTTTGTTTAAACTGTAATAAAGACTAATTAGTGCAGGCAAATAGAAATGGGCAAGTGGGAATAGTAATTTTTTGAATCACCGCAGTTACATTTATGACAGTTCATTGACTTATGCCCAAAGATCTGCCTCTTAATCCAACAGTGCCAAGAGAGCTTTGGCATCGTCCTGAACTCAGTCCCTTTAAGCACAGACTGGCCTGACCACTCCCTTCCCAAAGACCACAGTCGCTAACTATTGACTTCCCTTCTTTCAATGCTCCCCCAGCTGAACTCAAACACTGCTGCCAGAAATCATCACTGAAGTTCTCACTTCACAAAAGACACAAAATAATCATTTTCAGCCATATATATTTACTATCTGATCCACCACCTACAGACTATATAAAATCAAAGTGTACATGACCATGGACAAGGGAAAAATGCTACATAATGTCTGGCCAAAGAATTCCTCTTCCCCCCTCTCTTTCTTTTTTCTTTTTCAATATCAAACAATGATTCATATTTAAATAAACCAGAGTACTACCTCAGTTATTAGGTTCCAAATCAATTACACTGAAGTTGTACTTATAAACTAACAAGTCTTTAAGGCAAGAACTTGGCAAAGAAGAATTTAAGTGTTAAAAAAATGGTTTTGAATAATAAGGTATGCTCTACTTATTATATGTAAAATGCTTCATAAATCTCTTTAAAATTCACAGTAAAGTAGAAATAAAAGCAAGTGGTTTGTTTTTGAGCATGTATAAAGGGAGGAAAACAGGTTGCTGAGGGAAGGGGAATAAGAGAAAAGTAATCTATGGCAACTAACAAAAACTGATTTATATTCGCAGTCTGAGAAAATAATCAGAAAGAAACCGAAATAAGATTGTTTGACCTATGTACCAGTCATAACATATGCTTTAAAGAGAAAAAAAATGAATACTAGCTTTCATCGCTTTGATGTGTCCAGAGAGAAGATGTATGAGATAAATTTTCGAGGCTGAATTTTTCACAAACAGTTTGACAAATTAAACAATCATGGAGATATAAGATTTCCAAGATCTTAGGCAGAATTCTTCGTGAGTGATATATTGTTTTCATTAGGGTTTCCAAAAGCAGTTTTATGTACAAAAATACATGCTTAAGAAGAAGAAAAGAAAAATGTTATATAGGGGTTTTCCCCTCTGCCTACGAAGTGAAGTAATACACCTTTCACAAGTTTTCTAAAAACTGGGTTGGGTTCAGAGAGAATAAACTTCAGGAAGTTATTCTTTCAAGTTGTAGTTTCAACAACATGGTACAGGGTGATACGTGATAGTCTTAGAGATTAGAAACAAAATTGTGAGCTTCCACTTTTTTGAGCTTTTTCTCATTTATCATTTAAGATGATGTCACTGTGACACAATAGCCAAAAATTACTATACAAAAATAGTAATGTCTCTTTCTCTCTGAGCATGTGCCAAGGAAAATAACTTTTCATATAATGCAAGGTGATAAGCAAATAATGTGACTGTCTAATGTACTTTGTACAAAACAATGATACTGGCCAAGCAACTGCTTTGAATCCATGAGAGAGAACGATACTGAGACACCCATAGTAAATCAACAAGTTGAATATTTATTACCTCAGTAGCATAATGTGAATAATTGATTGATTTGTGTTTATTCTCCTAGCTAATGTAAAAATACATAACCACTCCAAGCACTGGGAGGTAGATAGAATGTGAAAGACTTTTCTCTCATTCACAAACGTGTGGGGTTTATTTGTTGTTATTGTTGTGGTTTTGCTTGGGTTTTTTTGGTTTTTTTTTGTTTTTTTTTTAATATATATTTCATAAAAGACTATTTAATTCAGTTAATTTTAATTTTACTTTTGATTGCACTTAAGTATATTCCAACACAAATATCATTCTGAAAATCCAAAGTATTTTACTCTGAGCATGTCTAAATGAAATGTTTGGATTTAAATTCCCTCCTCCCCCTCTTGTTTTTTTAGATACAGCAGTGTGCTCCTATTTAGGTTATTTATATTAATCTTGGCAAAACACTTTTGTTTGAAATGTGCATTGAGTTATATAGCTGAGACATCTGTAGATTTACTTGAATATTAGATTCCCAAACATATAGAAACTGTTGTGTCGCTTCATAAACAACAGTAATTGTATGAAAGAATGATAATCTAGCAGCAAATGTTTCAGGTTTTCATTTCAGCCACTCTGTGAATCTTCAGCTTCATGTAATCCATCAGATAACCTTAAAACTGCTCATTTTACCTAACATTGACCTTTGCCTCATGGGTCTCTAATGGACAGCAAAACCATCCCCTGGGACAGTTGACAGGGAGATGTAGATAATACTAACAAAGGCTAGTTTCAACTAAAACTCCTTGCGTGTTGAGGTAGGTAAGAGCTGGAGATCTTACACCCTAAAATAGCCATAACTGTAACAGCCACTAGACCTACTTTTCTACATTTCTGTTTTCATTTGTTTCATTTTTTGCTTTGTACTTTTATTTTAAAACTAAATGTTTTATCATCTCAATTCATGTCTTCAGGTAACGCGTGTTACCAGACATTTGGAGAGATCTTGGTCCGAATACAATTGCTTTTCAGCAAACACCTTTATAATCTATTTTGCATAACAACTTAATAAATTATATGGCTTAGACCTTACCAAGTTATTAATGAGTTTGTAATTATGCAGATTATGGGTGCAATATTCAAATATGTAAAAAGAAACATTACTTTTATAGTTGCAGTCAAATACAAGTCTCCAGTAGAAAACGTGGTTACCCTGTACCCTCCCTGCATTCAGCTCTTATCACGTAAATGCTCTAATCCATGATCTGATCCTATGAGAGTCATATTGATAGATACGCTCTTTGGCTGCTTAATGACGCTTGCATAATTGGAGGCAAAAAGAATCTTAATGAAGAGGAAAGAATTATTACCTTCAACACACTATTTATCTTCTCACTCCTCCTAGGACAGGAGGTGCTTGGTTCTGCTTGTTTTTAGGAAGAATTACATGGTTAAGAACAGAGCTGCTGTTCTTTTGGATCAGCAGCTTCCCAGCAGATGAACCAAGTCTGGTTTTACTTTCAGAGACCATCGCTCTGACTGTAAGGTATCTGTTTGTGCCCTAACTATATCCTGATTTCTGTATTTTTAAATGACTTCATTTTGCATTTATTCTTAACTTTCAATCCCAGACAGTTTAGTGTGATACCTTTGTAAAGCTCCTTATAGCCTTTAAATAAGGAGCATTAGAACGATGAAAAACCTGACTTGTCAGTCTACAGCAACTTTTAAACACTCTCCAGACTGGTTCAGCGAGAGGGATGAAAATCACCTGTTCCCCCCCTTGTTACATCCAAATCAGAACAAGGCCATCACTGAGGTCTAGAGAGAACATCCCAGTGACAGCGTGACTCACGGAGATACCTGCACTGACGATATCTTCAGCACATTAAATCAGCTCTAATGCATTCTTTCAGCACTCTAAGATGATGAATATTCTCTTAGGAATTTGAATGTCACTGCCAAGTAAATAATGATAAAATGGCAGGTACATTTAGAGTATCACAAATACATAGCTTCAGAGCTAAGACATGATATTGTGTTTGCATTCTACACAATATCACATAATCGTTAGCATTCTCCTGCACAACTCAGTCAAATACTGCCCAGAAGTTGTGCACAAAATATAAAACAATGTCAAGGTTCCCTACAATTCTACAAATAACTTTTTATAATTCATTTTTCTACAGTTCCTAACTTTAACACTTGTGGCTTATAACATTTATAACAGGTGTTCAGAGCACAAAATTCCTTTATACCCAATATACGTAAAATGAGAAGTTTTGGAGGGATCACCTCTATTTGTGCTTTTGAGCAAGTAGAGTACAAAACACCTGTAAAAGGGGCATATATTCTGGTACATGCAACAGCTGTTTATCTACGATGTAAATGCTGAGTAATAATGCCACAGGGAAGAAAAAAAATTCTAAAATAAAGAGATTCATTCTCAAAAAAAGTATGAAAAGTACGATTTCTTGTATAAGGCGGATTTTCTAATCTCTTTATATTTGAGATAAGTTCCGTAATACAATAATGTCTCTGTGCATGTTGTGTAACGCCCCAGAGTTACTGCTGAAGTGATCTCCTCAGAGATATCTGAATGTTCTCTGCTTCTCCAGTCAATTGCAGTTCTGATGTTCCACACCGTTACCCCACTTGGATTTCATTAACATCTAATTTACAAGCATAAACCATGTAAATGATTGGAGCAGATGCAGAAAAATAATTATAATTTAGGCTGAAGTCTTCATTTCCCAACCTAATTCAGAAACAACAAAATCCTCTCTCTAAAGAGTAGGCAGGAAGACTTCATGCACAAACCCAACTGAATAAATATTCTCAGCCCTGGGCATCCAATTTCTGGAAACAGCTCAAGAATGGAGGAGTAATGTCTCAAATTATGATCTAAGCAATGGGGGACATGGTTCTCCACATAAGGGTTACAGTGATAAAATAATTACAAAATTGGAAATTCTTAATATCTCCAATTAAGAATTTTCTCAAGTGTTTTAGCTTTAAAGTACACAATACTTGGCTTCAAGGGAAGTTTCATGGGTGTTGAAGATATTATCCACTAGGTCCTACCTCGATCTACAGATCTAGAAGATCTATCTCCTTTCGAGGTACTTTTGTGCAAGAACTTAAACTCGCTTATCTTATAAAACACAGCACAGGGTACAGAGACTTTTGCTGATGGAAACTGGCAGAGAATGAACACTATTACCTCCCAATGAGTTTAATTCTTCTGATCTCTGGAACCACTCTCAAACAATGCCCAGAGGCATACACTTGGGTGGTAGAACAACTGCTGCCTCATCTATTACAACCTCCTTCCAGCAATATGCCTGAACCTTCTTGTTATCAAAACTATATTAACATTTATTTTATTCGCCTCACATTTCTACCGTGTCCATTTTTTTGCTGCTATCAGATTTTGTACTAGTACATATCTATCACTACACTGTACTAACATGCTGCCATAGCTCACTTCGGCAGCAGAGGAGCTTGTGAGTTCTGGGCATAGCAGAGATGCTGCTGCTCTCACTCCATGACAAACATACTAAAGTAACTATGACAAATAGCACGTGAAGAGCAGAAATTATATAGCTATGCAAATGCCGCAGAAGTAGGCCATAACATCCACAGCTCAAGTTTTACTGTGGTAGATTACTTTGGAAAGAAATAACAATGGTCATTGATGATTAGTTTCCTGCAGGAAAGGAATTAAACTAGTAAAAGGATTAAAAAAATTTATTATATTCAAAAGCTGTTCTACATTTGCTCTATATCTGTGTATTGATTTCCTTCATTAATTGCTGTGCATGGCTGCACTCAGCATGCTCATGTCCCATTCTCAACAAAAACTGATAATCAATACCATGATGCTTTTTTGAAGACAGTGAAGAAACCCTGGGATTACGAAAATTTGCTACAAACTGTCCACGATCAATTCATAAATTTTAAAACTAAACCCTGGAAAACAATGTCCTGTTTATGATTATTTCACAGAAAGAAATGCTATTTATTATACATTACCTGTTTAATTTCTAATAATAGTGACTTTTCTCTATTTTTTAAATTGAAGTGAAAATTAATTATTCAATATTTTCTATTTCAGAAATATAATTACTAACAGAACAGACTATACACAGCATTTCATACTACCAAAGTTCTTGAGAGGGATACACAAAACCCCTCACATTTTTCAGAAAACACATTTTGAACCTTAAAAATCTCTCAGGCTAATTTCGGATAAGCAACGTAAGAAACAAAAGGAATAAAGAAGAAAGGATCAGCGTAACATTCATAAAAACACATCTGCACACTGGAAAGCTGGAGTCCGCATCTGCAAAATCTATTGTTCCAAGATAATCAATACTTGCAGGACATGTTGTGTATGTTGCTTGAAACCAGTTTAACCTTTCTAAGGAAACACAAACCCCACATAATTCTAGTATTTCAGTGACTGTTGGCTGCTTAGCGGTTTCAGCAGTTTAAAGAGAATTTCACAGATCAATGAATTAAAGCTGATATCACTCCTAAGAGCAATTTGAAAAAAAATGACTCCTGAAGCAAAAAATCCTTGAAACTTGCCTTTTCCAGAGTAGCATTTTATTCCTGTAACTTGTGGGACATGGCCCAGTGACACACTACGTTTGAGATAGCCGGCCAGCATGCAGCAGGGTAGGCACCCATACACCTGGCATGCTCCCATGGAAAAGCAGGGACTAGGACTTTGGAAAAGCAGAAATTTATAATTCACACAGACACCACAGAACCTACAAAGAACAGAATTGCTTGATGTCACAGACTTGAGCTACACGTTACACTTTGTTTGATGGGGACAGGTTTAAGTGTGACATCATGGAAAGAAACCCAAACAAGTGCAGCCAGCAGTGATAAAGAGGGACAGAGGGAGAATTCAAACCGAAACTCTTAAATCTGACCTGTGATCAACATAAGTATACAAAATCCTACTCTAAACAGTACACTTGAGCAGAAGAATGGAAGAACCCTGGCACATCAGCTCTCTTCCATGACCCTGAGAACCCGTAGCACAGAAGAGAACTTACTTGGGCCATGTGACACCTACAAATTTTATTAAAAAATGGCCTTGAGCCTCAAGCATTCTACATCTGAGAAAAGGGAGCTAATCTCTCTTTGTCCAATGGAATACATTTTTTGTTATTTAGGCAAATCTTCATTCATAAAACACAGAGTGAAACTGCTTGGGTGAAAATATAAAAAGTGCAAAATGGGAGCTGACATCATAAGCTGATTGGATGCTGAAGTCAGTATTTTGAATGCTCCATATTTTTAATTAAAAAAAAAATAACAGTAGGAAGGAAAGCTATCACCTGTTGGCTACCAGCATGTTAGTGTGTATATTGCAAAAGCTTTTCTCTTAATTTAGAGTAAGTACACACAGACAAAAAAAATCTTGAACACTTTCACAGGCTGTGAAAATTGGTTCCCAGCTCTGTGTTACCTTTAAATTGAAGAGCATTTTATATCAGCTCAAAAATATTCAACAATACCACTTCATGATTCCTTAAACAGAAACTATAATTATCCTTCATCGATTATATCATTGCTTGAAACTTCCTACTGTATTTTCTCTTGCCTTTATCTCTCTTCCTTAGTGAGCTCCACACATCCATATTCCTTTTCCTTTACCTCCTGACATCAGCTACCTGAAGAGTTTATATTTCTGTAGTGATTTAATGCAGAATATTCTCGTGTCATGCAATCATAAGCATTACCTCCATAAATGTTTCTGTTGATCCTACTGTACGTCCCTAACGCTCCTGGACGTCTGGTGGCTTACAGTGAGGTCATAATCACGCAGAACCCCTTCAGACGTCGCTGACAAGAGCAGGGTGCTGGGAGACTGAACAGCCAGCTCACCCCGACAGAGCTGCCAACACCTGGGAGAGCCGTCTGGATAGAGGATCAAGCAGAGAAAGGAAGTGGCCTAGAGGGCAAAGGATCCTCACGGAGAGAAATTCAGTGCATTCGCTTTTGCTTCTATTTTCTTGGGTTTGTTGGTTTGCTATAACATTAATGAAGAGTCCGAATGAAGGACGCTACTTGCATATCTTAACTCTTCACTTCTGAACAGAAGGAATTGAATTCCGTTGTGCTGATAGTACATTGAAATCAGCAGACTATAATTTTTTAACTTAAAAAAACATGGAATATCTACATGCTACTTTTTATACAAAGAATTTCATTACTGATAATGCATTTGAATTTATCTTACATATACATTATTTTAATTTATAAATTTCATAGAACTGGAGAATAATTTAGGCTGGAAGAAACCTCCTGCTCAAGGCCTTCTCAACTAGACCAGGTTGCTCAGGGCTTAGTCTGGTCAAGTTTTGAAAGTCTCTAAGGTTGAAGAGCCTGCAAAGCTGTTGAACAGATCTCCCAGTTTTAATCATGCTCATGATGAAAACATTCTTGCATTTAACTAGAATTATATTGCAATTCATGATCAGTGCCTCTCATCCTTTCAACTCCAGGAACACCATTTTATCTTCTCTCTGCCCACCCATCAAACAGCATAGACAGCATTCATATCTCCCCTTCTCCTCTTAAGTCTTCAGCCTTAAACTCAGCACTCTCAGTCTCTCCTTGCACCACATGTGCTCCAGCTTCTTAATAAAGACATAAAACCTCATTAACCCCTGAGTGACACTGCCCGTAACTGGTCACCAGTTGGATTTCTACTTCTGATCAAAACCCTTTGAACGCAGCCAATTTTACACCTGTCTCTTCTATCCACTTAACCAGTCCACATCTCTCCAAATTGGCTAAGCTTGCTATAGGAGACCACGTTGAAGCCCTACTGAAGTCAAATTATCCAACAACGACCCTTCACCAGACTGTCTCTAGTATGTCCATGTCTTCCTTGGCCTAGAGGGCCCAAACTGGACACAGCTCTCCCGTTGGGGACTCACAAGTGTCAAATAGAGGGGGAGGATCAGTCCCCTGGAGTTGCTGGCTGCACTATTGGTAATGCAGCACACTACAGGGTTGGCTTTCTCGCTCCAGTAATATCTCTGTTGTGTTATAAGGTCTCACATAGCCTCGCCTGGGAAGAGTTCCCGCTGAGCATAAAAGACTCAAGTATTCTCTCACAGCATTGCTACAGCAATCAGTTTGTTTGATTTTGGCAGTTCTGAATATTACAGGAGATGGAGAAATGTCAGTAATCTGAAAAGAAATCGTGGGTAGAGTAGAGGAGACAATGAATGTGGCATAATAACATGGAAATTATTTTTACATACGATTCAAAACATACGATTGAATTACTTTTGGTATGACAGGTAAAAAACGAGAATGATCCTGAAAGCTATTCTGTGACTGAATGTAATAACTTCTATTGTCTCAGATACCAGTTACTTGACTAGAGTTTATCATAATTGTTTTGTCAGAAACTGTTCAGCTTCCAGTTAATCCTTGTATTGCTTTTTCCCTTCCATATTGTACCAATCTGCTGCAATATTTCGGGGGATGCACCTAAGCATTGTGCTAGAGTGCAGGTGATCTGCATGAGATCCATTTTCTGCTCAAGGCTCAGTTGCTCCATGGATATATGCAGATTATTTTGCTATCTGATATAAAACAGATTTATGCAATATTATTGCATCATTAGCATTTATGCAACATTTGATCTCCTTCATCTTCACAATGACTTCATCAAGAGAAAATAATTCAAGTTGTTTTCAATGATTATGAGTTGCAGAAATGCAAGTATTTCTAATTTTCACAAAATGGAACATCGATCCGTTCAAATCATTGTGGCAACTGGTGCAATCAATTCATATGAACAACCTAAATTATTTAAGTCAATATAACAGCTATGTGGCCTTTTTTTTTTATTTCAAAAGTTTGTTTCTGTCAGGTTGTCTCTCATTTGCTTAAAATTAATTTCTACAAGATTACTTATTAATATAGCAGTTTTATTAGCAATAGAAGAATTTGTAATGAAGAGAAAGCATGATGACAACTACAGATTCTAAAGTAAATATTATTAATAACTTCCGGGATCAAAACAGTTAAAAAAGAGCTTAATTAAGTACTGGACTTTTAAAGTTAAAATGTTTGGATTATTCCTACCACTGTACTGGATATTTATTTATTTATTTATATTTCTCTTATTTTTGTTTCCCCAGAGTTTGTTCCTGAATTATTTGCTAAGGTGACAAATAGTTTCCCCACTCTCAGCAAAACGGATACCTTGCTCATGGCTTTACATGCCACGCAATGCAAGACCAGGGAGAAAAGAACTTAATCTAGGAAAAAAAGCAGCAAGTGGGACAGCTCGTGTTGATCCTGCACAACTCGACGACATTATCTTCCCATAGCTCACAGGAGAACAGGCCACTGCTACGTATCTAAAGCCTCAGATGCCTCCTAACATCTCAAAGAAAATGCAAACACCGGAGACAGCGCTCATCCAGGTCTGTGGTTTATATTTTCTCTGTGCAGTTTCCCTTAGTTAGCTGTTAAAATGGGAGTTTCAATATGCATTTGCTGCCTGTGAGGATATCATTGCTTGGGTGAAGCAGTAAACATCTATATTATAAAGATATATTCCAAGAATGCATTCCCTTACCACATTTAGAGTATGCACAGGCAAAATTACCAAGTCATACACCTGAAACACAAAGTAATAATGAAAACTGAAATAATTTCTTTTCAGGAACTTTATGTTAAGCTGGCCAACGTTACGGAGCCCTGCCTAGATGAGGAGCAGCAGTAAGACCATTCAGCACCGCTCCCTGGAGCCCGCAGCGCGCACAGGTCCCAGCACCGCACTGCCGGGTGCTGCTGCCCGGCACAGCACCGCTCACCTCCCCTTTCACTTCCCAGGCTTGAGCAGTAATTGGTACAGGTATTTAAACCAACTCCTACTCTTCCGAGAAACAGAATCATTGGCAAGATTGTTCTGCTTGTTTTCTATTTAGGCCTGAAATATTTATAGCTAACACACAGCGCAGTGGATTGTTAATGAGAGTAAAGTACAGTATCTGAACGGCTACATACCTATTTTAACTACCCTTTATACTCAGGCTACAGACTACAAAAGTCTGAACTTTCTTATTGTCGCTGCTCTTTTGTTATTGAAAATGAATACCATTTTTATTTAGGTGAAGAGTGCAATATCATTATAGTGTTACCTGTGCACAGTGTACCTTTGAGCTGGGAAAAGAAGGGAGAGAAAGTTAACTTTAATGAGCTCTTTCTCATTTTTTTCAGTACATACACTCCAGCACTGTACACACTGACACACTGGGTGTGCTCCTGCCATTCTCAGAATACAAACACAGTTCTAGATGGCAAATATATGCCCAGTTCCCTCAAAAACATCATCCTAAAGAGAAGTCTTCCAAACTATGCAGGTCTACAAGGTGCATCCATCACTAAAAATCAACCAGCCTTGCTTGATAAAGGCATGAACTTGAATTATCCATGCATTGTTAATTAGCACATCATTTAGGGATCACCACTCTCGTCTATTTTCTTGCCATCACTTATTAATAACTGGGTAAGAAAAGGGGTTTTCATCAGTCCACTAGCTCATCTTGTGTATAAAAATTGTTTGCAAGGTACTACATTTTATGTAACAGCAGGTTTGACACTGCCATTAGATTGGAGGAAAATGTTTTTCAGACACACAATTCCACATACCCATTTAAATATTTTGTGAGAAAATGACAGTCAGTAGCTCTTATCACAACAGACATGATAATTGTGCTGGTAAACCAACTATGCAATGTAAACTCTATATTCTAAAATGGCAAAGTGTTACCTACAAACACAAAAGCAATTCTCTCTTGTGCTTGACATACCCTTTAATTCTTTAGTTTTCTCTTAAAATGAAAAAAAGAAAAAAGGAACGTGTTGGGGCAGGGAAATTCTGGTAGCAGGTACTGAAATTTGAGTGTCAAAAACACAGGCAGGAAAACAGAAATCAAGCCATAGAAATTCAGTGTTTTAAGAAAGGAATATCGTATTCTGCTTTTATTCTCTACTTGACTCAGGACTAAAAGCACAACATAACTGGTTTCATTTTATAAGATACTTTTTTCTGCTTTTCTTTTAAAGATTTTTTTGAAACTGAATTTAAGTTTTACATAATGTGACACAAATTCCATGGTGCAGAGGAAACTGTCTGTCTCAGTGAATGAAACCATTTTAATCTCAAGAGTTTTATTATCTGTTAAAAATCTATTCAAATTTAGGCATTCAATTTTACATTGCTTGCGTTTTATGGAGGAGATATTTTACAGGAGCAGGATTTTGAACAGACAAGATCACAACAACTACTTGTGACTTTGACATGTAAGATCAGAAAACGTGAAGAAACAACTACCTAAACTTTCAGTGTTATTTACATACATTAAAATATTTTCATAGGCCAGAGACCTTATAATATACTGTATTTGTTCGGATAATGCCTTCCTGACATATAGTAATGTGAAACTGTATACATCCTAGAGACACACACACAAAAGCAGCCAGGACTGCTAAATTTAAAACTGCTGGGGCATTTTAATGTTTAATCATAGAATTCTATTATTCCTTTTGAAACATATTACTTGATCGATCACAGATTACTGAATACAATACATTCATATATTATAGATTAAGAAGGATAATATGTTAGACTACTGTTTCACTTTTGTTTTAAGCAGGTGATACAAAGGGATCTTGACTTGTGCGCTATAAATAGCATCATGGGCATTGTTTTTTTAAACATACTGCAGCAAGAGACACCTTTACTATAACACTTGACCAAATTGCCAGCTCTAGTTAAAGAATTGAAAAATTGAACTTTGTACATTAGATTTTACAGCACTGTAGGGTCTTCATGCCTGGTGTATGATAAAGAAAACTACAACTTCTGAAAAAGTAAAGCAAATCACTGCAAGATTTTAAATTACACTGAACATTCTGTATGAAACTTCAATCCATCAAATGGCCGCTGAAAAATTAGGTAATTACCTACAATGATTTGCATGTTAAGAGCTAATACAATATTACAAAGTAAAGTCCAGTTGCACATTAATTGTGAAAGCAATGCATAATTTCCTGATTAATGTTTCATGCCTAATATTCTTCCGTGCTCTGTCAGATGCTAAATAACAATATGGCCAATCAATCTACAGAAAGTACGCTCAGGCAAGGACCAAGCTGAGTTTTCATAAATTCTGATGCAACAATTTCAGTTACAATAAGTAATATTGTGAAGTTTGTAAAAGCAACTGTTCAAAGCAAGCTCAAAAGATACTGTAAATGACTCAACTTTTTAGTAAAAAGGACCCAAGACACAACCTCTCATCCTTCATACACAGAAGTAAAGCTCCACTTCTTCCAAAAAAAGGGACAACAGTCTGAGCTGGGGAGAGAGCAATGAGAGGGTAATATCTTGTCACCCATGTGCCCTCCTTGGCCCAGGGATGTCTGTCGGGTCAGCAAAGGCTAAGCACGTCAAAGAAATGATATGTTCGGTCTCTCCAGAGGAGGATTTCTGTCCGTGCTTCTCTGTCGAGGCAGGAAGGAGAATTCCTCAAGGACTGAAACTCACCTGTCCTGTCAGCCAGAGACAGGGTGTCACAGTTCGGAAAGAGTGTCAAGTAAAGAAATGAAAGGATGACAAAAGTAAGGAAAACCAAAAACCACCGCTAATAAATAGTGCCAAAATGAGGGTAGAGGTAACTGTCAAAAGCAGAAAACAAATGTGGCCTGGCATTTCTTCTGTATTAGCCAACTCAATGGCCAGATTTTTACCAGGCATAAAAACTAAAGAGAACAATTACAGGACCATAAAGTCTTTTGACCTCCTAATGGTTTGCTGGGAAAACTCTCTGAAAGGTTTGACAGGTGAGTTACTAACTCGGTGTTATTTAAAACAGCAAAATGTTTCACAGAACTTGGAGAGGGTAGCTGGGTAAATTCTCAAAGAAGAGTTTTAAACCACCAAAAAGTCAGGCAGAATGAGTCAACGGGAATGAACAGTTCCAAACCAGAGCTACTGGCATTAATGGAAGCATAGGCCACCTACAGAAAGAAGAGACCTCAAAGAAAGAATTTCTGATTCTCACTGAATGCTGAGGAAATTGCTGGACACTTTGTGGTCCAAAGGATGCAGCAGCAAGGAACTGGGAATTTTTTAATGAGCTATGCCACTAATTTAACGGAGTGACCTTGAGCAAGGCATGTGACTGAAGTGTGTCACTTTCCTCATTTGTAAAAGAGGTATTATTCTATCTATTGCACAGTAGTATTTGGAAACTTGATTAATTTACAAAAACTGCCTCCAGACTCTTGGAGGAAGGTGACTCTTAATTGATCTTCCCTAAAGCAGACAATTTTGATTAGAATAAAAATGGCAGTAAAGCAACTGCAGATTTCCAAAGCCAGACTCCAGGGACAAAGTCAATGTGTCCATTTTTTAATCCTTAACAAAACAATAAGTATTTGCTAGGGGTGATAAGAATATGTTTTACGTTAATTTCCCTGCCTACACAAAAACTATATGATCAGCTCTTCAGAAAACAAAAAAAACTGTCACCTACACACGAAAATAAAAAAAGAACAAAAACCCCGAGACCTTAAAATAGCTTATGTTGTTTAAAGATGTTCTCAGAAACTCACTAGTAATTTTTATTCATTGTACTTAGACTATCTGACCAGGTATGTAGAACAGGCTTACCACACTGTAGGGTCAATCAAAACCAATGTTTGAGTCCATCATGACAGTAAATGGTTGCCCAATGAGATTATCAAACAGCAGCACTGTTTATCAACTATTGCAAAGATTTGATCTTTGCACTTATTTTCCAGGCTCTATGGAAAATGCCATTCACATCAGTGGAGGACCACACAAAATAAATACCCTAAGGCAGCAGAAGCAAGACAAAACAAGAGAGTGGAAACCACATTTTAACTATCTCTTACATAAAAATACTTTCATTTTCCACTTTGGGGTTCTTGTAAATGAAATTTAGAAATGTTATCCTTTTCTCAGCTTTCATAATCAAGCCTGTATGACAAAATTATTATAACTATTGAACATTTTGTGGAAAGTTGCTTCATAGAAATTTCTATGCCATGCTAAAACAAATAGTACTCATCTTTATGTGTACTATGCCATGCCTGAAACTCTAATGAATCAGGAATTTACTCACATGAAGACTTGCTTCCAAGAGTAATGCTAGTAGAAAAAAAATCCCCAACACTTCTAAATATGAAAACCAGGAATTTCTAATCTAGTAAAGTTTCAGGTACCTCATGCATAATACTTTAAGAGTATGTGTCATTGACTGTTAAATTTTCTATTTTGATTGAGCATATGCAATTTTCTCACCATTATCTTTATACACAATTAGCTAATATACTTTGATTTAGTAACCCATATTGCATATTCTTAAGAGTAGTTCCATGAGCACCAGAACTAGTAAAGACCAATTTCGTAGATAGTGTATGCCATAGTGTATGATCTAAATAAAGTTTTCGACATAGAAAATCCTTACTTATCCTTTTAATTGCAAATAACGTGAAAATATATTCTATTTATCTCTGGAGGCAAGAGAATTCACTATGCTGGTTCCCTCTGCAACATATTGAATGAAAAGGAAATATCAAATGCACAACTAACTGTGAGGAAGTAGGAATACTAAATACATTCCAAAGAAAATCTGATACATTTTCACAGCCGACAGGTATTGCCCACTGTCACTGTAAGTGGACCAGTGTCCAACCATCCCACGCACAAAGTGTCCAGGTACTCAGCCTTTCTCCGTCAGCTGAACCCAGCCCAACGGCTGCTGCCTCACTCCCACTGCGCTTCAGGAACACGGTCACTTCCTTTCTAGTTCCAGACACTGCACCAAGATGCAGTTGAGTTGTTCCAAGTAAGCCGCTCTGATGTGATGCACTCTTATTTCACAAACAGGTACTACTGTTTTGCCAGAAATTAATGAAAGGCAGGCTCAATAAAAGAACACACTCTCCATAAGCTAAAAACAGTCAACTTCCCTCCTCCCCAACAAGACTCTTAGGGTACTAAATAAAACTGGTAATTGCTTTAGCAGAAACTTACTTCTAAAGAGAGTTCAGTGGTGAAAGCACAAAAAAAAAAAAAAAGAGCTAGTTAAAATTCTTGGGTTTATGATCAGATCTCAAAAAACTCCAGCCTTTGAGGAACAGAGATGCAGGAAAAGACATTTCTCCTGTAATTTCCATTCATCATATTCTGAATCATTTCTTTCTTACACATTCCTACTGTATTCATGGACTGTATTTCTCTATTTCCATGCAGGCAGTAAAACTTGACTTGTGTAAGGCCCATGCAGTCCCTCCACTTAATTCAAAGAAAGCAACATTTTTAAGAAGTTTGTGTTTAAAAAGGAACCTTTAAACAGTTATTAAAATACATACTTTCCTAAAATGGATCTAGTTTTCAATTATTGACCAACATTGTCAGAAGGAAGTTCACTAAAATACATTTAATCCATGCCAAAACCAACTGTTTTTGGGAAAAAAAACAACGGACGGCAGGGGAGGAAAAGACTTTCTGAGAGTTAATACAGAAAATATAAAGCAAGGTAAAAAGTCTTCATCTGGATGTGAGAGAAATCCAGAGGATGACAGGGACTGTCAGTGCTTAAACGTGATGAACTGTATGGTATTGTAGTTCTGGCTTTGCAGATTTCTCTACCACCACAGCCACTTTCCACCTGAACAGCTTGAAAAGTAAATTTGATCAAATAAAGGAATAGAATCTGACAGGCAAAATCAATCTCAAAGTAAATATTGTTGCAATTATAATGTTTATACCAGTTCTTCTAAATCATTTTCACACTATTCAATTTAAAAGAAACAATCTGAAATTTCAATGTAATTTCTCTATAACAATAGGAATGAACAAACCCCAGGCTTCTAGCAGGGATATTTTTATAGAAGCACTGTTATGAAATGAAAGGAATAATAATTATAAAATCCTTTGACGTATTTTTAAAAACTCTAGGTCAAAATGTTTTTGAGATACAAAATGCCTTCAAAAAACAGAAGACAACAGAAGATTAAGCATAAGCACAAACTGCAGGATCACACACGTTCTTGTAGCTTTTTCCCATTGCTTTTTTTTTCCCACCTTATCCACCCTTTTCTCAGCACATCAGCTGATCAGTATTTTCCAAGAAAGAACCACCCAAGTGGTGCGTGTTCCAAGGGCAGCTGATGTGCCCGGTTTGAGCGCAGCTCCCGCTCTGCGCTGGCACACAGCGCTCCCCTGCCTGGCCCAGATTCTCAGGAACCTTGCAAGAACAAATTCAGAATTACTGCAAAAGGCTTCAGAAAGGAAGCAGCACAAGTCAGGCAGACACTCCCATGGAAAACACCGTGATCAGCCCTAGCATTTAAAGCAGAAAGATGAAAACACGAGTATCACATTACAATTCCTGAACACTGTTTCTTGCAAATTTATGCTACGGTACAATCAGACTTGGTTCATTTTGGTCTGATCCATTTTCCACAAAAGCTGCAGACAACATCCTGACAAATCCAGCAGCACATCTTGCCTCTGCAGATGGATATACGTGCACAGAACACCTTACACTTCAGCCTGGTTTGAGTTGGACTTGCAAAACAAAAGGCACTACATACTGATGCAACACACAAGTATTTCTACAGTGCAAGATTTGATTGTTAAAAACCTCCTCTTCCTTCTTTACTTGTCTGATATTCACCATTTGTGCCTGAGAACAAATGTGTTACATTTCTGTCTTGCCTTGGTTGCTCGAATCGAGCATTTGATCAGCACATTTTGAACCAGAACATTGCTCACTTCCCCAGCATACCATTTTCCAAAAATTTAAAGAGACAAATGATTTATACTACATAAAATGACATTTTTTTTTGATATTTTCAATCCCAAGCCACAATAGCTGCAGAAAATGATGGCAGGTAATACTTTCAGATGGAAAAAAGAAAAGGTATCACAACAGGTTTAGACACCGAGGTAGAGATCTGTATGAGAATGCTGTATGAGCCCACTAATTTTAAACATTACTTGAGCTCTAAGCTACTTACACACCTAGAAAAACTCTTTAGCTTGAGCTGTCTCATTTATGGGCTCTTACCTAGAGCTTCCAGATTGTGATGAGTAGTCAGATGTCTAAACACAATGATATGCACCTCAATTACACTGACAAAACTGCAGACAAAATAATAAGAATCTTACTGACATATCCTGAAAACTGTGGCCCATTGTAGTGGCAAATAAGTATAGATTAAATATGTATAGGTCAAGAGCCTTTTTTCAATCCTTTCTGATTCTATCCATTAAATAGATTACATAGCTAGACTGAGTCACATATTTTTCTGCAGATTGAAAGAACATTGGATATTTTACGTTTCCTTGGTTTGGATTTACAATAGTTACTTAAATGCTTCAAAGTAAGAAGGAAACAGCGGTGTGCTTTTATCCATTATTTGTATTGATTTAGTTGGTTTTTGATTTCCAGCAAAAGCTTTAAAATCAGATTTTTCACAGTCTCTTGGTTTCACAAAACCCACAATTTAGAAGGATATTTATTCATCATACTTTTGAAAAATTATGTGGGAGAGAAAGGGGAGTGGGTGGGGGGTGTGGAGCAAAAACTTAGCTCACTTATAGATGCTCAAAGTAGCTCTAAAGAAAATTTAAACTATTTACTCCAAGGACTTCTAAGGTCTTAACTACATGCAATAAGAGTGGACAAAAAACAACCAACCAACCACACACCACAGAACATTTTGTGTATAGAAAAACCGGAAAAATCTGGCACTGATACCAGGGTTCTAACTGCCTTTCTTCACTTCTCATTATATTCAACATCATCACTTCAAGCGATTTTACAGAGGACAAGATACTTTTAGCGATGAACGACAATTTGCTGTATTGCTGTAAACAGCTTCCACTTTGCTAAACAGTCTTTGTGTAAGACAGAACCTGTGGCAAGTGCAAATATGACGTCAACTTGATAATTACCATACGTATTAGTTCAATAAAGCAGCAGAAATATTACATAGGATAGCGACTTCATACATGCAAACCTGCCATTCAGTCAAAAATTCCTTGTCATATTTCACAAATCTCTACCTATGCTCAGGCAAGTACTCATATATGTTTAAAACAA
The DNA here is from genome assembly GCA_013399365.1 of Pampusana beccarii. Taxonomy (NCBI): domain Eukaryota; kingdom Metazoa; phylum Chordata; class Aves; order Columbiformes; family Columbidae; genus Pampusana; species Pampusana beccarii. The sequence continues at coordinate 572,704 of VWYH01005842.1, read as the reverse complement.
TAGAGTTTTTTTCCTTGTCTCTGCAAGAAAGTTTGTCACTATGTAATTAAAGATAAAAACAGAGGTTGAGATCAACAGGCCAGATGTTGATCTCTAGCGCCAGTGCAATGCAGAACCGCCACTCCAAACCAACAGGATGGGTAAAGCTTTCGAAAGTTCAGGTAGACATCCCTAAAATCACACAGCCATGTCCATTACAAGTTCCAAAGGAGAAGGGCGCTCTAACAAACCTGACATTGCAACCTGCCCTTGAGAGGAAATTCAGTGACACAGAAAAGCACATTTGACAAGTACATAGTGAGTTCTGCTAAGAACGTGTGTGTGTGGTGTCAGGGTTTCTTTCTTTCTTTTTGGGTTTGCTTTATTTTTCTTCGTATTTGTAGAAAGATAAATAGAGGATGAATGTCTACTGATGTAGTTTCTCCTCTTCTAATACAAATTTTTATGCAGGTATATTCCCCCAGTACTGAGCAAGGCGTTTGTTGCTCCAGCTTGTCCTGAGCAGTACACAGAGCTTTGCGCTTCTTACTTATCCTAACATCACTTGACCCTTTCACTGTTAAAAGAGGCCATTAAGAAAGTTGAAATTACATTTACATTCACTGTAAAATCTCTTTCAGATTTGCGAAATAATTTTCATATCCAAAAGGAGATCTGGTTTGTTCATTGGTGAAACTCCCATCAGAGCCAGCTGACGTCACCTAGAACAAGTCTGCAGGCTGCTACTAGTAAATGTTAAAACAGTGTGAAAACCTCTTTGCTTAATGTATTTATGTAATCATGGAATGAGAGATGCAATCTGTACATCGCTCCTTATGCAATATGGGGCATTTCATAGGCAGAAAGAATGAGGCTTGCCTAGAAATAAAGTTACAAAAATTACGTTTGGTGAATGCTACATTTTAGAAAAGTTTGTCTCCTGGCTAAGGATGTAGCATAATGAGGACAGGTTTTCATTTTTTGCATGTGTAAGTTCTAAGTGTAGTATTTATCATTTGCTAAATCACACTCATTTTTCTACATTTTGCCAGCAGTTGCATCAATTGTCATTTAACTGCTCTAAATAATGTGTTCTCTTCCCTGCTGTATTAAACTATTTCTATCAAGGCTAATGATTTTCTGATTTCCACATGCCAGTGAGCTTGGCAGTAACAAATGATGCCTCTCTTTTGCATGTTGCAAGTAGCTTAAATTATATTTTAATACCCATTTAAAGGATCATTAGTTAAGTTAATATCCTTGCTATTCAGAAGGAACAAGCATTTCAGTAAAGGATAGTCTCACTGTATATCCTCTGCTAGCTCCGAGTACATTTTGAATAGCCTTGGTTTGTTAAACTCACACTCACTACATATAGATAGGCTGTAGAAACCATAAATATCTATTAAGTCCTTGGTTACAGTGACTTCTTTTCCTTTGATGTTGTTATCCCTCAACAGGGGAACTATATATTTCAAAACAGAACCCAAACTTTTCTTTCTTTCTAAAATATTTTCTAAATCATAAAAGGAAGCAGCAAACAAAAAGCTGTGTGACGCTAGGACGTTGCAGAATTTCTGAAGGCAAACAGTAATCACAAAGGGGCAAAGTTTTAGGCAAAGGCTTCCAAAACCAAAATCACGCTCCATGTTTATTGGTACATTCTCCTAAATCGTGTGCCACGACTGACTTGAATTTGAGGATCTGTGTTATGCCAGGCCGTGTAAGCTACCAGGCAGCAATCTGCCAGTGCAATGCTAACAGCACTTGGTGATGGAATCATTTGACAAAATAAGCCTTCTAGAATTGAGGTCTACTTATTTCCATTGGAGCGGTTTCAAAGGACATGGAATTACCTCTTGTCTGAAACAAATAGCTTCCAAGATACTCAGTGACAATGGAATCTAAAGAATGCATTTTGGAGGCATATACAAAGTAAATACAGCAAAATAAATTCTCTCAGTAATCTTAAGTGAAAACAATTTCATTCTGGTTCAGGAAAAAGAAGTTTCATTTAGCATTAAAATCTTCTCTGATCCACTTTTAGAGATGTAACTCATGCAAACACTTTAAAAGGAAAAGAAACCAACACAAACCAAAACAAACAAAAATCCCACCACAAGTACTTACAAAGCTGACAAAAATATTTTTTCTTTACATTTTTAAAATTTAACTTTTCAATTTTCACAACAGCTTAAACTCTGAATTGTTTTCCTCAACAAATATACTACTTGTTCCCCTTTCCCACCATCAGCTGCACCCCCATCCTTTTCATCCTAGGGAAAAAGAAGGAAAAGGCTGAGGTAGTGTACAGGGGACAATGGCATAAGTAAACGTTCTCTAAAAAGTCAAATGTGGTGAGCAATTCACTTCTGCAGCATCAACAGAAAAGCAAACAGTTCTGCTCCTGCAGAGCTTGCTCTCTATGATTCCCACAAGACATTTTTCTTGTTTTGGGGTCTGATTATGAGGTTTTTGTCAACTGCCTTCCATCTCAATGTATACATAGATCCTATACATTCTTTTAACTTTAAAAAAAGCACTGAGACCCCAAAGGAACATGAACTTTGAGAAGTAATATTGCTCAAAGAAGTGATCGACTTGCTATGTGAGCCACCACAGCTCAGCTGAAAAAGGAGCTGATGTTGCAGCTTCTAATGTCCATGGTTTTTCGATCTGGTTTTGACTATTTACAGCTTTGTCAAAAATAAAACATTTGTATTGAACTTTTCAGCATGGGTAGGATGTTCATGCTACTAGTCTTCGCTTTTTGTTATTTCTACAACTTCCACAGTACGTCAGGTAAGTAGGTGGGTTTATGGAGTTCATTCTCTGCCAAGTATTACAGCAGTGGTTCCAGAAATATGTTTCTAGTGACTAATCCCATTTAATTTAAGTCCTGTAAGTGTCAGATTCTTCATTGTTCAGAGATGATATATAGTGAGCTGTAATAAATACTATTCAATTGAGCTGCCCAAAGCAGAAGAAATATTTGTTGAATTTTCTTATGTTATGCTTGCAACACAGAACCTGAAACTCAAAACAAAGCACTCCTTTCTACAGAGATCCCTCCATATCTTCTCACTTCCAGGTGAGGACAGTAAACGGCAGGTCCTGAGGACAACCGTTCGCTGGCAGCCTGCAGGCTGCACCCTCCCTCCAGCCCTGCAGCTCAGCGGGCACTCAGGAAAAATAAACCCCACACAAGCTTTTCTGGGCTCTCATTGGAGCCACACGAGGTGGCACAGACAACGCTCATCTGCCCGGGGATCTGCAGCCAGCAGCTCGCTCTCCTCCCCGCCCAGCCCTCGCACCGCAGCCCCTCCAGCCCCAGCCCTGCGGCACAGGCCACTGTCCCACTCTCCCGCCGCCTGCTGCTGGCACAGGGCAGGACCCCAGCAACGTGCACAGGGAGAGACCCCCTCTGCCCATCCTCTCCGTAATGAAACAGAATACACAACTCATACACTGCAGTTGCCAAGAAATGCAGTGGCTGGTGAACCCTTATCAATTTTTCCATTTATCAGGTTTTGACAATTCCATTGAAGTGACATTGTACGGTACACCAGAACCAACTTTCATCTTATTTCAGTTTACTGGAAAAATATAAGCCTTCTTTCTAAATACCCTATTAGGCAATTTTAATTTATCTTCGGTTTTGCAGGTTGTAGAACACAAAACTAAAACTCAAAATTCAGGTGGACTGAAAAAAGAAGCAATAAACTTATCTTCTTAATAAACATACAACCAGGAATGTCAACTGAAGCTCCCCTCAATTCATAAGATTGATTTTCTTGGTGAGTGCACAAAGCAGCTGAAGCAGTCTCCTAAATATTTACCCACAAGTGATCGTAATCTATTATGGCTCACACATCTCTCTAACTGCCATTTAACAGTTGCTGATGTATTTCAAGAAGCGGTGTCCTGGCTGTACTCCCTGTATAACACTGGACAGTTTGCATCTCTGACATTCTTCTTCCTGACAACAGATCTCCCTTGCTTCACATGCACCTTGTTTCTTACAGCAGATATTTAACGTATGTAACTGGGTACTTGTGATTGGAGCAGGGCAACATATCCCCTAAACATCAAACAAAAGTCATTAATTGGCATGTTTAATTTCTGAAAGACTTTATCAGTAACAGAGAATAGAGCCTTTCTGTTTCACTGTGAAATGAATTTTGGAAAGCCATTCCCATATGCTCACATTCAGCTGCGTTAGAGGTGGAATTTATTGGCATTTTTGCAGATCCTGTCCAGACAAAAGGAAAGCTTGACTGGCTTAGAGACTCCAAACCACCTCCTCTCTGAGGCCCTGCTGGAGCCCGTGCCGAGGCAAACCAGGGCAGCGGATGGCAGCCTGCATTGCTCCTTCTGCTCTGCCTTCCCACCCACTAATAACTACGCTCCACACTTGGCTGCTCACACCTTTCATGGGTCATGTTAGAGCTGATGAAAATTGGGACTACTAACAGACACTATACTCCCTAGTCTTAGTACTAATAGAAAGCAAAATGTAACATAGGGCTTTCTGAGCACACTGAGGCCTGTTGAGGGGGGTCCTGACAAGAGCTGCCGCCCTACACAGGACACATCTCTTCAGTAGCCAGCACACCACAAGAGAAAAAAAAGGCACATATGTAACTCTGGTCACAGAAACATCAGAATTCATTTATAAAGGCTTTAACTAGGATGTCTTATAGCTTCCATTTCTGGCCCAAATGATGCTTTCCCCTTTCCAGCACAGACTTGAGAACAATCAAACACAGCACTCACAAGCCACGTTGCTGCCATTACTGTGCTGCAGTATTTTTCCACAGATCTATCATATTCCTTGCATTTTGAAATATCCAGGAAAAGTAACAAACTAATTCCTGTTTCTCTAAAATACGCTGTTTGACCCTCCTTCAAAGTACTCATAGCCTACAAAGGCTATGAGTTCACATCATTCTGTGCAGCTTTGAAGTATCTCTGAATTCAAGATGCAAATTAAACCTGGAGATTTCTTTCCTGTTTATTCACAAAAAGATACAGTTGGTCTACAAGGAAGTCAAATAAGCATGCCTGTCTTTCAGCATCACTCTTTATGTCTTGAATTAAATGTTTGAAATTAAGAAAGCATTAGTTCCCTCAGGCTTTTCTGTCAAATAGCCATAGAAAAAGGAAAAGCCTTGTTAAATCATTATGTTGTAATCATAGCATGTGTTCTTACTACATATTTGTTTGCACATGGAATCTATGTTTTTATAAAAAGACACTACTAAACACAAGATATATCCTACCTAGTCACCAGTGAAGAACTGTATACTTGTATAACACAGTCTGTCCTGTATAAGTTATTTGAGATAAACTTATGAAAGTTTTCATATGTATTATTACTCCATTATTTATATGCCTTTTTTACACCTAAATTATTTTCTTCAGTTTTTCCACTACTGCCACTGCTGGTAGAAAGTATTAGTAATAGCCACATAAACAAAACATCACCATTTTAACTATTGCGTACAAACTCACATAGGGATTAACAAGACAGTGACTAAAATGCTTGTAACAATTTACGAATCTAGGCTCTTGAAAGGGATAGAAATTGAAACACAACCTCACAGCCAGCATCTCCCTCTTTGCTACCCATGGTTTGGAGGTTCACCAAGAGACTTTCTGCCAGACCTGTCTGCTCCTGCCCCTGACACCCATACACAAGTATGGACAGCAAAACTTTGAGAGTTCAGGGGTGCGCTTGCCAGGATTCAGACCAGGATTCAGAATTGCTAATTCCCCTGTTCAGTAGGATCCCACCACCTCTAACAAGTTCACCTGTGCTTCAGTCAACTATACAACAAGTTCTCAAAACTATTGCTTTTCTTGACAGCTTCAAAACTTGGGCAGATTAATTCCCTAGTGTACTATCACTGAAGAGTCTCTTTACCTTCATCTATTTAATTAGGTCACTACATAATAATTCTTTAAGTACTCGTGATAATCAAGGGCGAATCAGGTATCTAGCAAGATGCATTTGTCGGAGACAGTCATCACCGTTTATTTTGAATGTAAATGAGTACAAAATGTATTTTGAACACGATGCACTTTAAAACCACTAGCATTTTTTAAAACATTCCTAGGTGGCATGAAACGACTACCTTCAAATGGAAAAAATAGAATGAAGAATGATTTTTATTTTTCTTTTGGTCTCAGAAAAGAACAAAGCTAGTGTGCAGAAACTGTAATAAGGAGTTATCATAACCTGAGGGAATCTATTAAATTTCAATTAAGAGTATAAACTTCAGGCTATGAAACTGAAAGGGACAAACATCCCTTCAGATCAGAATGAAAGGCATCTTTAAAAATCAGATCCTAAAGGACTAGACAGATTAAATCCCTGCATAAACTCAAAAATCCCAATTCACAACCTGCAGAAATTAGAGCTAGTCTAATTTATTCATGGTGTATTTTATTGTATTCAACAGAATACAACATCATTTTGCTGTGTTAAGTTATAACCCCCTACTCGTAGAGGTAGCTTTTGATTTCATTTCCATTGCCTTGGGCAAACATGGCTGAGGACCCACAAGGCTGTGTCAGGTGCTGATTGATTCATTTGAGCCTGGAAGAGAATAGAAACTGCTCAAATGACTGCAAGAAAAAGAAATCTGAACTGGGACATTAAGCAAATTGCAAACCAGCTTTGTAATCTTAATTTTAAAAATTAGTTTAACATGAGAAACACAAGGCTTTTAATTCAAAATTTTCACATAAGCTTACCACAGCCCATTACAATTTATCTATTAGATTACACTCTAAATTTTGTGGAGATTAGAAGCTATATGGTGCCTATAAAAATGGAACTCAAGGCATATTCCAGACTTTCATTTCTCATTCACTCAAACAACTTCAATTTCCTGGGTGCCCAATGTGTGTTTTCCAGGGACTAGAAGGACCTCATTTAACACATTGTCTTCATACAGTCTTTAGTAAGCTTTTCCTGATTCGAGCCCTCAAAGCTAAGATAACGCAATTAGGGAATCAGAACTGGTACAAGAGCAGCAGCATAACTTTCTGTCACTAGATGCTCACGTATATAAAATACAAGTGACAACAACCGTTGAGTACACCTGTAGCACGCAACTAGGCTGAGTGTAAAGGTACGTGAGCTGCTGCGGGTAGCTCAAGGTGTTCCAGCCTTGGCAGCAAGTGCTTCATCTGGCAAGTGTACTGTATAAACAACAGAAATGCACCTTAATCTTTAAATATTGATAGTAGAGGAAGGGATTATTTTCCTGTCTCTGTCCTGCTCCCACATCTTGACCTCCAGCTCTCTCATTGTTTCATCAGTCATGTAAGAGATTAGTGCTTACTAGAAGTGTCTCAAGGGGCATTAGGAAAGGACGATAAATTGGACGGCTTGCCATGAAGACATCCCTCCTTTGAAATGTAGTTGCCTGTGAGATTAAACTCATTCTCATGTATTTTTAACAGCAGGTTTGGCACGCCACACAGCATGTAGGCAAACAAAAGAAACTAAAACTGGAATTAACCAGGAAATGAAACATAAATACTACCAACAAATAAAGACCGGAGTACCAACAAGTCACAATAATTATTTTCTTGAATTCCACTAAATTGAGGACTTTAACTTGACAGACAGTGCACACCCAGCCTTAGCCCAGGCAAAACCAGAGTGCTGGTGCTTGCGCAGCCATTCTCACTTGCTCACGGTTGGTCCAGGACAGTTTCAACCTCTTGGCCTATAACAGTGGTCTCTGTAGGACACTGGCAGCGCCCGGAGCCCCCTGGCCCTGTGTGAAGCACTGTAGGAACTGCAGTGCCTGCATCACATTTTATGCACTGGATTGATGGTTAGGTCAGAAACCCTGCTGCAGACTAATGGCTATGATGTAGGCTTAATATCTAGTCTTCCTTTCCTGAGAGCATATCTGTACTGACAGCGGCGTACTTTTTTTTTTCAGTCAGCTAATTTTACCACTTTGTTGTAGGTGCTTACGTTTTCATTTATTATTCCCTCTACAATTCTTTTGCTTCACTGCCATGTAAACAGCACTTGGACATTTCCACGGACATGGATTGTGCAGGTGAATTTATCTAAATAATTTCCTGAGGTTTTTTTCACACATTTCACATTTTTTATATGTGTAGCACAATATAGGGATGACATACATTAAACCAATGCCTAAATAACATACATTACTTTGTTGCATCATATTTTAACACAAATATTAAACATTATCTAACAGATTAATTGTAATTCTTAATCTTCTTTTACATCCTGCTGGTGTCTCAGCAGCTTATGGTTTTAAATACAGCACTGTATTTGTGGCCTGATAACTTGCAGATGCTTGAACAAGCGGTACAAATACTGTGCCCCTCTGGTCCTAGCTCAGCAGCTACAGCTAGAGGGCCAGAACACCAAAAAGGCTAATTTTAAAAGAAATTACTTTCCCGGAGCCATAACCCTACAGCCCATACAGGAAACTATTTCTAGCTATAGTTGACCGTGAACTTGTGCAAATGCATCTCCAGCCTGCAAGCTGAGAAACAACGATACAGGCCATCGTTTTCAGCTCCATGTGCCAATTACACTGACACTGCTATGCAATGATGGGATGAAAAACAAGAACTGTACGTAAAAAAAATAGGCCAAATGTTGAATTTGAATGGTGCTCTGTGATTCACAAACCTTTATCTTGCAAATGGTTTCACGGAACCCTTTTCATCATTACAGTTACACTTCTCCATTTTAACTTTAATTAAACACACTGTAGGGATGATTTTTCTATTCATGTTCATGTAAAACCTCCTCTATTTGATTAATAAAAATAAACCTGGGAACCTGTAAATCAATGACAATGTCCTATTTTTGGTCTCATTTTAAAACATTCATAAACAGTAGAAAAAAATACAAGTCATAATTGAACCAGACAACAGTAAAACCAGCAACTGAATTTAGCTTCTGGAAGAGCTTACTCCATACTTCCAGATAAGTGAGGAAGCACTGCTGCCATATACACTAACTTTCCTCCTACTGGGGAATTTTCCAATGTGCCAGAAATAAAACACCTGTTAACAAGGGTCTTATTTTCAAAATTGGCGTGGTCTTTAATGCCCCTTTTTGCATATTCTGTATAATTAGGGAATGGAAGGGCACGAGGCAAAGAGTCTTAATACAAAGTAGTATGGCTGCAGGCAATTTCTGTAAGGCCCCAGAGTAAAAATATGGAAACATAAGTAGGTGGGATGCAAAAGTAATGAAAATGCTGTAAGGATGGTGCTCTGAAACACAAGATACACTTACAATGGAGAGTGACTACTCAGAATTTGGAAGGTCTGCATGCAAAAATGAGAAAGAGCAGAGATCCCCAAGCTGACTAGTATTAGGCAGTAGCTTATTTATGCTGTGTTGTCTGGTACAATGCATTCACTAAGGCGAAACACCTCGAGAATGCTGGTAGCAGCAAGTGGACCTGAGTAAGAGTTGACAATGTTGTGCCATGTCAAATGGATCTAGCAGCTAAGATCTCTGTTGGCTTAGGGCATCTCTGGAATCTGTTTCATTCATTTCACAGGAGAGACATTTCCGGAGACAGCACTGGCAAGAAGTTTCTGATTAAATCATTATTCTGAATATATGAATACACATAAAGAAACTATGGACAGAAATGAGAATATTAAGTGCCCAAGTGATGGCCATTATCACAGAATAACTATATTATTTAAAAAAAAAAAGCATTCAAAGTACTTAAAAAGAACTTCAGTACAGAAATGCCTTTTAGCATATCTAATATACATAGCAGCTCTGTTGCGCAGAAGCTACCGGCACAGTTAACAGATATTCAGATTCTGCTACCAAATGGCTACTCCTTGAGTCAGACTTCCCTCTTTCAAATAGGACTATCCTACAAAAACATGAACTGCATAGCTAAATGCTAACTAGAACTGAAAATACAAAAGATAATTGGGGGTAAACAAATTCTAAAGTTCAGTTTTTACATGGTCAAGGGCAGAGCACAGGATTAAATCTGACAAATTTCGGGTTTAATCCCTTTTCTCCCATAACCATTTATTATACTACCAATATTGATAGAGACAGTATCTTTATTGAAGTGCTTATCAGAGAGATTTGGTAGTGTCTGTGAACCTTTCTCCTGAAGGGCAAGCCCCACCATAAGCTATTATTTGCATAACACATAAGGAAATGAGAAATTGGAACATTTTAAATAGTTTTTAAAAACTGAAATTTTTTGCTGTCATTCACATCTTGATTTAAATGATTAGACATGCAGCTGAGATGGTCAGAAGAACTAATCCGTTATTCCCTTTTCTTGTATTCAACCATATGTACTGTCCATTAGAAATGCTGCAGTAGTAGTCAGCAACAATGCCAATTACAATGTTTGTAGGTTTTACAATATTGTGCAACTGAAGATTTTAATTTTCATCGACATGTACACACATAAAAATTTGAAAAGGGGATTTCTCATTTCATTTATTCCTGTTAAGATGTGTCCACATGGAAGATGCTTGAAGGCATCGCACTGCAAAGGTAAATACTGGAAAAACAGAGTCTTGAGCTATGGCAGCCTGAAAAAACTATGCAAACTAAAATCTGTTTAACATGACGTATGGGGGGAAAGAAGTTTCAAACAACATTTAAATGGCAAGGTTGCCACCCCAAATCTGACTAAAATAGAAGACAATGTGTAAATGTGTGTAAAATTGGTAAATGAGGGCTCTGGTGCATATGCAGAAACACTGATGACTCTCTAAACCACCACCTGGGCAAACTATAGCTGAGGATTAGAAATTGTTCCAAGAGGTGCTCTAATCACTGCGAGCTGGTGCAGAGAACAGGAAAAAGGACCTGCAGCTCAGTAAGACTTTGGCCCTCTTTTTGTATGCTCTTCCTGGACAATTCTCATCATGAATACCAAATTTTAGTTCTGTTAGATGCACATGAAGGCAATCTGCTTATTCATTTTCCATTATAACCTCTATTTAGACATATTATATTAGATTGTCTACTATTACTGCATGTTTGATGGTAGTTCCATGGAAAATGTACAATGCTGACACAGGCTGACTAAGCACATGTGATTTCCTATCTACAACAGTTATATTGCACTGTTAGGAATTATTGCCAATGCCAAGACTTATCGAACCATAAGATCTTGTGATCACTGTTATCCATCTGTTCCTAGATCCGCAAGGCAGTTAAGGTCACAGCAATCTACCAGTGAACGAGAGAGAAGAAGGTGTATAAAAAACAGCTGTGATGAAAATAGGACAGACTACAAGCAACTCCCTAGCAACACAACAGGCATGCACAGGGAAACAACAGCTGCACACACACAGCAGAGTAGTGCATTTAAAAACAAACAAACAAACAAACAAACAACACAAGAAAAAAGAAGAAAAAAAAGAAAAAAAACCATCACAAAGGTGGAAGGAAGCCAATGTTACTAGTATTGACTGACACTGGAAGATGGGGCTGCAATCTCCATAGCATCACCTCACTGTGATGCAGTAAGACACACTATTTTTACATGACTCACTAACACCTAGGGACCAAAGTTTTCGAGCTGCTGTTCTTGTAGACCCCAGTGGTCAGGGGGAACAGAATAATACGAAGTAGAAGTCAGCCTGTGAGACAACTGAGGGAAACCTGCCCGTCTTGGGAGAGCCTGTCTCAGTCTGACGCTGTCCCCAAGCAGCCGTCACTTGGGGTGTGCCCTAAGAGCAGATGGTACCATTTGTGCCTCTCCATTTCAGAATGGCTTTTAAAATGTTTTACTGTGGAGGAGAGAAATTTACTTGCATGCAAGCTCTCCACACAGTCCAGTCCCCAATGCTGTGAGTGTAACTAAGAAAGACAAGTCAAAGCCACCGAACCCCTGTGGGAGCTGCCCGTCTCCTTCCCACCCAAGCACGAGCAGAAACTTCTGCTCTCCTCTGTGATGTAACTGAACAAATATATTTGTAACACAAGGGGCACATAAATGTTTTCTAACAGGGTAGGACTGCAGCTGTAGGAAAAAAGAGTCAGCTTCTCTCCTACTTGCTCACACGTAATAAATATGGCAAGAGGTTCCAGCCCATGGAAAAACGGGGGCTGATGAAGTGTGTCTCCTAGATCTGAGTGGCGAATGTCTGTCCACACCTACACCGGCCACGGGCAATGATGGTTCCCATATGATTACACAAAGTTCCCCTATTTTGTAATAATCAAGTGAGACATAAAGCAAGTCGTGCCATGAGCAAAGCAACAAAATAAATAGTGCCACTTTGCCCATAAGCAATGGCTTGGCTTGCTTGAGTGCACACTGCACACACATATTGGAACAGACCTTCATCATTTCATTATTGTAAGTTTTTCTATGTAACATTTTAAAGAATTCCCTGGGCCATGCTCAGAAAAAACTGTGAGCAAGTCCAGACCCCACAGAAATGTAAGATGATCTTGCTTGTAGAAATAGCCAATTAAGAGGCTTTAGTCATTTTTCTTTTTTAATTAAAGAAAAAGATTTCAGCATGACACAGAAGACACTATCATTTGGGGGTTTCTTGTGTGGATTTGGTAAGAGGTACATCAATGACAAAGGGGAAGGCAGTCTTTATTCTTATCACTGAAAACAAACAAAAAAACCTCCTACTAAATAAATAAATTGCAAAGTCCAGCAACCTGCAAGGCCTGTTTGTTATGTTCAAGTACATACAACGGGATGAAGGCACCGTAACAAACCTCAAACCATACGAGTGTAATATGCACTGAGGTTTTCATAATTGTAGGATGGCTTGAAGCTTTTGTTCTGTCTTACCTAAAATACAATAAAGCCTGAGGTGAGAAACTTCTGATATCAGACATACAGATCTTCTTACTATTGCTAATTCTCCAGATTTTGCTGCTGCTGCTCAGAAATTCGCTATGGAACAAACTGGGAGGTGTTCACATTTTTTAGCAGTTGACGGTTGGACTCAATGATCTTGAGGGCCTCTTCCAACCAAAATGATTGTAATTTTTAAATCATACAGATATTTCCAATAAAAGGAATTCCAAATAATCCCAATCTAAGTAATTAACAGTCTACCAAAATGAATATGGGTTTGTATCCAGTTCTTCAAAGAAATCAGCATATTGCAAAGAAGTCAAACATGACAGATTTTCTTCTTGATGTTGTGCATTATTTGACTTTTGAAACAAATGTAAATCATTAACCATATTTGTAGCTTTATGGTAATTTAACTGACTTTTCACATTCAGTGTTTTCTAAGTTCAAACATATTACGGCAAACATTTAGAATATTTCTGTGCTTATGGTATTCTTTGTTATCTTTTATCAGTCAAAATGATAGGATGTCATTAAGTGCTCCAGACTAACAGCACTCAGAAAATAATTTATATCCTTTAGTAAAGTCACTCAGTGATCAAATTTTGTAGTTAGTGGATAAAGTTGATGAAATTCCCATGGAACTTGTGACAAGGTTACGTTCCTAGTAAATGCTGAATTCCCCTATGTCAATCTATTTTTTACCCAATAGACATGACTCTAAAAGAACTTCAACTTCTAGCTGTGTTATTAATACTTCTTAAATGTAATGGAAACTATAATATTTGCTAGACTTTAAGGTTCTTCTGCAGACATTTAAAAGAACCTGAGTTCTCAGAGGGACACTATGATCTGCAAATTTACTTTTTAAGAGAATCAGCAGGACACCAGGCAGGAAGGGACTTTGAGGCCAGCTGCAGCTAACAGCAGCTCACACTACCTAACCAGCTCTTACAAAGCTGTAGTGACAGAGACTATACAACCTGCACAGGAAATCTCTTCTGGTGTCTCTAAGGGCCCAAACGTCTCTTCCTACACTTTTAGTTCGCTATTTCTCTCCCGATTTTACGGCAGTCACAGAGAGCAGATCACTGCCTTTCACATTAGCTCATTATGCATCTGAAGTCTCCACTCAGTGTAGACCAACATTTTTAAAGTCCTTTTTTTTCCCCCATGTCTCATTTTCAGCCAAGTTTCCTACATTTCTGTTCCCCTTATTGCTGATCCTGAACTCTTGGTTTCGTGCACAACCTTGTTTTAAAATGTAGTGCCCAAAATCAGGCACAGTATTCTTCCCCAGGCTTTGCCAACAATGAGATTGAAAAAGACTGTTCATGTTTGGTAGTGGGTAGTTTTGTCTTTCTTTCCTTCTTTCTTTCCCATTACTTTCCTGTTAATACATCCCTTTATGACATGAAGTTCAAAAATTTGCCATCAAGTCATCTTCATCTGCCAAGTTCATTATTGGTCCCGTATCCTTTACTACAGCCCCACTCCTTAGCCTGTTACTCTGCAACATTCATTTGTGAGGCTGATTCACCATGCTTTGGTGTAGAAATGTGTCTCTGAAATTATGAATTTCGAATAATTTGGAGGAATTGTTCCCAAGCATCTCCAGCTCACTCTGAATTCTGATCATATCCCTAAGTATACATGTGCTGTCACACAGAAATGCAATGTAGTCACTCTTAATTCTATTGTCTGTGTCTAATGGAAATGTTCAAGTTGTGCCACCTATCTCTTTGGAACTGTACCTGACACATTTTTCTAATCTGACAGTGAACCACCGAAAATTACTCAGAGAATTGTTTTGTCAAACACTTTGTCAATCACAATGACGCTTTTTTTCTCCAAAGTTGTGGAAGATCTCAAAGTAGAAGTGGAATGTTTAGGAATTAAAATACATGTGATGAACGTAGTGAGTGTAGGACATACAGGAAAAGCATTATAGGAACATTAACTTTAGCAATATGTAATATCAATACATAACTGATACGTTAAAGAGATTAACTCTTATAAAAAACTTAACGGAAAGCTGCATAGATTGCAGAGCTTTCCTCAAGCAGAGCTTTGTTTTTTTCTCTTCCCTTATGTCTCTGTTCATGTTTTTTCACTGAATACATGATATAGCACAAGTACAAAAATCAGTATTTCTGGAGTCCTTCTATTCGACATTCTTCTCTACTACACCTACCAGCAAGAACAGATCCACAATCACACCCTTTGACAGGTGCTTTCCTCCTTCTGCAAAGCAGCTATTCATTACACCTTTATTCTGCTAACTCACAAGCTTCACATGTGATCAGCTTTTTTGGTTGCTTTAGTTTTAAGAACTGATCACCATAAATATTATATATATATTTAAATACAAAATATTCAGGGAATAAGTGGGGATATACACTTAGAGAGGATAAACAATTGATTTGAACCATTTCTTGTCCTATTAGTGTGTTTCAGAAGTACTGAACACCTGCTACAGTGTATTTCAGTTCCAACTACCTCTTAATACTAACCAATCTGGCCTCTTCATTTGCTGCCGTCTTTATTTACTTGATATGCCTTAAGGTTATGCACTAAAAATTAGGTACTGATACTGGATTTTTCACAGCCATTCTTATTATTTCTTACTTACACTCCTTATTAATACGTGGATAACTTGAGATTAAAAGTGGCATTCTGTTGAGCTCACTAGTAACTTTAGGTATGGTAGTGGTGGTTCACTGATAGGCACAGTAGGAATTTCTGTCAAAAGATGCATTTCTTATTCTGTTTCCTTCTTGAAGCAGTAAGCACTGACAGTGGAGAGAATTCACTTCACTTACAAAATTGATTAGTTTGGAAACAATCACTTGTGTAATTAAGATAGGTCAGGCCACATTTCTTTATAAATAATTCATCAGGAAACTACTCTATAAAAAGCCAGAGAAATGTCACTCCAGGTGCACTCTTTTTAAACTATTTCTGTATAAATCAATTAAGGTGTTTTATTTTGACACCCGGTGTCAGTATTTACAAAACTTGGATAGACAAGTCCATCCCTGCAGCATGCATTTGCAAATAACTTTACTCATTAATGTTTAATTAAGACAGAGGAAAACTGTCCTTGATATTTTGCTGCAATTAGTGCTCTCTATACCCCACTGACTTTCCATGATGAATTACTTTTCAAATGCAAAGTGAAGTGATTAAATAAAGCTGAAGATTCTCTAGCCATTGCACATTGCCCATCCTAAACTTTTAAGTAGATACAAAATGTATTGCTTGGCTGTAGCTTCTAACTGTTTGGTAAAACTGATATAAACCACTTTGCTAAGCATCTAAATGGGGGCGAAGAGGGGAAGGAGTAATTTAATTTTTACATTTTACCCAAACATAAACTCTTTACAGTGGCTTCAATATCTTGAAAATCTTTTTGACGTGGAAAAAATGCTCAAATTCACATCATATCCTGAAAGGCTCAGCTTTTTTTTTTTTTTTAAATCAATAGAGCATACATTCTCCAACTCCAGTTCTAAATTGTTCCAAGCTTTTGTAACAGTAAACTAAAGGACAATATTCACATTTATTGATATAACTGCCATAGAAATGCCTCAACTGTCTGAAAAACTACATTTTAGTTCCACTAGACATTTTGTTTTTCAAACTATTTTTCAGACTGAACTTGGATGAAATGCAGACAGACTACTTCAGCGATCAGAGCTGCGCTATTTTGCTCTAGCTGCAGCACAACACGATCTTTCGAAAGGAGCCCGGCTGCCACTCTCCAGAGCGACCCAGGGAACTGCAGCGCAGGGCACTGCTCACGACTGCCAGGGTTCCCTCTCCACAGGAGCACCAGTCTGGTCCCTGCTGCTGGTCCCACACAGGGAGCAGTGCTGGTGCGCGCAGGCGGCTCTGAGCACCCACAGTCACCAACACCGATGCAGGGGTCCCTGCCAGGCCTCTGACGCCTGGGGCTCGCCTGGCTAAAGACTGAGAGCCTGGGGTCTTGGCTCTTCAGCTCCACAACTTCCAGCTTAACAGGATTCTGAAGACCTAGGCAGAAGAGCTGACTGATAACCAGACAGGACTGCGGTTAAAACCTTTTCCACAGAACCTTCGCAGAAATAAATCCACCTTCAGAAAACATTTCCATTTGAATGACCAAAAAAAAAAATAAAAATCAGGATATATTTTTTTTGTTCCTGCCTCTAACTAAAAAAAGAATATATTTTCTTTCATGACATTTTAACTTTTCCAGTTCCAGTTCCAGGTTAAGCTTAGAAATATGGAGAAAAATCACACGAAACTAGGGAAGGAAGCAACTGGAGGGACCTCTACCTAGGGTCCACCAAAAGGAAAAGAATGACAGAAGTAACAGAATACAGACAAGACATACGGGGATTAATTCAGAAACTGGACAATGTGTGCTTTGACCGTGCACTGGGCTTAAAGATCTTCCAGCAGAATGAAAACCTAAAACAAGGTCTGAACCTGGAAGAACATTCCCATGTAAGAAGATGAATTGTTCCATAAGAGGAGCCCTGATTTGTGCCAAGGAGAACTACTGGTGATCAGTTATTCTCGGGGTAACCTCACTGTCTCCAGAGAAGAATGCATCTACTGTGTTCAATACGGTGTGATACAGACACACGTAAACAAAATTTAAATATGGTGTTGGAAAACGCTTAGCTGTGTCAGCAAGCTGCTTAGTCCAGGTCATTTTACCATTTAGTATTCTATGGCTAGACTATTTCGTGAATAAAGTACAGAGATACTGACGATTTCAGCATCTGACAAGTTCAAAAGGTATCATAGAAATCACGAAGTATCAGGATAGTTGTCTACATTTACTCACAGGTCACTCTTTATTTCTAAAACTATCAAACAAGCTCTCTCTGATCTATACCAGAAACAAATAAAATGAACTCAAAGCAAAGACCACCAGAATAGCTATTTGCTGAATCACAGTCTCTCTGTGACAAGTTGCCACTACTGTACAAAAATCGAACTATCTGCATCGTCTGTAGTAGTGCTGAAACACAAGATTTAACTCTTGCAATAAGATAGAAGGTTGCACTATTTAGGGTTGGGAACCACGGATTTCAAGAAGCCTGACTTAAGGATATGAATAAACGCTTTCATCTAGGATTTATTTGTGAGCTTGCCTTGGGCGTGGAAGGTCAAAAGCAGACCTTTGATCTGCTTAGACTACATCTCTATCCTGTAATAGGCTTAATCTGATGTAGGGACCATCTCAGGCTTAGAGCCCCTTCTCGACACTGCCCTAATAGGAATAAGTCAAATTCCTGTACAGGAAGCCCACGCACAGCCAGCCTCCCACATCTGCCTCTCCTGAGAATGCACATAGGATATGTGTCCATAGCTGGAGCAGTTGTAATAGGACAGATCAAAATGGTAGGAATTAAAAAACAAGAACATACATTTTTTAAAAAAATAAGTAAACAATTGTTGGAGAAGTACTAGAATCTCTGAGTTAAATGGATAGATACCCAGAGGTGTGGTGTTCTTGTCCAGCAAAGTAAGATTTGATAAGGAACAGCTGACCCTATTTTGCTCTCAGGTAGGCTGTTTTTCCTCAAGTGCCCTCCTCACCCAAGAGCTGTCACTAAGACAAAACATGTCTGAAAGCCTTTATACTGAAAAGAACACACACGATGCATTGCAGGGCTTGGGACACAACTCTTACATAATACACCGGTATGTGGTGATGCTTTTTTAGGTGTATTTTTTGTTATTTTCTGGATGCACATTACAGCACACAGAAATTGGTATACAGCACTTATTTGCAGGTAAGAGAGACGCCAAACACATAAAAACCCTCGTGTTTGTCTTTGCTCCCGAAGTAGTGATATGATTTAATACTCTAGCGAGTCAGTAAAACCAGTTCCTTAGTCACTGAGAACTGGAAATTTCCCCTGATGTCCCAGGGCTCTCTGTATTGACATACCACCATTGCTTTTGGGCTGCCTGATCTTTAGGCCCCTTTAACTGTCTCCCTTTGTGACCAGTCTCAAAACCAGAAAGCCCTAAGCGTGGCCAGTGGGGGACTTTTAAATTCCATACATACATAAGAACTGTCTGTTCTTGTGCCTGTTTCCAGTCTCCACTAACTATCAATGAAAAGGCTCGTAAATATGATAATAATTAACTTTTCAGTGAGATGCAAAGTCAAAAATAGCAGTTCTTCCATCTTCCAAATACTGAGTCATACAGAAATAACTTTCTAAAAGTGTCATTTCTCTGAAGAAATTATTTCCTTTACGTAGCCTGTTTTGGATTTGCTGTCCCCCACCCATCTCCTTCTGTTGATTTGCTTTTCATGATGAAAGGTCTCCCTTCTTGTGGAAGAAAACGTTCATTCTTATTAATTGCTGTTAATGATTCTCACCCCAGTGTACTCCAATACACAAGGGACACATCCTGCCTTGATCCTCACTCTCTCCAACTCTTAAACTAAGACATTGGATCATTCAGGGGAGAAAAATAAAATCATGTCTCTGCTGACAAGTTGTTGGCTATAGTTCTAGCCCCAAAATAACTTGGAAAAGCTGAGATATAATAAATCCCTAGGGATGTGTGTGAGGGGGGAAATCTGACAGACCCTTAACTGCAGCAGCCCTACTGGATGCCACTTATAATAATAACTCAAAGACCTTGAGCTATCAAACAGGTTTACTGATGGAGAACTCTTATCAAAGTTCCTGCTGTTAGTTCTGACAGATTCACCACACATGGCTGCACATGGCTACACTTGCATTCACTCAAATATACAAGAAATGTCTTTTCCTAAGCCTCTAGGACTTTGCAATAGTAATGTTTTAATTGCAAAGATGCTGAAGACTAATACCTGATGATGAAAGTTTTCTCATAGTATGCAGCCTTTTCTCCGATTTGAAAAGCAAGCTGAAATCCTACTGTATATTTAAAGAGTCTTAGCAATAAACCTGTACAGGGTAAAGAGCTTGGCAGCATAGAAATACTTTTCTCCTTTGATGTAGGTCTTTGCACTTCTGGGATTTGATCCCACTTGTGTGTACAATTGGATGGATGGTGAGCTACTAATGAATCATATCAACCAGCACTTCGGGGGAGAACTTGCCATTGCTTGCAGCAGATGCAGCTGCAGTTATGCTGGTGAACTCTCTGGAACAATCTGAGTCAAAGTACTTTCTCCAAAAGTGCAATTATTAAACAAATGAGCAGCCACTTCAGTGCTACATCTGCATAATACACTGCCATTCTTATTCGGTAGCATGTTTCATTCACTTTGAGCAACGGTGAAGAATAAAATAATGTATAATACTGAGATTTAGCTAGTGAGTATGGACAGTTTGCACTGAAGTACCATGTCAGAGGAGAGTAAGTATAGGTACTAGACATCCTGTGTAATCAGTGGAGATACACTGCTTCAGAGAACAATTCAGAGCATCCCGAAGCACATTCCTGCTTTGAACTACCTGTTAGAAAAACATCTCTCCCCTAGCTACATTAGGATCTTTTAATTCATTATTTACAAATATAATAATTAAGGGAAAACAAAAACAAAACCAGGAGAGATCAGTGCTGAGAGGGTGACTTACAGATTCTTAAAAATGCAAACCTTGAGAGCTGCCCAGGCAGCTATTAAAAGGTCTTTCATCCCATATCTCATGGGATGTCTCTCCCTAAAACAGTGAGGTATGAAACAAGAATACCTATGTATACGTCCATCAGAAAGCATAGATATAACTGCATTAAGAAAAAAAAGAAGGAGCAAAAGCTGAGAACTCATTTGCTTGGAAACAGGCAGTAACTAACATTTTCTGAGATCACCTGCAAATAATTCAATAACTGAATTATTGACTAATGGAGCATGAATTTCTTTCTGGTTTTGACTAGAAATCCATTCAGGTAAGGATTTTCCTTTCCCACCTCCTCGTCACATATCACAATAAACATATATGCAGTTTCTTTCTGACTCCACAAAACTTTAAGGTTTTATGTGAACGGAATGTCTACAGCCTAAGACAATGGGCACTGAGTTGGGACACTGAACACTGTTTACAGCTCAGGCACCGATATACAATCAGCTCAGGTGCCCACAGAGCTCAAGCTCAGACTCTCCAACAAGATCCAAGTGATAAAAATCAAAATTTTCACACTAACCACTGGGTTAACTGTTTGTATCATCTCTACCTCTTTGTAGACACCTTTGGAAAATATAATCTGATCAGGAACAGATAATGAAAAGTAATTGTCTGGGCAAAACCAAATTATTATCCCCAGATAGCAAAACAGGTTAGAATTCTCAAGATAAAGTAAATACTGGCTTTGATCTTCAGAAACATACATTTATTTCCTATAAGTAAGCAGAATTTTTTTCTAATACATCAAAACAAATAACTAGATAGCTAAATAGAGTATGCATTTTGGTTAAAATCAATGATTGCTCCTTTTAATTGTTCAAAGACCTTTCAGAGAATGTGCATTTCAAACCATTTATCCTTCAAAGTGCTAAATCACAAAGCGTTTATAAGACCTAAACCAGCTGAAGAATACTAGTGCAGCTATATTTTCCTTGTGAATCACATCTCTATCAAACAGCCGTAGAGATTATAAAACCAAATATAAATTTTCATCAAGTGATAACTCAATTAAAATTCCCATTGAATGCCTGGTGAACCAAGAAATAGGTAAGTGCCCTGCACACGATACATGCAGTGTTTGGTGGGAGTGCGCATTAAGTTCAGATCTCCTGAGTTTCATATTCTTAAATGAAAGACCTGTTATTTTTGAAGCAGCACATCTTGGAAATTGAAGTCTTATCTCTTACATATTTTTCTTTTCCTATACCTAAGGTATTTTCAGGGCTTTTTTCCACCTTATTTTTGCTATTACGAGAAGGAATACTTTAGAAAAAGTAAAGCCTATTCACCAAGATCCTGATGCCTCTGACAATTTTGACAAGCTGACTTTTTGAACACTCTGAATGAAGCACTTGTTTTGGCTGGTATTTATTTTTATGTTTTCTATTAATAGACTATCTTCCATCTAATTTGTCTTTCAAGATTCTGCACATTTGCGGCTTTTGAATGTCTTTCACTGTCAGAAACGTTTTGACTGACACAGCCACTGTCTAACAAACAACAGAATTCTGTCTTAAGGTGTCACGCTTTTCTTCTTGCTGAAAATCCACACAAGGATTTGATCAGTGGTTCTCATTTATAGGAGAGATTTTTGGAACTCATTATTAAAAATTGCATGCATATTTTATAGAGATTTTCCTCTTTGTTTCATTTTGTAACTCCAAGCAGAAACAGGCTGAACTGCTTCAGAAATAAAGTGAACATGACGGAAATCCTTTTAAATATATTCAGTACATTCAAATCCATTAGGCAGAACAGCTCTCACTTGAAAATAGAACTTAAAATTAAAAAAGACCGCTCGGAGAAATATATTGGAAAACTAAGCATCACAACCTCACCCTTTTCCACTGTCTCTTATCAAGGCCTCAGTCTATATCTCTCTTAGTACTAGATATGTTTTGTTATCTGTGATGCTATATATCCAATATCTTTAGACTACATTTTTGATTATCACTATTATGAAGCCTTTCTTCCTGAACATTGGCAGATAGTTAAAATAACCACAAACCCTTTCTTCAGGTAATTCCTGTTTTCTCCCCACGTAAACTGAAATCACTGAACATGGTTTTAGGGCATTCTGATGTAAGCGCTGTGTAGTACCATATTGGCTTCCTTCTGCCCGAGGGTCTCATGTCATTAGCCTGTGCTCCCCTTCCCTTCACCAAGAGCCACCGCTTGGCTCGTTCCTGCCTGTTTAATTGTGCAGCTCCCAGGATCTGCTCAAGGCTAATACCCTCAGATAACCGCAACAGTAAAACAGTTCCAATGGGCACCCTTAAAAGTTTCCTTTTACTTCTCAGTAAGTCATAACCAGTTACTGGTGTTCCTCATTAAAAGTACAAGGAATATCTCCTCATTATGGCTACAGCTTATCTAACATTGAGAAGGTAAAAGGAAACTTTACTAGAACTCCTACAGGATTTTAATTGAAACAGTAGAATTAAACTTGTCACTAGAACCATACACAAACTTTCTTACTTTCCCATTTAAATTGGTTCTTATTCCATCACTTGAGGACAAATATATTTACATAAATATTTGAACACAAAGCTGTCAATTACATATGTTAATGACCATATTTATTCCTTGAAGGTATTATAACTCCTAACTGGCTTTCTACTAGTCAGTTTAACATCTCATCGCTGCACACAAGTGAAATAGTATCTTCTTCCTTTCATACTTCAGGTTGATTTGTTGAATAAACAAATACATAATGTTTATTTGACATTATGAGTAGTCACAATTATCACTGCTCTGCAGCTCAAAATTATTGTCAGCAATGAAGAATAATCGAGATCTATTGCCGTTCTGTCCTGAGGGACTGTCAGAAGCACTGTGTTCAGTGACATACGCTGTTTAATTTGCTAGGTACTCACTATTTAAAAGGGAATAAAAAATGGCAAGTGCACTTAAGATTGATGCAGGCTCTTGAAAGTTGAGACTTTTTTGGTCACGTGTTTGCACATCTACCCCATTATGATCCTCCTGCCAAGTCCACAAAGCATCTCTGAATTGCAGAATACACATGAACGTCTTTGTTACCTTTATGCTGTTTGTAAAACAGAACACAGCACAGACAGGAAAGCTAACTCCCTCTTGGCCACACATTAGCTGGGACAAGGCATGGGGAACCATTCCGCACAAGGACCGTGCCTACTTTCCTGCTTAGCAAGACTACTAACGCTCAAAGTGAGAAGCAAAACCTTAAGCCTGACTTTTCCAGTATGGGTTCTGATGCACCTCCTGAGTATCATTTAAAGGAAATCATAGATCTCCACTCACAGTAGAGATACCCCACTTACTATCCTTCAGATTCCCCAGACTTCTGAATTAGATTCTGATAAACTCCATTTCCAAGCAGATGCAATGTTTTGATGCAGATTGCTTAAGCAGGAGAAAACACTATCCCCCCTTTAGGGAAGATGTTGGTGGATTTGGGGTTTTGCTTTGTGTTTTTTGGTTGCTTGGTTGGTTGTGTTTGTGGTGGGTTGGGGGTTTTGCTGTTGTTTGGTTCGCTGGTGGTTTTGGTTTTGTTGCTTTGGGTTTTTTTGTTTGGTTGGTTTTTGTTGTTTTTGTTTTGGTTGGTTTTTGTTTTACAAAATCAGAAGACAGTGGCCACTGCCTTTGAAGAAGGGATACATCTCTCATCCCACATTTCCTGGGAGATGTTGCAGCTGTGACAAGGAGGGGTTCATAATGCCACAGTTCGGTGCCTTCATAATTTATTCTCTCTGATTTTATGCTCTTTTAGTCTCCTGCTCAACCATCCACTAACAAGCAGTGATATTAGCCAATAAATCAAAGACGTCTGCTTGTCACCACCAGATGCTTGGTCACATTGCAGCCGATTATGAGATGTACAAAAGGACAATTTCATGTAGAGAGCTCCGTGGAGGTGTTCCACTGATATTCTGTTTGATAGGAGACCAGCGTGAGGTGAATGCAGTATAACTCAGTAACTTTTATGCCTCTCGCCAATTGAAAACTAAGCTGAAATGTAACTGGGAAGTAAATGAGGACCCCACCTTTATGACTATGCCATTTATGATCCTGTATCTATTCCTCCAGTACACTGACACAAGTTACCATTAAAAAAAAAAAAAATTTAATTTGCCCAACTTGCGCTGTGCTGTGCACAGGAAAAGCAGCTACTTCAATCTTCACAAAGGGCAGAAGAGGTGCTTAATATCAATTGTTATGAAGTGCATCAATTTTTCATATGTTAGTCTTGCAAAAAAATAATTGATTAGCCTTATCAGTCAAATGAACAACTAACATGCCCAGTGCAAAGGTACTCTTTGATCTCTCTTATTCTCTCTAATTTATTATAACAAACAGCATTAATGATGAGAGCCAGGGACTATTCCACAGAATAGAGAGCTAAAGTATTTTGCAGCAACACTATTGTAGCTTTCTTCTCAAACTTACACACTATAATTGAATACTATACTGTAATCCTAACTGACAAAAGATTATGGATTATTCTGATGTGCTATAAATAAAATCCATAGGAAAAACAGACAGCTTGCCAACTCGAAACTGAATTCCTTTGGATAGATAGAAATGAAGCACAGCATTTACTGGTTGCTCTCTGAAGGGGAATCCCTCTCCAAAATCTAAGAGGCTGCACGGATTTATACTCCTGGGTCACCAGATTCAACCAGGTTTTCTATATGTCATCTGGCTTCTTTTTACCAGGATCAATCTTTATTAAGTTTAATCTTTACAAATTTACCTGTCTTTTCCACAGGCATCTTTGGCACACACAATGTGGATGTTACCACGGTGTCACCACACTAGGGCTTTCTACTCACTCATCCTCACATTTTGAAACATCATTATCTTTAAAAAGGAGAAACTTGAGCACTGTTCAGATAGGTTCAGCTTCACAGTCCTCTCATATTCTGGTTTAATTTCTACTCCTGAAAATCTCAGATTTGAATGTCTGAGAATTTCTTTTACTGAACATGGATTTAGCCTCAGGCCATCCCAATTCTGAGCAGTAGAGTCATGAGGACAATGACATCTCAAAGAGAACTTGTGTTGCGGTGTTAACACAACAAATGCAACCAGCAGCTGGTATTCTGTTGGGACATTAGCTACAAGAAATGGTTATTTAGTAGCTAGAAAAATGTGAGGATATGAAAGAAGTGGTATTAAAATATATACATTCAATATTCTAACAAATCATGTTTCAACCGCAGCTCCAACCAGAGGCATTTCATAGTGAAATGACAGCTTTATCAGTAGTGTGGCACTAGACAAAAATTTTCAATTTGATTCCCTGGCAGTAAATGATAGACATGTAGCTTTTGTTTTAAGAAGCACTTACCTATGGCAGTTATCTTCATATCTCTTTTCTTCCAGCAGATTTACAGGTCAAATGACCTACAGAAAGAAAAGAGCAAAATTATGCACAAGGCACAACATCTGGAAGGAAAAGCAATAGTGTGCTTGACTATTTTACAGAAAGTAAAGTGGACAGTACAGAAAACTGCCAGGGATCAGATTTAGGTTTGATAAATCATTTGGTACAGTCCCAAAACGTCAGATCTGAGCTACCCTGCGCTGCTTTACATGGGTGAATTCTTCTAGAACTCACCATTACCAATAAACCTCAAATCTAGCGTTTCCAGCAGACTGGAGGAAAGTGAGAGAAGCACCAGGAATTACACCCTATATCCTATTAGGATCGTGGTGTAAGAAGTACATGAAAGAGTAATTTTCTGTTAAACTCCTACTAGTTTCACTACAGAAGAAAAGAAGCAGACCTGCAGACCTTCTATCAAGTATTCCCCAAACGCAGCTCCTCTAGCACATTCCCTTTCAAAACTGAAAATACTTCCTTCTCTTACTGAATGCTAGAGTTACAGCCTCTAAGTGATCATTTAGTTTCCAAATATACTCTTAGGAATACAAATCTAGACATACTGAGATGGAAATTTGCAATTAACAGCTGTCGGCTGGATAGCCTAATCTCTACACTCTTTTCTGAGAAGTATTATCTCTCCCTTCAACCATATTAGGCAAGCACCTAGCTTGCACTGAATTCCTTAATCTAAAACATGACTGCATCCACTCCACTTTTTCTTGATAGCAGTTGTCAGAAGAATTTACAGGAAAACATTCAGAATATAAAGCTCAGTCCATACTATAATGTATGATTCAAAATAGTGAGTTAGTTTGAATATGACTGATCAGCACCGATGCTTCAGCACAGTCACAAAGCAAAAAACTCTGTCAAAAAAACAGTCCTTAATGTTGATATAATGAAAACTGTAGCATAAAACGCTGATATAGGGTATCAGGTGCAATACATATGATAATCATCTTCTTAAGAGTGACAAGGATCAGACATATGCAGAATGGGCTGAAGCATCCATCATCTTTTTACGAAAAACAAAGAAATTTCTCAAATAACTTGTTCCTAAAGCCCGAGACATACACAACAAATTAATCATCAGGGGGAATTATGTTCTTATGAACCTTGAACTTTTAGATAAGATGAGGGTGAATGTCAATTCACCCTTTTATAACCAGTGATGAACTGTGGAAGTGTAGCCCATATGCAGACAGCAGAGTGCTCCACTGCCCTGCCTGTACCTGCGGCTATCCTGGATTAAAACCTGCTCCTGGTTGTACTAACAAAGGGGCACTATGCAGTGCTGTGCATTCAGTGGAGTAGCCTGGGAAGTACAGTGGAGATGCTCTGGCAAATATGGGTTTTTTTACTTATGACTTTAAAATGACATGTTTACAATAAACAATTCCTCATGAGGTTTTTTGCCAAGAGAATATTTCATGAAACTCTTTGCACTTTTTCTTAAGTCACCCTTTTTTCTGAAGAAACGTGTTTCAAAATTAACAACTGAAGTACAAGTTCATCAGAAAATTTTTACAACAGCAGATAGCTTGGGTTTATTCCTCTCAGTATGCCTGACAACTCCATCAGTAATTTGAGCATGGTCTTTCCAAAATAATTAATTTTCACTAATTTTCAACATTTTTACAAAAGTACTAGCAGTCTCCTTTGAGAAAAGGTATAAGGGTTTTTTTTTCTTTTAATACTTGTTTGCTAAAGCTAAGAGCCTTTTTATAAAGACAAATAGCCCTTTTAAAAATTCTAGTTCTCCACATAAAAAGTATAAATATGCTTGCTTATTAAGTACATTAATAGCTTCAATGAACTCCGTGGGACAGCAGCTATATATAAAGTTAATCATATGTACAAGTTATTAAGTACCAAGGGCCAAGATCAAATGAGAACTGTGATAAAGGTATCTTTTTTCCCCATGGCCTGGGATTTCCATTGCTATGTCAGTTAAAGAAAATCTGGGGGTTTTTTTATGAGCTACAGTATGCTACAAGGCATCTCAATTTTAGCTTTTTCAAAAAACACTGCCTACATTTCTAGTGTCATTTGTAAGCAAAGCACGTGGAATTAAATATGATCCACTAAGGTAATGGTAGAATTCAGTGTTGGTTATTTGAATAGGTCCTCATAACCTGAGCATTAGTATCTAAGAAGGCAACCAGTTGTGCAGATTTCAATTGATCTATTCATGTTTGAACTTAAGCATATGGTCAAAGTAACCGCAGTAGCAGGACCTGCAAAGGTTGAAGAATTAACTTAAAGGAAGACTTAGAAGGAATGGATTCACCATGAACACGTCCTGCCACACAGAGGGTGTACTGCCAATAATTAGAGACAAAAGATGGGATTCTTTGACTTTAAAACAGTGACCAAATAAGGTTATTGTAAAATAAATCATAGGAGTGAAGTGGTTTAATGGCTTTTTAATGATCCTAATGTTTTCAATTTTAATGAGTCCTTTTACATCAGCTTTAATCATTTTATGAGGCTGAAAAATGGCTGCATTAGTTTGGTTTTCTGTTCCATCTCCCCACAAGCCATTATAGAGGAGTGGTTAATGGGAGTCAACTTTCATAAGTAGAAGCACAGACAATGGAATAACCCTAAATTTATTTGGGAAAATGATACATTAGTTACCAATATGGTAAATGATATTTCTAAAAAAATACTGAAGGAAACATATTTTACTGCAGTGCAGGTAAGAAATAACTGAAAAGAATTAACTATTCTATGCTCATTAATACTGTCAGATTGAATTAAATATTTTCAGTTTTATGTACATTTAATGTAAGTAACTTTAAGGGTTCAAAATGTATTAGTTGTTTCACCTTTTAAAATTCACAATGTAATATAATTTCACATCACATGAGAATCTTTCAAAATAGACCATCTACAGTAGTTTGGCCGGGTATCTTCTATCCAGCTTTAGCAGGTTTGCCCGAAGCCTGGTTTCCCCTCCAGGGAAGTACAGGGAGCAGGGTGCAACCACCGGGATGTGGGCACATACGGCCAAAAAGCAGGGAGGAGCCACCAGCCCAAAGTGCCCAGGCAGTGTGTTGTAGCGACGGGTCCCCAGGCAGCCGGTGGGGTCCAGCGGTGGCAGCCGATGGCACAGATGCCCTCCCTCGGTCACCTACGGCAGCTGAGCACAAGCTGCATTCTGCTGGCTGTTCCACACAAACGTGATAGTTGTCTATGGCAGCCCAGCTCTAGGCTGTGACATCTCCGTTCCTCATGGACTGAGAGCTTCCGACTCTCCTACAGCTCTGCTGAATGGACTGATACGAGATTATTCTGAGCCCAACTTTCTCCCTGTATCCTTATTCTCCAATTTTGACCAAGAAATAAATCCTGGTTCTGCTAAACTTTTTTTCTCTCTTTGGTCAGACATGCTTCAACAAAAAGCAATAAGTTCAGATGGATTATACATTATTGTTGGAAAATAATTTAGAATTCTTACATTAACTTTATCTTTTTTTTAATAAAACCTTTTATCTAAGATAAAATTAAATTTAAATCACATACAAGACATAAAAATTCTGCTCTTGGGTGAAAAAAAAAATAAATGGTAATTATATTGCAGTCAAACTAGTAGCAAAACTTTTTCTCCCAAAAGCTCAATTCCGGATCTCTCCTGTATTCTACCCTCACTTAAGAGTTCATTTCAAGTAAGGGCAGCAGCATCAAATCAAACTATTTTTTTAGTTTATATTTCTTACATTATAGATGCAAATTGTAACCATTATTATTGGTTGCAAGAGACCTTCTTCACTGGACATGTAGTGTAGAAACCAGACCCAAATGAAGTTCAAGTCATGATGTTCAGGATCAAGGCTGGGGACGAAAGGGTGTGCGAAGGAAGACGTATCTCTGCACACAGCGAGGTAGTTTCAGGTTCCAATATGACTTTTAGAGCATGATTTTACTATTATATGGTTGTATGGCTAACGAGCACGCCTAAGATCTAACACCTAGTAAAATACAGTACATATTTCATTTCCTAGTAATTCCTGTCCTATACATTATCATAGGGACGTTTCTCAACTGTACAAAGTCAGGAAATCCTATTAAAATGAGGCTGTTAAAAAAAAAAAAAGAAAAAAAAGCTTGAGATGCTTGCTGTCCAGTTCCTCTGCGGAGAGCTCGACCTCCAAAGATGACTAAAAGGCTTTGCTCATGAAAAGGACTGTTGGAAGTATTCTAGTTGGAAATCCCTTTTCTTACAGCTTGATCATTTGGAATACAGATTGGAGGAGAAAAAGAAAAAAAAAAAAAAAAGAAAAACCAACAACTAAGACACTGACAGAGTATAAACCTGCACAAGGTGAACAGAAACAACATGCACTAAATCTGATTTAATAACACATACAAATATAGTTGACACTCCTGAAACAACATATACTTGTAAGAGAGTAAACAATATGGGATTTTCTATGAATCTTTGACTGAGATACTGTAAAATTATCCCCAAGTAAAAAAAAGGTGTCATGATACATATTACGAAGCTGTGAAGGTGGTTTAGCTGTGACTAGACAAGGTTGACATATTGTAATTTCATCTGGTATGAGAAGACAGAATGAATACTCAACGTAGTTCAGTAGAGAGTGATACAGCAAAATCAACTGTTGCAATAATTTTTCCAATTCAAGCATTCTATCAGTGAGTGATTGCTTTTCCTGTTCTTCTTTCTTTAAAAGGATTAACTGATACCCTATATTTTCCTATTATGACAAGAAGAATATTGTATTGTGGTTTGTCTCAGAATATATTACTGCCTTATTTGTGCCCAGGACGTTTCCTTGTTTCTCAGCTCAGCACACTGCTTTCCCCTCCCCGCCCCATCTCCCAGTTAGTCTCAGAGCAGACTGGGCTTATGAGTTTTCTGACCTAGTGTTGTGCCCTTTTCCCTGCTCACCTACATGCCACACATATTCATGACCTGCACAGGAAAATACGCCAGTTCCAATTATTGCCGTATGCCAATCACGTCACGTACCCCAGTGAGAAGAGTTCGGTGTCACTAACTGATTTGGTTGACAAAAGACCTTTAGCAGCAAAACAGCTGCAGTTTCTTCTGCCTTTACATTAGAAGTAAATATTCCTTCCTCAATCTGGTAAGGATTTTGCTAATATGCAAAAATATAAACCTTCCCCTTCCTTTTTAGCCAATGTATTTTGGAAGAACTAAAAAGCAATTACCAATAAAAATATTTTGATCCATATTGTTAACTTCTTGAATCATTGTGAGATCTTGGTTATTATTATTCTTAGCTTTTACTAACAGAAAAGTCTGGAACCTATACATTTCTTCTATCTTATATGTTATCCATCTTCATAGTTTTATATTCACCAACATCTTCAGACACTTGTATTACTATCAGAGTACTGCATGTACCCTCTTTTCTTTTTTTTTGCAGGAAAGAAATAGAGATCTAAGAAGATCCTAGGAAGATATTTGTAGATGAACAAGAGTACTTACAACTGCTATCTCAGTTGGACGGAAATCACAGCCAAATTAAAACAGACAATTCTCTATCTGATTTTGATACATTAATATCTCATTTCCGAGGATACAAAAAGTATAGGAAGCTAATAGCTTATTTGACTTCATGTGGAATATTTTGAATATATGCTAATTCTCTGAAAGGAGGAAATAAATGTATCAGGACAAATGCCTCCACAAATAAAACTGCAAAGAAGAAACTCTCACATTTTAGCACAGAAGGTCATAAAACACAGACCTAAGAAACTAATGCAATCACTTACAACTCTGCAAGGGAATTTCTCTTAGCTACTGAAAATAAGCAGGCCTGTTCTCGCTCTAATTACCCAATGTATCACCATCTTTCTTACAAGCTTATGAAATCTCAAATCAGATTTCTTCTGGAATCTCTGTTTCCTGCCAAGACAAATGACAGGTAAAAAGAAAATCTTATCTTAAAGGTGAGTGGCAGTAAACTGCCCTTGATTTTACATATAGTTTCATAGATCTGCTATCTACATGTGCTGAAAGCAGGCCTCAGTAAATATAATTACATCAAATGTAGATAAGCTAGATAATGCTCTCATTGAACTGGTGAACCCAATTCAGTCATGTACCCAGACACGTTTGCAGTTTTCATACATTGGTTTCTTCTCTATTTGCATGGCATTATGCTATTCAGCTGCATGTTCTGCTTTAAGGTTTATTACTTTATTTTCAAAACCTCTTTAACCCAAATCACTAGGTTTAGTGCAACAAATGGAATTACTTCATAGACATATACAGTAGGATCTATAGCAGAAGAAAAAATTAATGTCAGCCCCAGAGATCTTAATCCACCACATACATTTTGCAAACAGCCTCACTTAAAGTCCAAAATTTGCATTCTATATTTACTGTTATTGACTTGAAATACATTGTTCTGCAAACAGACCTAGCTATAAGGTCATTCAGATAAAGTATTCCTGAAAAGCAATCAAAAATAGATACCAAACCAGATTCCATTTTATTTCATTTTTCATTTGTACCTAACATTCACAGGTTCTTCTATTGTTGTCAGCTTTTAAACATAATGTGATATGAGTAACTGTTACTTCTGGTGGAAGAAAAAAGTGAGGACTCAAAACCAGGCAAAGTTATATCACTATCATATGCTACTCTTTTCATCAAAAATAAGAAAGTACATTCTGCAAATGGTAGCATATCAGCTTTCCTCATTTTGCACCAAAACACACCCACCTGTGAATGCAGGAGTGCTTGTCTGGAGATGTGCAAAAGCGGTTTGGTGGGCATGGAAATGACCTGGCTAGGACCAGATGGGAATATATGGGAATCATTTTATGTACTCTTATAGACTGTTTGACAAGTCAACACTTACTGGTATTTAAATGATTAGCAGTGATGATTTAAACTGAACTAGCAGTAAAAGTCTAAATAATTACAAATAACTAAAAAGAAAAGCTTAAACGTAAACACGACTGGAGAGCCTGTTCTCACAAGGACACTCACTTCAGTTTCCTACATCAGGAAAGAGAGATGGAGCAGTTACAGATAGAGCACATTTTCCAGTGTACCATTTCATTACTGCGCTGTTGCAATATCATCGAGCGAGTCCCTTATGCACTGCGTACAGGAAGCTAAGACAAGTTCTCAAAATGATTTTGCTAATGGACCAAGGTCTCAAAGTCTGTGAAACGCAATCACCTCATCAATCATTCACAAACATTATTATTTTGTATATCTTCTATGAAAGGAAACGAGACTAGATTCTGAAACTACACATCTCCCCTTTTCCTGCCTAGTACAGCATTAACAAGCACTAACAAATGGCACACTAGCATCTTCTGAACCAGTGACACAAGTGCAGTGATAAGGCATATAAAATATTCATAACCGGAACTTTAGATGTGGGCAGATGCACAACAGCAGCACACAGGCTTTGTCAGGAATCGCTGAGAGATTGAAAGCATACTTAAAGGATTTATTAAAGCAATCAGACGAAGCCTTTACTCAGTCACCATGATTGCAAGGAGTTTATGGCCATGTATTTAATCTTCTTGCTCTGTAACAGATAAGTTGTGCTTCCTTGAGATTTGTGCATAAAGAGTTTTTTCAATCTTTTCAAGCACTACAAAGAACTGAAGCACCATTTCTGCCTTGCTAAGCAAAGCATTAATGGGAATGTCAGCAGCAAGATGGAACATGTAATAAATATTAAGGTTTAACATTATAAAGATTTATACTACAGAGAATATAGTCCTAGATTGTGAGATAAGGTTATTATCTTTTGTTATATGAAATTAGAGGAAAAATGGTTTGATGACATGGATTTCTTTTTGCTACATTGTATGCAGGGAGATCTGAGTTTAACAACAAAAAAAACCCAAACAGAAAGTGTGTACCCATCTTAAACAGTTGCCTTTACAATAATGAACCAAACACAACACCACCGACAGAAATTGCTAACGCATATCAGTTCACCACTTACAGAGAGGTGCATTAACAAAGAGTTCTTTTGTTCATAAAAGAAATGAGCTGGTTTCTAAGGTCAATTAGCAAACAGGAAAACTTAGATAAGGGAAAGGAAAAAATAGTTGCTAATTGAAACAAAACAACAGAATCAGAAAACTTTACCACAACATACACATATATATATTGCATTATCTCTACAAGATGGTTGACTATATTCTGATTTTGACACTGACCATTATAAGCTCTGAATAGCTGACCCGAACAGGTGGAAGAACATACTTTTGTTCTATTATTTTGACTTACTACCTATAGCTTCTTATAGTTTGCATTGACCTTTCCTTAAGGAAGCCTTAGAAACATTAGCTGTGCTCTGGAGCTATTCAAAATATTTCACATGCAGAACAGAGCTGACAGACCTTGGCTCCCCTGCTGAGATTATAAGAACTGTTGAAAACCACTTTTCTTATTTTGGATCACTCTTCTCTTAGGAAAAAAAAAAAAATTAAAAAAAAAAAATCAGTGTGCAATACCAGTATGCAAACAAGCAGCTTTAAAGAGTTTTATGGCAGAAAGAAAAAAGCATTGCTTCATCTCAGTTGCAAAATTACAAGGTATGCAGGATTTGTTACAATAACTGTACTGTTATCACCTGATGTTTCTTCTTTTTCTGGTGAAGAGGCTCGGTTTCCCATTTTCAGTCAAAGTAATCAGCAAACTTTTTTTTCATTTTTGTCCACAAATACGCACAAGTCTCGTGCCTGACATACAAGAACTCTTCAGCCAATACTCTAAAAGATGCACATCCATTTTGCTGATGTTTTTGTCCACCATTTTTGCCCAGAACAAGAGCATAGACAATAAATTCAACCGCTTAAACACACTCTGGGGACCTTTTCCTCAACTCATGAACTTCAGCCCAATTTAGTGTTAATCTAATCAGATCACATGAGTTGCCAATAGTGGATCTGGCTTTTGTCTTTCACTCCCATTCTTATTGTGCTACAACTTTGTTACACTACAAAGGAATAAAGGTCTACTGGCCTGATCAAAGGAGGGTGGCACACAACCCCCAAATTTGGCACTACCCCAAAACCAGTTCTCGCACAGAATTCTTATTATCTTTCCGTGAAGATTTTACCTTCGGTATAGACACTTCCATACAGAGTAAAGGCTGTAACGAGTCTGAAATAGCCCTGAAATGTGTAGTATCATGAAAAAATCAAATCGACTCTTCTGAACAAATTGAAGAACACAGTCATTGCCTGTGTTCTACTGCATTGCTGTTCATGCTGCTTTATTCACACTAAAACCCAGACTGCTAAAGTATTGTGCAATGTAGGAATTTTTTTTTTCTATAACAAAACATTAAAAGCAAGAACATACAATTTAGTCAATAGGATCTTTCTCTTTCAGTCTTTCCATTGGCCCCAAGACTTTACACTGTGCTCAGTACATAGGTTGTGTACATGAATATTGCATATGATTAAAACCTGGAAACAATACCGATTTTATTCATCAACAAGAGTCACATGTATGAATTACACACTACAGATCTTTCACCCATTTCCTGCTCCTTCTCTTTTAGTCAGAAACAAAAACAATCTCTTTTCTACCGACTTCACTTCTCTTCTGGAACAAAAAAGTACTATCTAAGAAATTCCAAGACCTTGGCAACCAAGAAATTGCATTGACTTTACATCCTGTTCCAACAGCAATAGACTGCACAGTGCACAAGAAAGATCATGAAGACATGAAATTTTGGGTTGAAAATGCTTTAAATTTTGTTACAACTGTATAAAGATCCATGGTTTCTAATCATGCAGTGCAGATCTGTTGTTTTGGTTCGTCTGGATTCAAAACCTATAATTTTGTTCTAAATTTTGAAACAGAATAAAAGAAATTCAAAGAGCAAGTCAGACACAGTCCAAGAATTTTATAGCCTCCTCCTCAAAGTAAAACTGAATCCAGATTTACAAAATCTGTTGTATATGAAAACACACGCAGCTGCTCTTTAGAGTTCTTGCAATAACAAAATCCACCTTCAGATACCAATCTTCCAACAGAAGATACACAAATCAGAGTCCCTTTTAGCTTATGTCTGATGAATCCATAACTGTACATCACTCAGTGAAGTTAGAAGCTTATCAAAGAAGTTGTAAGGGTTAAACCTGTCTCAGAGATAATTTTTACACTTTCAGAAAAACATGGACCTCTTTTACATTTTAACTGTAGCCCATATTAAAAGGTTTTATTTCAAATCAGAACTCTGTACCTAACAGAAATTGTTATATGAAGACAACTTTTCATGCTAAATGAATAATAAATTATAGGTTATGTGTCTCTTTGATTTTAGAGGATGCATAATTTACAACAATAAATAATTAACATATCAAAGGATTCTAATTTAACTGATGCCTTCAGCATCAGCATAGCCAAAGTACAAAACCTTCTGTTTGGTGCTTAAAATCCATCTTTGTGGTGGAGATGAGTAGTTGCTTTATACAAGTGGTTATTATGTTTTCCAATAGGTAATTTCTGTTTAGCACTTAAAAATATTAATAAATATCAGAGAGTTCGATGTCTGACATATGATCTGTAAGCATACTGCAGCAGATGAAGAAAAGCTAGCATAATTAGAAGTTTGTTGTAACAAACAATATTTCAGCTAGGCATACTTAATGAATTCTCTACTTTTAAGTGGTGTTAAGTTTTTCTTACAGACAGCTTATAGTAGTAGCAAAAAACTCCGTCATAGAAAATAACTCATCTTCAAGTAAAAGAAAAATAATACTATTTCTATCTGGAAAAATGCATGCTAAATTTATTTTTAGTACTTTTGTTCTTTAATTATCAATGGCATCTGTGGCTACACCTGAATTCTCCAGAGCAGGCAAGACTGAGAATGACCTAAAAGCACATTTTTCTTGCTAGCCCATCACCAAAGAGACGTCTACAGCAACGTGTGTGCGAGTAACCGGGTGCCACAGCTCCCGTGCTGCTCCATGACAGGCAATCCAGACACTTCTGTGGAGCAGGCCAGGCTGCACTACAAACCGGGTATCAGCGACTGCTGAGACAAATCGATGCAAAATGCACACTGGAGGATTCTGCACGGAAAACATGCTGACACTGGCCAATCCTGGTGAGCCCACAGCATCCCTCAAAGCAGTGTGGCCTACAGAACGATTTGGGCCTTCCAACCACAGGACAGAATAGCTCTCCCCTCCGTCAGTTAGGGGATTCATGGGTTGACTCGTAGCACAGGCAAAGACTGAAAGAACACTTCTTAAACCAACTAGAATCAGTTAAAAGTAATCTAAAATACTTACATTCAAAAGCATGGCAGCATATCACGCAAAATTTCAATGGCCGAACAAAATTTACCAGCTCTTCAAAAAAAATCTCCTATCACTCTGACATTGATAACTAATTAATTTGCAGCTAGTATTGTCTGAATGTGACCCAAAAATAAGGTGTTTACAAGGGCAACAGGACTGAGTCTATTTTCTCCTTCTCTCCATGGAAAGAGGAACCATGCGAACACGCCTGTCAGGAAGGGAACAGTGCACCACGCCGGGGCTAGCGTTTCAGCAAGGAAACTCAAGTTCGCAGGTTGAAAAATACTCAGCTTTGTTTTAAATTCAAACATCCTTTCACCAAATGCGTATGAAACTCTCACTGCAGAAGTGTGTGGCTTTAGAACATTTACGCCTCCGCCCATGGCATCTGCTGTTCTGTCATGTCACCGCCACAGCTGGGGACCATGGCTGCAGACGGCACAGCCTGGTGCATGCCCAGCTGTGGAACCCTGAGCCATTCCCACCTCATTGCTGTCCCTATCTGCTCTTGTAAAACCACAGCTAACTCAGATCCCTCACATCACTGCCTTGCTCTGCCCACATCTCTCAAGAATGTGCTATTGAAAGCAGCCGTTTGCCCAGCAGCCCGGGACAGCTGCAGCATCAGAGCTCACAGCCCTGAGCAGCACCTGCCCCTTCTGCTTTGTACCTGCTCCAAGCAGACTTGAGAATTTATCTCAGGCAATTTCCTTCAAGAGCCAAGGAACCTGTATTTTTCATCGCATATAGAGGAAAAACTGACTGAATAGTTAGAGTTCCGCATTTGTCAAAGTCCTCGATATTGAATATCAGCCTCTGTGAGGTGGCAGAAAGAATAAAAATTCTGCAAAAGACTGGAAAGAAAAATCCACAGTACAATATATTAAATATATATGTATGCATATACACGACTTGTAAAATGTATTTGTATTGGAATTCAGAAAGCTATCTAATAAAAGCATTTGATTCATTTGATTCTTTTTCTTGGAGTATATTTTGCGTTTGGAATGAAAAGCACTGGTCACCTCCAAACGGTAGTCAGGCATCTGATCGTGGGCTGCAGGAAAGAGAAACGAAACTCAGGTGTTCAAGTAGAAAATACAGACCTTTGGGCCAGGAAAAACAGTAAAATATTTTACGTTGATGCCAAAGGAAGAAACATTTCAAAAGTATTTGCATGGAGAGACCCTTAATTACAGTTATGTTAAGAAAGGCACCTCTGCAATCCAGATGGAATCACATGGAGCGTTATGAAATACAGCTTTAGGAAGGCAAGTTAAAAGATGGTGTTCTAACAAACTAATTAGTGGCTATTTATTATCAGACTAATTTTCTAACACATGGGTTTGTTTTTTTTTTAAATTGTGTCTTTTCAGTACCTCCCTTTTATTTGCTGCACAACACTACTGATTTAGCCCGATACAGAAAGAAAATGTATAACGAGGGACAGACTAAATGTGTATTTCCAATATCTGGATGATGAAAACATGCTGTTACTGGAAATGTATGGTTTCTAGTGTTCATGGCTGGATTAGAAATCAGCACGGTGTTTTTCAGCAGTCCTATAGCTACCTTCTTACATAGAAAATAAAAATAACATCTACTGCACAACTTAATTGTGAGATTTAGCTTAAAGGTAATTAAAATTGCTTTTTGCATATTTCCTGAGAAAAGTCTATACTAATGCAAACTTATTACTAACTGAAGGTGGGAATTGCCTTGGGTTTCTCCCACTAAGTTAACCACTGGTAGCATCCTATAGCCAGCTGAAAATTGGGACACTCATACAGACAAAGCAAAAAACAGGTGAGAAGGTGTAGATTTCAATAAACTCTACCATTTTGTAATCCTGTTTGCAGAAAAAATGACACTTGTCTTGTTAATATTGTTACATTGACATGGTTAACCTCCATGACTTTTTGATCTTCCATCTGTTCTTCATTTCAGTATGTGATAGCTGACACAAAAAACTGCTGCCTGAAGACACTGAGTCATTTCTTATAAGCCTAACAAAACTTCGACTTAGTTTTAATAGGCTTGTTTGTAAAACACAGGTTTTACTGAGCCAGCGATTGTGGTATTTTGAAGTAGGATTTTATTCAAACTAGAAGAAAACTGAAATAATATAGCCCTGGTGGTAAACAGATTCAGGAAAGTAAACTCAAAATTTTGCATTTTCCTCAAATGGTAAATGAGGCTAATGGATGGAACTGACTGACAGATCTGAACATCAAACACAATTTTCTTGTTCTGTGCTCAGAACAAGTATGGTACAGTCAATAGCATGAATCAAGATTACCAAAGGGCTGTATTAAAATGCTTCTGAGATTGGCGCTCAATTGATAATTTGTTTCCTCCTTTAAGCACACACTACTCTTGACTTTGCTATGCACATACATAAGGATGGAAATTTACTACTACTACAAGGAGCACTCAGGTTTTGCACAGTAGCTCTAAAAAGTCTGAAAACACGTTTTAAACACCACAATTCAAAGCAAGCCAAAGAGGAATGCATCTCTATGTATCATGCCACAAAGCATACAGAAGAACATAATATTGTTGAAGATGTTTTTTTCTAAATTATTTTTAGTGACCTGTACATTGGTACAATTCTCTTTGAATGGAATCACTCCTGATCCCCAAGATTCCAGCCCCTGAGTGCATCTGCTAGGCTGTTCCAGCGGGTTTCCCTTGGCTGGAATGACAGCCCCACAAGGCAGCATGCCCTTTATCTCTGAAGATTCTTATTTGTCTACCATTTCACAGCAAGCAGTTCTGATGAATAGTGCAATTAACCTTTTCATTATTAAAACAATTAATTGCAAAAATGGAAGACATGACAAGGGCTAAATACTATTGCATAAATTATCAGGTTCATGAATTGTAATTATTAATCTATGTACACTAATTGTGAAATAAACAAAGAGGACAAATAGTAAGAAGTAGTCAGTGCTAGAATTGATGGTCATTTGTTTTCCCTGTGAAAAGAGAAATGCACCATTTTACTCCTGGCATAAAGAATTAATCACACCAATGCTTAAACTGGAGTATTTTTTTCTCTTGCAAATAATTCAAGATCCAAAGATGTCCTAAAGTTATTTTTGATTCTACAACAATGTAGAAAGAAATCTGCCTGCCAAAACCCATGACGTTTCAACGTAAATATATCTGTCTGAACTACGCCTGCAGTCAATCTCCACTAAATTTTCACCTCATGTAGCTAGAATTCAACCAACTACTGTAGATTTCTTACAACAATGTGATACTGAAATGATGCAAGATACAACAAAAATACGCGGATCAGAGATGTGGCTATACGGCCCTTGAAGATTAGTAGAAACACATAAGTGTTTTACTTATGGGAAAAGGACCTGCCTCAAACATAGTCAATAAATGATTTTTTTTTTCCTGTGGAACATTTCAAGATTTCAACAGTTTGATAATTTCCCCCTTTGAAGACAGTCAGGGGTATAGCTATAAAAATTCTAAATTCATCCCACTGTTTTGTGCTAGAGATAATGGAAAGGACAGTGATCGATATCCAAATTAAATCATCTGGGTTTTTTGTGCCTTCTGACAGTTTTCCCATCTACTAGTCCTCTTCCCCCCAGGTCCCTAAAAAGACTCCTGAGAGCAGGACCACCGTCCTTTGGGTCACTGCCCTAAAAGCGGTGATGTTGCCACGGCAGGATTCAAACAGCTGAGCAACAGTCCCATGAGGTAAGTGATGTTAGCACATGGACTGCTTTCAGAAATGGTTTGGATCACTAAAAGCTGACAGAGTTGCTTCCTTCCTTCTGTACTGTTAGTAACAGGTTGCATATAACAAGTTTGAAATGGTTTTAACAATTAAAATAACATTTTTTTAAAAAGACAAATACACAACAATATACCATGTAAAGACACAGTTATAAAACAATTGGCTAAGTAATTGTTTCTATAAAGTATCTGCTATATTGGAGAAATGTTTGCTTTGTAGGTCTTTGAGATTCGAATATTTGATAATGACCCACAATGTCAGAGACCTTTTGCACTGGAAGAAAAGCTTCCCAGATCAGTAAATGCACTGAAGTTAGAAGACTTGACTCTGAATAAGAACATCCCCTCACAGCTCTGGAAACAAATGCAGACTTTTCCCGTTGAAACCAGGTCCACTTCACATAAAACTTATTTCTGTGGATCACCTTCGGTACCACACCCAACTCCATTGTCAATGTTGGGATTACTTGTAGCTCACGGAATCCCTGCTACCTCCACAGAACACAAAAGGGAGGAATTGCTGAAGAGCTGTCAGATGACTGTCAGCTGGCTCATCACTTGTGGTTGGCCAACTTCAAAAATTTCAAACAAATTCCCCCGACAGCAATACGGCATGCTTAAATAAGAAATTCATCACCTAATTTTGCACCATATCAGTTTTGATAAATAAATAGCTTTCTATATCAGTTAGCTCAACAAATTTTTGAAGTGTTTGTGTAACGCCACTTACTACCTTTGAATTTAGAGGTATTCCACAGCATAAAGCATGAAAACATAGGTCTTCCAATTAATTCTAAATATATATATATATTTAAAACTCTCTTTTTTTTATATTATATAAAAGGGGCTTCAAGTCCTTAAAGACCATCTTTCACCTCTTATAAGACATCTTAGTTCTTATAGTTCCAACTAGTTGTGGTATCCTGTGCAATGCAGCATTGAGAATGGGGTTAGTTTAGGTTACCTGGTCACAGGGTATTGGACAAACCAATGTATATCGCTTGAAACCTGCTTGAGCAGCTGCATGTGTCTCAGAACATTCAGGACAATATTTCAATCAGCTTTACTCTGACTCCTGGTTTTGCTCTTATATTTAAAAACCTGTTTCACAACTACGACATTTTTGGCTGCAATATGTTTATGAGAAAATTACTCAAATCACGAGTCTTAATAATTTTCAAGGCATAGGTGGCCATATGCAGTAGCTTCAGAGCTATTTATCCTCTTGGTAAAGCAGCACAACTACAGTAAACAATACCAAGAAAAATCTACTCAGCCCTTTAGAATGAAGTGTATGGGACCACTAAATGGCATTGTTTTTATAATTAACTTTTCAGAAGAACAATATCACAAAGAACATTAATTGATAAGTTCTCAATTACTAAACCCAAGTTCTGGCAAATCCTCTCTCACGTCTTCTCATTCTTTCAATCTCTTTGTTGTGTGTAGACCATTAAAATGTGTGCATTTATTCATGATAAAGATAGAGCTAAAAAGGGCAACGGTAGAGCACACATTCTGAAAACAGCTATATCACTCATAACAAGGTACAGCTTAGGCATATTCCCACATTTAATTATAAATGTTTGTGCTTGAATGTCAATGCAAGAAAACATAATCTTGTTACAATATAAAAAGTTATTATACGATGGCCTTTGCTAAAATACAGTTTACTAGAGCATGGCAGGTGGCAGACAGGAGGCTGAAAACTGTAACAAGCAATTATATTACAGAATTTTTTCCCTTCAGTTTCATTAGCTAAATTTCTTCATATTTTAATCTGATCTTTTTAATAACATGTCAAGGCTGACACCCCAGTGGACATGAAACTCAGAATGGTCATGGTTGAATGAATGCATCTATTTAATTTTTCTCTTCAACTAGTTTTTAAAATTAATTTATCTGATTGCTCAGGCTATTATATAAAATTTGTTGGATTTTGTGTATTACTAATAGGCACCTTCCTTGTATTTGTGCTCACTATTCAGTAGATGAGGTTTTTCTAGTACTTGCTGATGGCTGATTAAAGAAATAATGAAATGGTAACAAAAGTCAATTCTGCATAGCTCCCATGAGGCGTCAAACAGATCCGGAGTTAAGTGCAGACAAAAGGCTTCAGAATGGTTGCCAAATACAGTTATGGGGTACAGAATGATTTTCCTGATTCAAGAATCACATATCTAGCAGTGTTGCCAACCCAAGAAAGCCGACCTAGCAATCCAAGGAGCACAGCTTACCATGTTATTTTTTTTCAGGTATGCTCAGAAAAAAAGACGAATGAGTTTACCATCAAATCATAGTGGAACATAAGAACTACTTTATAAAATAGGTCAATTCTAAAACAGCCTCATGAAATTTTATTAAAGCTTTTTCAGGGTTTGGGGAGGTTTGTTGAGAACTAGAAAAAAACCCAACCAACCAAAAAAACCCACCATCCCCACCCACCAAAACAAACGCAAACAAAACCACCCAACACAATTACATGAAGACTCTCTCCAATTTTTTGCATCAACTTTTTTGTTCATTTATTTTTTCGAACTGTTTGTTTAAATTTCTTAAAGCTTCTACGCGTTTTGCTTCCAAAGAGACCTGATGGGGAAACAAAATGCTTTCATTTTTGATGGGGAAATTAAACTTCCCAAATATCTATTTAACCTTTAGTGAAATAATTCATGGGCATTTTTAGAGGCTGATTTTGATCCCGAGCAAATCCAGATTAGCTATGCTGAAGAGAATTAAACTGCAGTACTAAACGAATGGCTGGCAACCAGAACTGATAATTGTTTTCAGAATTGTATAAAGAAATACTGACAGAGACATTCCTGGCTGCTAAGAAGCAGCTCCCTGGCTGCTAGGGGTTGCTGTAGTCAAGAGAATTAGCCGGGAGACATATCCAACAAATATCACAGCTGAGTCCTTGTTTAATTGGGGAAAACAACCCACCCTTCACCTTTTACTCTGTTGATGCAATATACTTCCCTTTCATTGAAGATGAGTATATGTTCTTGGTTCCATGCAGAACACTGAACTATTTAATTTATAACCCTCAGGATACACCAAAACAATGAATTCAAATATGCAAATATTTTGGGTCTATAACTTAATTGCACTGTTATCATGTGATAACATTTGTTAATTAATGTGTTTAACCAACCTTTGCCATGACTTGCTCTTCTTCATGGAAAGAATAAGTCTTGGCCTCTTGAGGGCCGTATAACTTACTAAATATAGCTCGCCATATAGGAGATTATGTAAAAAGATATAAGTTGCAGTATATTTACTGTAACTACATTTTTTCCTTTGCATTCCAAAAGCAGATCAGTTCCCTTGAGCTGTAAAAGTTATAGATAAGGATGGACTAAAATTTTTAGA
This sequence comes from Pampusana beccarii, assembly GCA_013399365.1. Classification (NCBI taxonomy): domain Eukaryota; kingdom Metazoa; phylum Chordata; class Aves; order Columbiformes; family Columbidae; genus Pampusana; species Pampusana beccarii. The sequence continues at coordinate 528,464 of VWYH01005842.1, read as the reverse complement.
TTCCACTTCTGTGTAATGCAATATAATGCTTTTTAAATCACCAAGCCTTGCCTAGAGACTTCAGTCACTTCAGACTTGCTCAAAACTCAAGTAAATTAAGAGTCTGAAGAGATTACAACTGTCAGCTTCACCTTTTACATTGGTAAAAGATCCATATTTCAAATCTTGGTTATCTTTGCATACAGTTAAATGTTATGTTGTCCTGCCACCTACTTATCAAGATTTATGGAAAAGATGAATCAAAGTCAAATATATATTTTTTTCTCTTATCACAGCAACACAGTTTGTTCCAGTTAAGGAGCTGATGCTTCCACTATAAAAACTTCAATTTTTAAGGGGATATATAAGTTATTTAGAAAATTTTGCTCTAGAACAAAAGTTACTGTGCAAGGTCATTAGGTCCAGACCTTTTTTTTGTCCTTCCAGTGATATGATTTGAAAAGAAACAAAACACAAATGGACTTTTGGATCTGACATTTCAGACAGCTCTTTCTTCTTTTGAATCAAAAGGGGTTTGTTTCTTAAACTACAGCATTTGCAGTCATTAGTTCATAATGGTTCTGGGTGCTGACTGATGAAGAAAACACACTCTTCTATGCAAATAATTAAAAAAAATCTTAATTATAGGTAATCATATGTTAACATTTCAGACTGCTAAAATGCTAATAAAGTAGGGGCTCCACTAGTCAAACATCACAGAATCACAGAATACCAGGTTGGAAGGGATCATGAGGATCACCTGGTCCAACCTTTCCTGGCACACTCACGGTCTAGACAAGCTGGCCCAGCGCCCTGTCCAGCTGAATCTTAAAGTGTCCAGTGTTGGGGAATCCACCACTTCCCTGGGGAGATCATTCCAATGGTTGATTGTTCTCACCGTGAAAAATTTCCCTCTCGCGTCCAATTGGAATCTCCCCAGGAGTAACTCGTATCCATTACCCCTCATCTTTTCCATGGGACTCTTTGTACAAACGGAGTCTCCATCTTCTCTGTAGCCCCCCTTTCAATACTGGAACATGGTGACAAGGTCTCCCCTAAGCCTTCTTTTCTCAAGGCTGAACAGGCCCAGTTCTCTCAGCCTTTCCTTATAGGGTGGCTTCCCTGTCCTTGGATCACCTTTGTGGTCCTTCTCTGGACCCTCTCCAGCCCATCCACATCTGGTTTCGTACAGCGGGGACCAGAACTGAACAGAGTATTCCAGGTGCTGAGAAGCACTCAGTAGACTGAGATACTGACTTCTTTGTCCCTGCTGATGACGCCTTTGCAAACATGTTCCCTGACTTCTGTAGAAAACTCAGAATTCCATTTCCTTTAATTACCAACCTTGACAATACTCTCTTAGCACTTAATCCATTCTTTTGCTTATTCTTAACACATTAATTAAGAAAGACTGCACGAAGATTAGCAAGAATAAAGAGTAAAAAAATAAAACCAAATATTGAGCATTTCATTGTTTTCCATGTTTCATTTAAGTACGTGCCCATTACTAAGCGTGTGCTCACTTGCTTTACTGCCACCGGCTGATTAGCTTTTCTCCATCCCCTTCCCCCAGCTCTGCTGCAGAGCCCTGTCCTTCCCGTGCTCTCCCACTGGGTCAGAAGGGAGATCTCCACCCCGCCAAGTCACTCCAGCTATGTAAAAGTCCCCTGTGACAAGGCAAGACAGCTTGCAGAGTGGGAGCTACAGCCTGGACCGGCCCCAAACTCCTTCCTCCTTGGGAAAGGAATGAAAAGAGCAAATCCCGATCCAACCCTTCACCTGGGAGGCAAGCTGGCGCTCCAGCGCCCTGTCTGCACAGACGGAAGGGAGCATCATGCTGAAAAGGAAGCTCATCATGATTACAGCTCTCCCTGAGTTTAAGTCAGTGACATTAGAGCAGATCAAAGAAGAAGAAAACAAGGTCTTCACTTCTTATGGCCATGATAATCACTCTGGTTATTTTGGAGCATTGTTTTAGAAGAATAATAAACAAACAACAAAACTACTCTTCTGAAAAGCTTTCTAAACCTCCATTGTCCTCGTAACATCTGTTGAGAGCACTTGAAAGACAGAATCAAATCAGAATTGCACTTCTGATAGCTAATGTACTTGCCAGCTTTGAAAAGCCACCTGAGTAATGAACTGTTGCCTTCTAATTGATGCCTTCTGTTTCCTTCATCCCTTTTCATTCTCCTCCCAGTAGAAAAGCAAGAACATTTTTCTGCCTTTTTTTTCAGCTTAAGTTCTTTTCTGAGTAACAGAAGATATTTTCCACCTTAAATTATCTTTTAAATGAAATAAGGAAGACTAGAGCTCGTGGACATTTGGTACTGCTACACCAATGGCCAAAAAAACCCACCAAAAAAACCCCAAAACCAAAAAACCCACAAGCAATTTCTATTCTGAATGAAAAAAAAAGTACTGGCTTGACATGTTCCAGTTTTTTCCCTGTCTTAAAACTGTAGAAAACAGGTCATTCATACGATGCACCATTGCAGAACTCAATATACTTCATATACTACCTATAGATTCTCTATTCTAAATGTTAACATCTGCATTAAAAACAGAGGGAAATCTAGTTGAAAGCAATTGTCACTTAGAAGATGGAATTAATTAGGCACCATTATTTTGTGGTAACTATTCTTCTATGTTTATCTTCAGTGTTAAGCTGAAAGCAAGGACAACATTCAGCTGCCCTTTTCAAGATATTAGCCCCAATTCCACTTCCCAAATATGTTATCAATATGGTAATTCCACACTTTCCCATCTGTAGACAGTCCGGTCTTCATAAAGGCAGCATTATTACTACAAATATACTGGGGGGAAACTATTTCAATTACCAGGAGACTATGCAACTCCAAGTCTATTTATTTCAATTTTATTCAACTGTCTTGATATATTCGTGCATAGAACTTTTATAAAGAATGAATAAATTCACCTTGAAATTGTACCAATTGACTTTGGCTGGGCTAGGCTGCGTGATGGAATCAGGATCACTTTTGAAATAAGCCCTGACAATGCTGATCAAAATAAAGTAGCTGCTCAGTTATTAAAGTGACAGTTCAGCAATGGTTCCAAGCGCAGGGCTGACGTGGCCCGGGGTGGTAGCCCTGGCCTGGGAGAGGCTTTTGTGCCTCTCGCACACTCGGAAGCTGCATCTGACGGAGTGACATCTCCTAGGGCTCCTGCACCTGCCTGGATGTCAAGCAGCTGGTGCGAGCACTGTCACCCATTTCAGATTGTTATTTCACGAGTGACAAGTCTGCCCTGAGACTACATACATGAAATTGATCCTTTTTCCCTTTGCTGTGAGCAATCCAGTCATGGCTAAAGTACCTTGGGTCAGACACATACAGAAAACGCTAATTTTACAAATTTATCATACAGCTTATCACCAACTAAAATGAAGCATCACTGGAAATACAATACAAAACGTATGAAGCATTTGAAAGTTTCAGCCTAAGAACTTGAGTTTCTAGGATTTATAAAGCAATAGGTTTGGCAGTATTCGCCTTTGAATGTTCAAGTACAGTATTGCTATAGCAACCCATATCCTGCTTTAAAATCAATAGCAATTCAGGCAAGACAAGCTGTTAAACCAGTGTAACAAGTAGTAATGTGCTTCCTCAGTTCATTGTAGGTGTTGCTACAATTGAAGTTTAAGTCAAAAGAGGAATCGCAAACTTCCTATATGATTTTGGAAAACAAGGTAGGGGATGGAGGGGATGAATAACAGTGAATCTGGATTTGAGAATGGGCTTAACTGAAAGCAGCAGAGCTCATAAACGAGTGAAACAAAGACTCCAGATTCCACTCTTTCAAGCTTTTGTAAAGAACAGAGTTGAGCTTGAATAAATCTGTGCTTTCCCAAAAAGTCAGTGTTAGCTTTCCTGTTGTGTAGAAAAGGTCCTCTAAAATACAGCCACAGTGGTGCCTCTCCATTGAGTCATTCTGAAAGGAAAACCCAGCAAGGCAGAATTAGCACAAGTTCACATGCAAGATTCACTGCTTCTTCCACTCCGAGCCGACTGTGGTGGTGGCACTAATATATAATGTCCATTTGAAGCTAATATTAAATGCTAGCAGTTCTAAAATTAATATAATTCAGCAAGAAAATTTCTCCTGATAAATTTTCAAACAGCTGGCTATCTGGTCATCTACTTTTCCTTCTTAGCACTTTTAATTTCAAATTTCACATTGTGGAGAGGGCAAGCAGAGAAAACCAGCATATTAAGGTAGTCTGGTAGTGCACATCCCTGGACTTATCCCATTTGTACCCCAGACACTCAAACCTGGAAAGTGCAAAAATAGTGCAGTCTCACCCCAGACCACCTCTACCTATAGATACTCAAAAGCCATATAGTGTTTAGTTATGCGACATTCTGCAATGTCTATGATTGCTGTATTTTTCTGGACATGTAAATTCTCTTGGTAATAAGTATTCATTTTTTGCTTGTTTTGCTTTTCTTTTTACCATGGGTAAATCCTTGCTGAATTACTCTTGCAGTATGTTATTTTATGGTATATTTCTATATGCATGTGATTCACATCCAGTCTTTTTTATAACGAGGCAAAATGGTTCTTGAGGTGAACAATACTAAAAATCCAGCATTCTTTTAGGGAAAACACTGCAGGTTAGCTGCCTACACGCAGGTGGCAGGTTATTTTTACTCCCAAGGGATACTACAAACTTAATTATTCTTTGAATGCCTACCTATGCCCGTAATTTTTGCTCTCTCCAAGTTAAGTTTCTAGTATCCGATTTCAACTAGTGTCAACTTTTTCTGGATTTTTTTTTAAAGTGCATAATCTCAGCTTTATAAACCTCCTGACAATGTCCTCAATTTACTGTAATTGTCTTCTCGCAGGTGTCAGAAATCAGCTGACACTTGTTCTTGGAAGTGTTCCCTATTAGAACAATGAACTCTGATCTTTTTGCTATAGCTGACACACATGTAAGTACTAACGAATACCTTGACAGCCGCATCGCTACCATTTGTCATTTGCTTTTGGCAGCTTTACAGATCACCATTTACGTCATAACTGGAATATCATACTCTAAGGAGAACATTTCTTTTATGCTTAGTCCTTCTCCTGCCTAGTTCAAAGATAAGAGCATTTGACTGCGCCTTATTCTGCCTTGCATGACATATGCAAGTTCAGAAACCCGTTGCTCATTCTTAGCCCATCGAAGGTGATGCTTCCTCTTTCCTCACACTTCAATCATTCCTTACATTTTTCTTTACAGCTCACAGCAACAAAAACCTTCTTTCCATAACGTCTGGTTTTATTACTGCATTTGGATAAGTTCCCTGCAAGAAAATAGAAGCAGCATGCTGCGATTTAAAAACTGTGTCCGTGTTTGCAGTTAACTCATTCAGTCTCAGAGATCACTCTGCATGTGGCTATGCATATCTAGTAAGTACTCGAGCAGAAAAGGGATTTTGCACAATGTGAAAATGCCCAGGAGGCAAACCATTTCATTAAAGTTCATAGTCAAAATCAGCTTTGCAGGGGAGGGTTATCTATCTCTTCCAAATTCCTTATTACAGCCTGACAGTTTGTGGGGGGACAAAAAAATACAAAACCAAAAACCAGTAAACGATCCCTTCACTTTTTTTTTTGTTTGTTTGGCTTTCTGTGGTTCTTTTTGGTTGTTTTTTTTGTGGCTTTTTTTTCTTTGTTTTAATGTTTGTTTGGTTTGGTTTGGTTTTAACGTTACTGTTCAGTAGAACTAAAAATCACAGCAAGGGTCAGCTGTAAATGTTTTTTATTGTTTCATCTTTTAAAGAACCATGTAACATCTCAAACTGAAATGTAAGCAGTTACCCATTACTACATTCATACCTTTGGGCTACTCATTTTTTCACAAGGGAAAGGTTAGTTGTGATTCACTCTGTGAACACACATGCCCAGGTGTGACAGTCAACAGATCTGAGCCCCTGGCTCTGCCCCCCAGCACTGATGCCCTGCCCAGACCCCGGCTCCTGAGAGAACCCGGTCCCCACAGCCCTGGCCTCTGAGGCTCCCCAGGGTCACTGGGACAGGGGTGGTTGAACATCTTCATCTTTCTGCCTTAAATGCCAAATTGTTTCCTTGCCTGAATACAAGCAGTGCCTCCAAACAGAACAAGCGGCACTCACTTGCCTGGAAGTGAAGGAGCTGAGAATGCCAAGTTCACATTTTTCTCCTTCATTTATAATTATTCAGGGGAAAAATGATGGGTTTAACTTTTTTTTCTTCGAAGACTTAGAGGTTTACATTCTTAGATTTCTAAAAGGTTTATGTAGCTCCTGCATCATGATGAATCTTTCTGATCGCACTAAAACCATAAAACCAAACCTGACTCCTTTCATTATGTTCCTTTTTCCCTTGACTTAATGTTCAGGTCATTGTATCGGTGTCCCCTAATCTCTAGAGGATTAAGTTGTACCTTACTCGGTAACATGCAGAGATGGTCATCCAGAATGCAGCCTTGCGGAGCTAAAGCGCCCTTCTCCCTTTTTACGCCCGTAGGATTGTATTTTGTTCTTCAGAGTCCAAGAAGCAAGGCAGACTGAAGAATGACTGTTTCATGACCTTTAATTTGGATATTGTGTTTGAACACTTCCGATGTTTCTCATCTAGACTTCCTTATTGCCTTTCCTACCCAGTTGCTCTTATTCCCATCTGATCTACCAAGAAGCACACCAAATCCAGTCCTGTCACAAACTCCCCTGAAGAGGCATGTACAAATGGCATAAATAAAGCTCACTACTTGCCTCAGCTAACTCCAGGACAGACAACTCTCTTTCAAATATTCATTCTAGGCAAATTTCTTGCACATGGAAGTCTATTTGCCCAATTCCTTCTAATGCCTTCAGTCTTCTTTAACGTCTACAACAGTATTTGAATTACTTCCATATAAAAAGACTGAGACTGACACACACCAGACAGTTCCTTAAAAAGCTGAAATTCTAACATACTGTTTCAGTGTTAAGATACAGCTTTAATGCTGAAAGCTAAGAATGAGTTATCCATGTACGTTTTACGAAATAGAGTGATTTCGCTAACTACTTTTTAATGCATTCAAAATATTGCACAGTGAATGGGGCAAAGGTTTTTTCCATCCCAAGCAAAGACAAACCAAAACCTTTCAAAATTTATCACAAAAACACTTTATGCCTCTGAATAGCTAACAGTTTAGTGAGCAGGGAAATCAGTCAGATGGCAGAGTCCCAGAATCAAGTATTTCTTTGTCTTTGAGACAAGGAAGCTAAAGAAAAATTCTTGTTGAGCGTGTTACACTTAAGCTTTTCCACTTCAATTAACTAGGTCAGAGAGACTGACTTGATAAGCATGTTGTGCACATAAGTTCCATGGATGAATATTTAATCATTAATAGTTACTTTTTCTAAAGAATGAAGAAGTTCCAGTATGTGAGACAGAAAGGTTCCCAGCCAGTAGGAGGCAAAAGCTTGATAGGCTACTTCAGTAAAATCCAGATCACACAAAAGAAAGCCCTGATCTGCAGCAGGGCCGGCACCTGCTGTTACCCACCCACCATCTGGACAACTTTTTTGACATGGGTTTTGTTGAAACAGGTCTGCTTTCCTTTTTTTTTTTCTTGATAAGTATTCTTTTTTCTTAAAAAAAAGAAATACATAATCAAAAGAAAGCATGATCAATTCTGTTTGTAATATAGCTTTCATTTTTCATATGAATGGTGACACAAACATTTACTTAAGTAAAGACTTGCTTTGTGTGCAAATGACTATTACAATAAAGCACTTAGAAATACAGATCAGTGGTGTTTTCAGTAAGAATGAAAACATGTTTGATAAATAATTCATTTATACCTACTGTGCATAATAATCACTCTTCTTAAGCCAATGTTTCTTGGAAAAAAATCATCAGCCAACAATTTGTCTGGAAATATGACATGCGGCCTCTTTCACACTAGGAAAAATCTAAACATTCATAAATAAAGGATTGGGGCTTATTAAAAAAATTGAACTCCTTCATAAAATCTTGAGTTTGTTGCAGGTTTTACTTTTTACAAAGCATCTACTCCACATTCTTCTTAAGCACATATGTGTATGTCTTAATAAGCTTCCTGCCTCTGTATATGTACCATAGCTGCAAGCCTATGCTGTGCTTGTATACAATTCTGACATTGAAAGAAGATGTTGTTGTTGTTCAGGACTTGCTGAAAACAACGGATGAGAGGGGCAATGCTTTGGTATTTGCAGTTATTACAGCATAGAATTTTCCCTGAAGATCAAGAAATCATAACCCCTGAGAGAAATATTTTCTAGTCGGGACAATGACCGGTTGTGGATTGCAGGTGTAAATTACTCAGGAAAAAAAACCCACCATTTGTGAAAGTGAAGTTTTGATCACTAAATCTTATTGTGCCTATGACTAAGAGTATCACAGCTACACCAACATACTTCACCAAAGGCTCCTGACTATTTTTTTGCAAAGATCATTCTTTCCCTGAAGCAGCTGGTGGTCCACACGTCAAATTTCATTATTTTTTACGTCATTAATCAGCAAAGCAAGAGTCCTAGAAGAAAGTCAGGTCTCTGAGATTAATTGAAATCAGCTGATTCTATTTTCTTCCATAGTACTGATTTAAGAATTTAAACACTACCAGAAAAAAAAGAAAACAAAACACACCACACACAAACCCCACCAATGCGCAGTTTGTACAGAGTGTGCATACGTCTTTCATATGGTTAAAAAAAAGAGTATCCCAAACCAAGCTGAAATCAAGTGATTGCTCTTTCAGCTGACGTAGTGGGCTTAGAGCTAATTCAAAGTCCAGTCAGAGCCAGCATGAGCTCTTCAAGGGGTCTAACGAGGCTCAGCACTCCTAACTGGAGCAGTGAGTGCTGAGGAGCAGGTACCAAACGCAGCGGTTCCGGGCGGCACAGCCCAGTGACAGGCACTAACACAACTTGTGCAAGGGCCACACAGGTCCAGGGCACACGCAGAGCTGGAAACCTGACTGTTCACAGAACATGTATTGGGGAAGATTATACGGATAAATAAAACCTTGTTCAAGGCCACAAGCTGAAGGTTTTCCTTTCAGCATTTTACTGACATACAAGAACAGTTAAAATGTTCTGTAACCTACAGGTATTATGTAGTTTATATACAGAATATGTTGTAATAGCACCTTACGGTAAATTGTTCTAGTTAACTTATCCCAAAAGACTTTGTAATGAATAAGAGACACATTTTGTTAGGGAACTTCCAACCTCTGTGACAAACTTAAGAAATTTCATTATCCTCCACATAAGCATTTCAAGAACAAGAGCATCATAGGACAAGGCATGAACAAAAGTTCATGCTAAAGCCATGTGAAGAAGCACGGTCTCTCTAGCACATCCAGGAACCAACAGAGAAACCACATTTTCAAAAAGAGTACAGCCATTTGGATGTAATCAATTTAATATGTGTTATAATATTGCCCTAATCTGGAAGCAGGATACAGCAATAAAAAAAGGAAAGCCAGTGAAGAGCAAGTACACAGACCCCTGTAAAGAACTGAGCAAAATGCAGATAACTCCCCTAGAGCTTCTTACCAGATGTTGGCAATTTCACACTGTTACACTGTGCAAAGTAGATTTGTATTTCTATAACCTGGGAAAGATCACTGTGCTGCAATCAACAAATCACAATTTGAATAATAAATTCCAACATCATCTCTCTCTTGCTAAGGAAAAAATGAAAAAGACACCCATAGCAAATCTTTTCAGCAGTCACTTAAATGTGAGTGAACTACTCAATAGCAAGATAGGGCAAAGTAAGTGCTGCTTTTTAAACTGGATCCTAACTCTATTTTGATTCTAGCAGGAAGATAACTAGCATTGATTAAACAGAGTGATAATTTAGTCATATCACATTGGAACATCTTGGTTAGTTGCCATATGATTCTGTCTCCTAAGTAGTTATTCCTATGATCCAAAAGAGTCAATCAAAGGATGTTTACATTTGGGGAGTGGGTATACATCCTCCATTACATTATTCTCAGCATTTCCCAAATAGCTATAAAATGTTGGAAATTATTACAGGCATACACTCCTAATAAACAAAGTTTCTGAAATGTGTACAATTTCATGAAATCTTCAGTCTCTGTCATGAGCATAAAATGACTCCTTAAAACCACGCACAGGTCGTTCACCACACTGTAGTTACCTGAAATACATCACTGGCTGTCCAACCCATAATAGAATTAATAACCGTACACAATTTTCTGACATTGTGTAGAATATATTTTACATGACTGTGTCACAATCTATTCAGTATATCGGGGAGGGCATGGATTAATTCAGAAAGATTTCAGAGACCCTAGTCAGTACTAAGAACTCTATTGTTTTACAAACTAAGATGAATTTACATATGTCCGAACTGTTAGTTCACTGAAAATGTATGCTACGAAGAAATGTTTTGGAATGCTACAGTTCTTTCAAAAGGCAAATTAGGGAAGTTGAGTATTTGAATGAAATAATAAATTCAATCATACATGAGAAATAATACTGTCTACATGCTTGCCACCCAGGCCTGATGAACTAGAAACCTTCGAAAAAAGCTGAATACACCACAAGGAGAAAAACTGTCAAACCTGTGCCTACCGAAGATACATGGGCTAGAAGTGACAGCTGACTGAAAAGGATTTAGGTGAGTGTTGGAACAGAGTGGACTGCCAGGCATTTTTCAAAAAGCAATTCTCTAATAGTTTTGCCTCCAAATCATAATTAAAATTTAATTTGGTATATTGGCTGTCAAAATACAAGCCTATGCCATATTAATTTGGCTTAAACAGTGGGATATGTAGTCTTTAAATCAGAACAAACACTACATACACTAATTCAGAAACAAAACATATGTAAGGAAAGGATCAGCCCTAAAGTAAAATCCCTCTCTTCTTTCACCCTCCTCTCCCAAGTTCTTTTCCCTCCACCCAGAAAAACCCAAAGCAAAAAGCCAATGACATCAAATTAGGAATTCACACAGAAGGCAAACGAGCATCTAAATTCCACACAGAATCCCACCAAAAGAGCCAATTTATAGCTTGGGTGAAAAATGACAGTTAACAACCTTTAAAAGAAAAAGCAGAAAAATAGCAAGTGTCATAACTTTGAATGCAATAGCTACATTTTTCGCCCCTGATTTCAACACCTGGCTTGTTGAGTGCCAGTAGCCATAGCAACTGGCTCAGCATGCCAAGGCTCTGACACGGCGCTGAGGTTCTTCCTCAGCAGAGCGCTGCCTGCGTCGGCTGCTGCACCAGCCACCAAATCCGTGCATTCAGCAGCCACAGTTTTCCTCCAAGCCCTCCCTCCTCTGCCTCCTGGCATTTGTTAGGGGGGCTTTGGGTTGTTTATGAACTCCTCAGAAAGTCCTTCCCTCTCCCCCCGGTAAGTGGAGATGGAAAGCCCTCTCCTTGCCGATCGCCGGGGAACCGAGAGGCAACTATGCAATTAGATACCTTTAGATGCAGTCGTGCATCTGAAATTAAAGTGTACTCAGACCCAAATATTTAAAACTCAAAATAGCTAGATTACTCTTCAGAAATATTGCAAAAGAACAATGCAGACAAGCTGTTACTAAAAGAGAATAAAAAGTGGCAGCTATTACACTGAAAGATAGTAGATTATGACCAGCAGTACCAGATTGAAATAATTTTTACCTATAAAGCCTTACTATATACATTAGGTAGACTTCCATGTTTACTGTAACAAAATATCTATATCAGCACGGTCTCTCATGCATGTAACATTCTGAAATACACAGGATGTTTAACACAGTAGCCTCATTCAAAAGCTGGATGGATTCCTAGCATCAGAAATAAGGTGATCTACCAGGAAAGCATTCCAGAAGTTCAAGCTGCAAATAAAACAGATTCATTCAGTAACATTTAGTAACTCTCCATTTTGTTAGTAGTTTTGTTTGTTTGTCTTAAAAAACACCTCACAAGGAGTCACAGAAATCTACCAACTAACTATTTCCACGCTTTTGCAAATAGCAACAGAGAGAAAAAAGACTGAGCTACCCTCACGTGCAGTGGCGGCTCCAGACAGTTGGTAGCGCTCACATAGTTTCCCCAGCTCTACATGACAAATGAAATAGTAAAAGTTTGGCTTGTTTGAAATGGAAGAGCTTTACGCTAAATCGATTCACCTTGCGTTTTCCCAAGGTAAGGGCGTGCCTACAGCCACTGTGGCTTGGGTGACGTGCTTGAATTTGTTTAATGACTCCTGGGCCCTTAGCAACCCAACCGAGGCCGCGTATCAGACCACAGCTAAGCATGTTGTGGCCTGATGCTCAAAGGATGGAGCTTGTAGTAGCTTTTCCACCACAGACAGTGCATAACAATATTCCCATTCCTTCTGTTAACCACTCTTGAATTTATCTTTGATATCAGGAGATACAAGATTTGAATGGACCTTAATGTAGGATCTGGTGGTTTTGGTAGATACAGAGTTCCTATACTGTACAAAATAGCATCTCAGTATTAATGACTGATTTTATTGTGCTACTAGTATTCCATACAAAAGGACCAGCAGGAACTCTTTTTGTCCCTAAAAAGAAATTGCTAGAATAAAAATACAGTTGAGATAAGAAATTGCTAGAATAAAATTACAGTTGAGATTAGCTTTGGCACAAGTTACAAAAACGAAATGAAGGGCAAATCCAGATGCAGAAAGCCAGCTCTTCCAAGTGATTAGGGTGACATAACCAGGGCTACAACTTCACAGAAAAATAAAGCCAGTCAAACAGACGCAGTCTGATAGAAGCCTTATTTCTTAAAAGATGAAAAATTTGAGTGATTAACAGTAGTGTCCAAGGAATTATTAAAATCTGTAGACTTCCTATGAGAAACCTGAGAAGAATTGCCTAGAGCAGCTTGTTGGAAAAGAAGTAATAACAGTTTGTTTGTGACATAAATAAGACCATGACAGGATAACTTCCCACAACTACGCAAGAACATACGTAAACAACTGAAACAACACTGAAAACATTTGACCAATATGAAACTTGAAATGTATTCAAACTTACAACAAGAAACCTGTAGGATCCCTAAAACAAATCCTACCCCCCATTTTTCCATCCCCTGAACACTGCATGAGCATAATACAGGTGACACTTCAAGTTTTGCAAGTAGTTTAACCTGGCAGAAATTGTACTGATGCAAAAGATGCCCTTTTCATGCTTAGCTACTCATTTCTCACTTGCCTTCTTGGCACTCTCCTTTGTTCAAGTCTTCAGAGCATTCTGAAATGACCCATGCACCGAATCGATGGGTTTTAAACCAACCCGGGGAGGGAGAAATCACACCAGTTTAAGCCATAGAAACATCTTGTCTGGTTCATTTCAGAGTCAGCATAAATGGATGGAAAGGAAGGAAAAGCTTCCTCCAGTGGCAGGATTACATTACCTTTAAGTGCTTGTGGAACTATAACATATACTTAACATTTCAAATAGTTTGAATAGGTGTCTTTTGCAAATTATAAGCAGCCCTAAAAATGTCACCTAGTATAATTACCATCATGTCTACTGTAGGTACAACACTTAGGATGGCAAAACAGTTGATTCTAGAGACAGAGATTTTGCTAGTTCCCCAAGAAAATAAAGCAGTATCAGTAACACCACGTTAATGCATTCACACTGCAAATACATCACCGCATTGCATTAATTTGCTCAAAGAGAAGCCTTGTTAAAATAAAGCTTGACTAACATTTCTGAACTAGCAGAATTTCTAATATGAGGAGAATTTCTACTATAAATCAAGACTGCCCCTTTGGGGTAGTCTTGGCCTGTATTTTTAGGGGTACAAATAGCCTTAGGACACCATGCATGTGCAAAGTATGGGGTGAGGGATCAATACTGGCTCTCTGTGATGTATTTGAGATGCACAGTTTAGAAAAATCATTCTAGACAGTAATTTTATTAGGGAATTCTGTGTCCAATAGCCATAGGTTCCTTAATTTATATTTGCAAATGAAATCTATATCCCAGAAGACAACAGAACGATGCCCTGTTTCACTAGGTACTCTGCAAACACTGCATAGGAGAGAATTTTTTTTTCACTATATCTTATTTAAATGAGCATAAGACACAGCCAGAATATTTTAAAGTAAAATCACTTGGCCAAGATCACTTGAAAGGACAATTGCCAGATCACAACTTACTTCTACTTTTGACATAATTAGAGTGCCTCTAAATACACCTGTGGATTTGGTATTTTAGATTTGAATACTAATTTATACAGCATATTAATACTTAATTATTTCAGCCCTAGGTCTTTGTAAAAGAATTAGAGCTTTCACAGGATACTCAAAATCAAACATCAAATAGTTACACGAGCAACAAGAGAAACCGGAGCTAAGAGAGCACCACCGTGGTACACAGAGCGTTCCCACGCGTACGTGCGCTGGTACCTGCAGCAGGACAGGGAGCAGTGCAGGGAGCAGGCAGGCTGGCGCTGCAAGCAGCACCTCTGCAAACAGAGCAGCCCAGAGCTGGGACAGCCAACCGCGAGCACACAGTGACTGAGGGCAGCTCAGCACACCAGGCGTAAAGCCAAGGCCACCAGGTCACTGGATCAAGATGACAAATCTGTTCCCCTTCACCGAGAGGGAGAGAAATGAATACTCCTGTTTGAAAAGGTTATCCCCAAGTCTCCCATAGCCTCTTCTTTTCATAGTTTGGGGAAGTTTTAATTTAAAACTTTTAAATCATTATATATTTTATGCATAAATCAGGTGACGTAGGGTAGAAAAAAATCAGTATAATGCTCTTTAACAAAAATGTGAATATTACAAAGGACGACATGAGAGACAGCACGTGCCCAGGCTGCCCTGAACAAAGCAGTTTCTCTCCTGGCTTATTCCAGGTCCCTGTTGTGGCAGTTTTCACCACTTCAAACAACTGGCTTGTAAAAAGCCTAAAAGGGGCTACATCAGTCACTAAATTGTTAAAATCTCTTATTTTGATGCAATGCCTGCTGACTAGATATGGGAAACTATTTCGTACAATTGCAGAAAGTAGCTGCTTCAGCTGCTATCACATTCTCTACCTATTTCCTTGTTTTCTGCCAGTTCTATTAGGCAATCAATATAAAAAAGTTATTCACCACTGATTTAAAAAAAAAAAAACAAACTAAACAACAAACCAACATTCTTTTAGATTTTGTGCAGACTAAAAGCCAAAGTGGGTAATGTAGCTGAACCAAAATCACAGAATTTCCAGCTACTGTATTTTCTCTTTGTGAAATAAAACAATTTAAGAACTTCACTTGATTAACAGCTTGGGCTGTTAACTGGAAACTACGTAAGTGAATAATAATAAAATTTTAAAAAGTATGAGATTTCACACTTAAAGCACTGAACAATAATAAACTTCCACCTGTTAACATATTAATAATGCTGTTAAGAATATGATGTGCTTGACTTTATGCCAGAGATTTCATAATCCTATGCAATTTCTTATCTGTCAAAAAGCACTTTTTAGCTCCTGGAAGAAACACGAAAAGGTAGAAAGGGAGAAAGATTGGAGAAAAAAAAATACTGCATTAAGACTTGAATGAGATTGTGAAAATCCAGTCACTTGACTCATTTACCATCAGGCTACATATATTGGAGAATATATAAAAGCCCAACATTGCATCAGGAAATGGATTGTACTGAGTGACCTCACAGAACTTTTCCATCTGTGCTATTATTAATATAATGCACACACTATGAAACAGAGCTGGCAAAGAAATAGGATGTTATCGGAGAGATGATGGATAAGAAGGGGAAAGATAATGCTAATAGAAACAATTACTTGGTATAACAAGCAGGGCATACTGTAAAAGTGCTATGATGTAATGAGAGGAAGATAAGTTGATGCTCCTAAAAGTCAAATTATTAGATTTGTAGAGCTGAAAAAGTAACAACATGGAAGGTTTGCAAGCTGAGCAAATAAATCAGAGTGACCAATTTATCTTATGCTTTCCTCATAAGAAGTTCTCTAAACTGCTTACACTTCCTCGAGATTTCTTGTTCTGACTTCCCAATTTCCACCGTTTTCTGTGAAACCTGGACTATATGACTCAATTTAAACATTTTGCTGTACCAGATATATGAAATCCATATTGTTTTTTGGGTTACATAAGGTAGTCACAAAATTAATTTAGTATTTTCTCATGCCTCATGAGTCAAACGATATTTAGAGAAAACTGCATCTCAAGTCTTTGAAAGAGGTGTACAGAAAAGATACTTCTATTCAATTTTATACATCTGCAAGTACTCTGAAGCCTTTATTTTTCCTACTGCATAAGGCAGCGACCCTTCTCATTAGAAAAAAAAAAAATATCCAGTAAGTCTGTGTCTAGGAATAGAGCTTGAACGTGATTTACTGAACATTTTAATGAATGAAAAATGTTTGTCAAATGGCTAACTAAGACAGAATACAATTATACAAGGGTGAAATGCTGTTCGTGTTCTAACAATTATTTGTCTAAAACACACTGTGAAACATTTGCACACGTGCTTGCCTAAGGAAGGAACTGAGAGTATAAGGGAGAACAATGAAAGTAGGTAAAATCACACAAGGCAGCAATCAGGGCAAAGTTTATGCAGAACTTAAAAAGTGACACATTCCCTATCACAGTGGGTCCCTGGAGAACAAGCCTGATTATTTATTCAGCAAGCCTGCTCAGAAACCTGTGCTATTTAAAAAAAAAAAGGAAAGAAAAATTAATTTGCATAACTTTGTACCCAAGCCTAGCAAAAGGTGAGCTGGGCTACAGCAGGTTCCCAGAGGGAAACCTGGAAAGGAATGGACATTAAATACACCTTGATGATCAAGACAGTTTTCAGTGTAAGTAACAGATGTGTCAGGGGACCAGACCCTTTTCTGGATAACAAGTAATTTAAGATAATTGAGGTTCAGATCATTACAGTGACATTGTGTGTTACACAATACCGAGTAAAGATTGCATATACTGTACAGCAGTTCTGTGGAAAAGGGATACTGTAGGACAACAAGTAGAGAAAAATTTATTCATATTCAGCACCACTCCATCTTAAGGAAACTGCAAGTTTAGCAAGGTCAACTGAGTGACACTGTTGACAGCCTTAGGTCCCGTTCACAGTCTGTGTCAGGGAAACACCACATTGCTTCTCAGACAGGGCACAAGTCTTACCCTCCATCATTTTTCTGACACTGTGGCCTCAATCATTTGCCCTGTCAACTGTTTAAGCCACCTCAGCTGGGAGCCTCAGTGAGAAGAGCCAGCAGTTCACCTCTGCTATCAGCACTGCGAGCAAGGTCAAGCCAGGGAGAAAGCAAATTAATGCGGAACTTTTTCTTTCAATGCCTTAGTCCTACCATTGGTCTGCACCGTCAACACCTTGGGGTTCGAAGAAATAATAGGAAAAGTGCAGAGCACCTTAAAAATAGGTAAGTTGTCCTTTGCCAAAGTGCCTGTTCTGTTTGCCACAATTCTACATTGTTCCAGACCACAAACCCATTTTCCCTCTCTGCCTGTATTTCTATATCCAGCCCTGCAGCCTCCAGCTGCCACTGCAGGCCACGGCTGAACCTGCCACCCTGCACCCCCACGGTCCCCACCACGCGGTCACCACCACATTCCATTTGTGCTAGCAAAACTATAAAGAAAGGCTGGAGCAAACAGATTTAAAACACCAGTTTTCAGGAAAACTCTGCTGTTTGTTTCATCCAAAGTGAAATCCCTTTAGTAGCTGGACATTCATTGCCGATTGGAATAACCAAACGTACCACCGCCTGTTTACACAGTGAAAAAAATATTGGAGGGTACAGAGGTCTCTCACATGAGAGCAAAACAGTATTATATTAACATAAGAGGGAGGCTTTGATTTATTTTTAGTCTAACTATTATTAGTGTTTCTGTTATTAATGTCTTCTCCAGTATCGGCAAAATATGCTGTAGCTGACAATAACAGCTTTTAAAATTACAATATTTTCAATATTAGCTGTAAATTAGACTGAAATTAACACTCCAAGAATTGTTCCAGGTTTGCAAAGATGAGCTTTTCAACAAACTTGCTTTGGTAATATTTGGCTTCTTCTGCTTTTCCTCTTCTTGAGAGATTTTTTTGGCAGGAATGTTCACAGAAATTGAACATAAAAAGAACTTATGAGAAAAAGAACTTGTGGGCAATTAATTTTACATTCGTAATGAAGTTTGTTCACAGCAGAAGTGTTTTAAATGTTCACTCACCCTGAAATCAGAAACAACACAATATATCTAACCAACCATAGCTAAAACCACAGCCTTGACGGTGTCTATCCGAATGAAATGTTTGCATAATCAATTTGCCATTAATACATGAAATTAAAAACACATTTTAAGAAGCAGATGTATAAAATGGAATGTTTCTGTATAACTGAATGAAACGCAATTACCTAAATATTCCTTGTTTCCAACACTCCCACCCCCCAGAACAGAGTCATCTTCCTTAGAGGTTGGGAGAAGAGGGAAGAGATTTTTAGAAGTTTCTATCTATCTTAGGTATATGTTATATAACCAAGTATAAGCAGTGAACGGTATAAAATCAAAGTCCCAAACAGTGCAAAATCCATGTCTCAGAGGAACTGAGTTATTGCCTGGGTGTGTTAGAGGCAGCTCCTTTTTTCAGACAGGTGTGGATTTGGGGTTGTGGTGTGTGGGGTTTGGTTGGTTGGTCGGTTTTCCTCTCCCAGGAAATACAACAGTTACAGCCCCGTTTTGTCAAAAGAAGCTAACGCTGAAATTTATCCCAGTTTTAAGAGAACACAGGATCGTACTGATAGTTTCAACTAAAGTCTAATTTGTAGTCTACTTTTTTTTTTTTTTCATGAATTACACCTTTTCTTGTTTATTCTTTTGAGGTTCGAGTGCCTCAGAAGTTCTGGCGCTGCTTCCAACTGTTAAGAGATGGCCAGAAGTAATTTTTAGATTGACTACAACTTAACACAAGCAGCAAACAACAATTTCAAAACTATGCTGGAAGCGGGCAAGCATTGCCTGAACCTAGACTGACACGGTAAGTTGGTTATGGTGATACAGCCTTATGAGTACTGATGCTCAAATACAGATGCGAGCTGCCACCTCCCATAAACTTCTGCAGAATCGAAGAAGATCATGATGAAACTTGCTAGATTTTTCAGGAAAACCAAATCTTTCCATTTTGGTGCTTGATATGAACCTTTAAATATCATGATTTAGTAATCACTATTGCTGCTGCCTTCTATAATACTACTGCACGTTGTGCTGAGTTTCTGTGCAAAAATAAATGCATTTTGGTATACGTAAAAGCACGTGCAAATGCATCTTTATTTGTTCCAGCACAGAAGGGAATTATTTAATGCAGTTATCATCAGCTTAGACATAAATTGATACTGAAAATGTACTGAGTAACAAAGGTAATTGAGCTTGCACGTCACAGCCATGTGACTAACAACCTCAGAGTACGGGTCTACATCATGTAAAACAAACAAACAAACAAACAAAGTCTAGATCCTGATCAGAAGTACCCAAATCTTTTTGGATGAGAAAAACTCTCGGAAAAAAAATTGCTTTAAGATTAAGTCAGTTGTCCTGTTCAATGCTTTCAAAAAATAAAGAGGAACAATATTAATACCCCACCTTAGAGGAAACCTGTTAGACTTTGTGTCCATAAAGGCTTTCTGGACTTCATACACAAAACCTGCCACAGAAGTTTCAGTTAAGGAATCCTTTGGGTTTGAACATGACTTTCGCAGTTCAGAGAGGTGAAACCTTCCTTAACAGAGCAGTATGTTTTGTGCCACTAGGAATCAGATTTGTCTACTTCTAATAAAGTTGCAGAATCCCATTGGATGTGGCCATAACGGAGGGATGTGCTTTATCTGTGAGCCGTTGCCAGCGTACAGGCCCCGATGCCCTAGAACTCCTCTGCATTTTAACCAAGTCTTGCCCCGCACCTTGTCAAATTTTGTTAGGTCTCTCAGGTTTCAGCCAATAACCACAACAGCAGGCAGAGGAGGAGGGAAGGCAGGATTGGAGAGGGAAATCATCTCAAAATTTTAAGGAGCGTTGGAGTCACATTTGTCAGCTCCATTCCCTTTGCCCTCTGTGTGCGTGAGAGGGACCATCCTGGCAGCTTTAGCCGCAGCCTGAGCTAAGGCATTACCCTTTGACTCTGGAGGTCAGATGTTCTCTATGCACATCCTTTGTCTGTTCCAAGCCCGAATCAATACATCCATGGCTAAGAACAGAGTTAAGATGCACAGATGCCTGCTGCATGTAGTGGTTCCCTCTAAGGTTTGGCATTGGACACAACATATTAATCATTTTGCAGTTACGGTATATCATCAGAAAAGTGCTTGCATTTTCAGGTTCAGTACATGCTAAATGCCTTTAGCTGATGATTTAGCAGTTATTAGGTTGTCTGAAGAATTGATAAGGAGCAATGATTTAATATTGCTATGCCTAAAAAATTAGTCTTTGATGAAACACAACCATACAAGCGTAGATGAAAAGTCTAAAATGCTATTTATATTAAGGATGCTGTGGTCTACCAAGTATATCATGGTTTTATGAGTGAACATTATGATAACTATCCCTGACATCTTGTTCTGTTTTTAAAAGCAATTTGTATTAAGTAATTTTGCTCACTAGCTCAGTTTAATTTCTAATTTTATTCTACTTGTACTGAAATGAAATTTCTGCATCTCTAACAAACTTTGTCTCGCAGGTTTTAAACATGGAGAAACTATCTTGAAACTTCTTTCTAATAAATCAAGATTTGTGAGCCTATAAATTTTGGCTTCTACTTTTTCTCCTGCCTGCAGCATTTTAAAATGTAGTAACGAGTCCGACCGCTCAGCATGATGTCTTCGTCAGAATTTATAACCACAAAGCTGTACAATGCTGGAGATTACTTCAATCTAATAATTAAAACATGTTCCCTGTTATTCAAGATACTACAAATGCAGTATTTCTTACACATAGTATTACTGGCATTTAATGAGAAGGTTCACAGTTCTACACAGATTTTATACAGCCTATACTACTTTCTCATGCAATACATCTTGTACTGCTGGGTATGACCAGCACTGGTCATCCATATTATGGTCCCTGGTTTCCTGTATGCGCCATTATTTCCTCTGTTTCTGAGCTGAGATCAGGCAGAACCCAGCCAATAACAGGGAAACAGCTACATGTTGCTTCTCCAACATATAATTAGCAGCTCACGAAGATATTCTGATAGCTACATTAAGACCAGTGATCAGATCAGATTTTCCCAGACCTGAAGCTTTCAGGCAGACTTTATCGACATGTTTGGCTCCATGACCTTTCGTGACTTGAGATTTTGGGAGCAAGTTTCACCACCCTCAAGGGAAGAGCCTTCTGGAAGTTGCCAGCTGTAGCTGAAAACTTCTGTCAGTGTGACTGTGCTAGCAACCACAAAGTGAAATATAACACCAGCTGGGTTCAAACACTTGAGAGAATGTTCCAATCCAGCATTTCATTCCTTTGCCCAGACCGGATACCCACAGTATGTCTAACAGCTTGGACTCAGTTTTCTTGGCCTGAAATAATTTTCCATCCTGGCAGAATACTTCATTCACTCTACAAATCTCTGTCTCTTTCACTTAATGTTTCCAAAACACCTAATGTTTCACACCACATTTTGTTCATTATTTAGAGGATCTTACGTTTCAAGCAGGGAGAGCAAAATAATTTAAAGTATTGTGTTAAGATGTTCCTATGGTTTTAAAAACCCCCGTATACTTGCTTTTTGAGGAATTTTAGGCTTCAGCTTCTACTAAGCTTTTATTCATTGTGAAATCCACTTCCAGCATGAAGCTTAAATGCTGGTTTGGTTTTACACGTTTTTTTAAGAAAGGAACAGAAGTGACAAATATTGCAGAGTTGATACAGGGCAAACTAAGCCCTAAAACATTATATCAAATACTAGACCTTTAATTTCTCAAGTTTCATTCCAATCTGAACTGAATCAAAATGCATTTGGATTGTCTGCCACGGAATATCCACATAAATAAGCAAAACTCATTTTCTTCTTCTTGCATTCAATGGTGAAAATACTCAGCTGCCATTAAGGAAAACTTTTGAACTACGTCGGTTCACACTGCAATTTTGAGCAGGGAAAGAGTACTAAAAAGTAAAGGAAAAAATCTGAATTTATTCCCACAATCTGTAATTCAAAGAGAGTTAAAAAAGTAAAACTTGGCATCACTTCAGCCGAATAATATAAAAAGCATGAATCAATGCATTAAAAATACAGCTAAAGCTTAAATAAGTCCTAAACACGCTAATGACGGAGTAGTTTAAATTCTAATTTACTTTTCTAACTAAACTGTAAAGGCATTCCCCCGTTGTTTTGGGCCAGACACATTCCATCAGATTGGGCTTGCTTCTTGAGCAGCAGAGTGAGCAATCATTTCCCATTAACACTCTTACCAGTACAAATTACACACTTAACTTCAGTGAGGGATAACACAAGAAGCTCGAAATCATGACTGACAGAAATGTATTCTAGTCATTTGTGGATTAGAGCTTCATTCTGGTGATTTCAGTGAGATAGAGATTGGTTCCAAAAAGACTTATTAGCCAGTACCATATCCTTATGCATAAAAATACAATAATCATGGAGTATCAAAAAAAAAATTAAGGTGGGAAGGGTGTTAAACCATTTAATCCACCCATTGTAGCTCATGATTCAGAAAGACATTTGCATAACCTGCTCTAAAAGACTTTCTATAACCATGCTTCCTCAGTTTCCCAAAGCAATATTTTAATGCTTTAGCACTCTTACTGTTAGAAAAGGCTTTTAAGTGTCTAACCCAAAGTATACTTCAATACATTTTTATGTATTCTTTCATTTTCCCAAATAATGATCAAAATAGATCATCTTTGTTCCTCCTTGCAGTGGCTGCCCATATATTAGAATAATTTTCATGAGTCCACTTAGTTTCCACTATTCTAACCCCAAAATTGCCAGTTCCTCTCCTCCTAGGAAATACTGGGTTTGCTACATCTGATTATTCTTGATTATTTCCTAGACATCCTCCAATTAATCAGTCTTTTTTCCAAGTGTAATGCCCAGATCTGAATCAAGCGCTCTTTACCAAGGGTTTACGTTTTAACACTATGCTCCTATTTATGAGTGCCGCTATGACCTTGTTTATGTGCTTTTATCTTTTTTTTTGTGAACCACTATGAATATTGGATCCTTCTTATGCACTCACAGTTTCCAGTGTTGATTTTTCCTAATTACATATGTTCTTATCCTCATGACCAATATGATCAACATCCTCATCACACTGATTCCTTTTTTTTCCCCTCCAAACAATAAAACTTTTCCCAAGTTCATCAAGATCTCCCCAAAATCCAATGTTATCCTTAAATACACTGATAATTCCTTCCAGTCTGGTATGTTATACACATTTTAAATCAACGGTTTTTATTTCATTATGCAGACCACTTATGAAAACACTAAGCATAAGCATTTTTAGGACATATCCTAAGGAATTAAATTATCCCTCAATACAGACTCTGAGTTGCTAATAATTTCCCTCAATTACAGAAAAAAAGGTAAAAGTTGAAGCCAATTGTTTTTCTTGTTAAATTCACATTGCTTACCTTCACCAGCTTGTTTCTTTGTGTGCTTACACACAGCTGTACGTAACAACCACACAAAATGACAAACCAAGTTCACTGTTCACATAGTATGATGAATCTTCCTCCAATTTCTCCTGCAGACTGGCCCTAAAGACCCCAGTACAGAGGGGCCTGCACAGAGACACCAAAATCTACACTTCAGGTTTTAAATAGGGTTTAAATCGGTGCAGAGGTTCAGACTCCAGGCCCCCCAGGCCCTGAGATCGTGTGGCAGTTGCACATCCCCCTCTCAGAACTGGGCCTTCCATGGGCAGTTAATGGCTCTTTGTGCAGCCCCACAGCTGCTGGGCAGGGTCCTCAGCAGAGGAGGGGCCGAGCTGCCCACAGCCCAGAGAAGCCCAGAAGCTTCTCGAATGCCCACAGTCGTGGGGGGGCGTGCAGAGAAGCCGAGAAGCTTCTGGAATGCCCACAGCCAGATCTGAGCAGACTATAAATGGGGTTCCCGCCGAAGACCCCTTTGTGTGGTCTTCTCGGAGCTGCGGGTCTACCATGCTGCCGGAGTCACTGCCCTTAGATGGAGAAGCCGTCTGAGGTAACTTCCCGGGATGGGGAACACCTCACCTCTGCATGTAGGTGAGTGATAAATTACTGAATATCTGCTTTAGTAAGTCCTCGCCTGGTAGGCGAGTGTAAAGTCCTCGTCTGGGACAGACGATGTAAATTCCTTGCCTGGCAGGCAGGTGTAAGTCCTGGCCGCAATAGGCTGGTGTTTCTCCCTTATGGGTAAAACGGGGCAGAGAGGGCTCTGCTTTGTTTTCTTGTGAGTGCATATATGCATGCAGTGGATCTTCATTATTCCTATTTCACTGCACCCCAAATAGTCTCCTAACCTAATACCCGAACCTGTATCTTATGTTATTGGAGTGCTAACTAATTGTATAAACCCCGTTTCCAATCGGTTTATCGGCGGTACTTTTCCGGCTGGAATAAAGTTTGGTTTGGACCTTCTTGTCCGCTTGAACTTATTTTGGGGTGCCACTGTGACACAAGTTTATAAAGAACTTTTAACCAGATTTTAGCCTTACATACTTAAATTCACCATGGTAAATCACAAGAGTGCTTCCCGCTCAACTCAGAGTTGATCCTTTTATTTATGTGAGTAGCTAATCATGTAAAAATATTTTAGTACCATTTTTCCTATTTTTTTTAAATCCCTGTTATGTAAGCAGATTAATAAGTTTATTTTTACTCCTCTGAATTGTAGATACCTGTAAAACAAAACAAACAGAAAATCTAATGAACTTTAACTGGTCAATTTCTTCCAAGTACACACTTTAAAAGTATTGTGCAAACACCTTTTCTTACTTATAACAGCAGGAATGCCCTCTGTACTGCAAAAGTCAGAACAAGTTGTTATGCCTTGCTGCGGAAATAGAGGGATATTACAAAACAATCAACTTCCTTTATTGATTTTATACTTTGCTTGCACTCCCTTGCTCTATATGTGTAGTTCAGCCAGCATTGGAAAAGGGAACATACTTCTGCCACATCATTTTTCACCAACAAATGCTTATTTGCTGAAAGGTCATTTCTAAATTAAAAATTTGAAATAAAGTATTTAAAAAAAAAATTGATGCAGTCTGACAATATTGTAAAAATGCATTTTAATATGTACTTGAAATAACACGTACTTGAAATAATACTTTCTTCTGTTCTTTTTCTATCACTTTCCATAAAGCAGTAGTTGTTAACCCTTTCGGGCAAGTAAGCATTCCTTCAGACTAAGTTACAATGGAGTTTTATGACTCCTAGAGACATGTTTCTGAAAACTGGAATAATCCAGAATAATTCGAGCTAATTCTCTGAATGCTGAAAGTGATAATGATTTAACAGTGGTGTTGTGTAACATTCAGTCAGTTTGTGACTATGGCACACATGCAACTCAATAGCTTAAGCATCACAAATGCTTAATGAAATCAGTTCTCTAGAAGTTGACATTTTTGTTTTATGTGCAAGCAATGCTTTTTTTTTTTTTAACCCTGTCTCCTCATCTCTCTCTTGCATGTAAACGAACTAAAAAAATTAAATTATGCATGTCACACAATTCGGAATAGCAGCAGTTTTGCTGGTAAATTGCTGCCTTTTGAACATGGATGATGTTTGGAAGCAGAAGAAGCTTTAGAATCAACAAAATTACCCCAGTTCTACTGGTCCGACTTCATGGTGGTCTCAACTATTTTAATGCTCTAGAGGCAAACTCAACGTCCTCTCCAGTACAAAGTGTACCATGAAGTCTGAAAGCATCAAATAGCATTTGCACTTAGAGTGAAAAATCTAAACCTGCTCCTTTTTCATGTCAGAAGTCCAGCTCCTTAAAGGAAATTTATTTTTAGCCTTATCTCAAGAAAGGGCAACTGAGCAGTTTCCTACTGCAGCATAAACTTTACATAGAAATGATTCTATCTGTGAGTGCTAATCAAATGTCATTTGTGTATGATCAGAGGACATTATGAATGCTTGCCTCTATGGAAACTGAGATCGGTTTTGTTATCTTCAAGCCATGGTTATGAATAATATATTGTCCCGTGTGCATATAGCAGTGATTTACGCACTGATTAATGTGTTCCTCTTCTTATGCTGTAAAAGGCCAGGAACTAAAAATACACTCCGAAGGCCTCTTTCTCCATACAGCTCAGTAAACCTATTTCAGCTTTCATTCATAGAGCTCTCTGCAGTCACTGTACAGATAAACCAGATCTACAGAGTTTTCGTATTGAAAAAAACAAGTGTCTGTTAAGAGTTCCTAAATATTAATCAAAATCCTGCACTTGTTTCACATATTGTGAGCATCAAGGTGCAAATGTACCCCTGTGAGAAAGAGCCGAGTAGAGGATCTA
Source organism: Pampusana beccarii (assembly GCA_013399365.1). NCBI lineage: Eukaryota > Metazoa > Chordata > Aves > Columbiformes > Columbidae > Pampusana > Pampusana beccarii. The sequence continues at coordinate 501,959 of VWYH01005842.1, read as the reverse complement.
CATTCATTCCCCTGAATGCTCATAGAAGGACTGTGGCTTGAAAAGGAGCACAGAAAGTGTTTCAGAACAATTCTTTGTTATATGAATAATATGGAAACAAGAAATCACTGTAGCAAATTTAACAATTCTGATGAACCTCGGTATTTTGAAAATGCCACTCAAATTAATTACTGTATTTTGAAAATCCACTCTAATTTTTTTTTTCTGTCTCTGAATTCTGATTTATTTCAGCAAAGGGTGTAAACAGGGTGTTTTAAGGTGATCCACTTTACTTAAGACAAAGGTACCTACTACTACTTCTCTTATTGTGGAGGTGGGAAATGCTGGCACAGGAACACAGATTTTAGGTAACAGACAACACTTACACCTTGGGCGCTGATGCTGAGCAAGTACCAAGGACTAAATCATTATTGCAATAATGATCTCACTGTCCAGCCATCCTGTTTTCCAAACCCTATAGCATGAGCTCTCTGTGAAATACCTTTCTAGTGGTTGTTTATAATGTCTTGTATGTATTTACACACTACTGCTTCCATCATTGATTTTCCATATCTTCTACAGAACGCCAGATGACATAAACGAGCTGTAGAATCAGATACTGTTTATTTCAGATACACCATAATAAAAGGAATAGTACCCTTCAGGTCTCTCTTGCTCCCTGGTCCCTGAATTTCACATTCAGAGAACTATAACTCAACATACTAAGCTTGAGCTTAATACCTATAATACCATAAGTATTTTTTTGAAGTCTGCTCCAATTACCTTCTGCTTTTCTTATTAATTGGGACCTATAACCCTCATTCCAAGTAAGAATGTAAAAAAATTTATGACCTTAAAGTGTTGCTAAATAAATCAGTTCATACATATTTTCATCTTAAAAACTATCACAAGATATAGGTTTCTCCTTATAAAATTACTACTTTGAGGAATAGATTCTGATCACATTTATATTGTTTTTATACTGATAGTGCATTAAGCTCAGGAGAGCTATTCCAGATTTACAGTACCGTGAGATCAGAATCTGCTCCTCTGTAGTCTTCTGCAGATACACAGAGAAGGTAAAAGAAAACCTGCCCTGACTAAGTCTGGGGTTAATTCTTCAGATTTGCAGAGGAATATCATCCTGTATCCAAAGTGCCTCAACTGGCTGGACTGCAACAGTGCCCTCCTTAGCAAAGGTGTCCATAGACTGCAAAGTCTTGCACACAAAAGCCATCATCATAATCCCAGAAGGGGAGGGTTGACTTCTCCTGCTCACACTGGATGTTTGACAAAGTAAGAAGAGTTAACTGAGGTCAACTGCAGGAAGCATGCGGTGGACTTGAGGGTTGAACAGATAACTGTGTGGGATAGACTTTGTGCAGACTCTGTGAGATAAGCATCAGTAGCAATCAATACAGCAAAAGCAAAACCACAAGAGTTAAGAAATCATACAGCAGCAGCTTAAAAAAAAAAAAAAATCAATCTTGTTTTTTTTCTTTCCTATCCAGCAAACTACTAGCAAGATTATATTTGGGTCAATGTCACTCAGACTTTTCAAATCACTATGCTTTCTCAGACCTTATATTATACCTATTGCTCCTATGGTCTCATCTCCTCCCCTTTTCTCTCTAAAAATGAGAAAAGCTAACAAACCAGAAACCAGCGTAACTCAGTTTTCTTCTTCTGTACTGCAGGTTTCCACTAACCTTCACAGAGGACTTTGACAATCAAAGTCAGTGGTTTGATGTGTAGGCCTGTCTTCACACAGCCAGGACTGCAGGGCAAATATATTTTATGTCATTGTTTTTCCTTTGCCTCTATCACTGTGGTAATTGTTGGAGTAGATTGGCCATTTTCATACTATCCAAATAGGTAGTTACAGTACAAACTGAAAATGTTTGTGGTGTGTCCTAGGAACAGAGTATGGTTAGGTGAAATCAGTTTTCTGTTTTCAGAACGATTAAAAATGCAACATGAAATCTGCTATAAAAAGGTATTTTTCTCTATAGTTTCCCCGTTGGTGCTTCTTTCACATGACTTAGTGAAGCTAAACAAATTTATAGGATTATTAGAATAACCAGTTAAAGAAGAGTATGGAAAAATAGGAGTCAAACAAGTTAAAAATTCATTGCCATAGTATTCTCTACACTTTCCACCTTTACAGCTCTAGAAAAAGAGAGGGCAAACAGACGGTCTCTGAAAAGCACTCCCTCCCTGTCCCCCCCAATTGAAAAATAAATACAAATAAATCAGCATCAAATCTAACACTGGGAGCCAAAGTTCAGGCTGGACTTTGCTCCTTATAAGTTAGATTACCCACAGATTCAGCTGACATTTGCGCTAGTGCCAAAGGAATGGAAGGGAATTTACCTGTGTTATGCTTAAAGAAAACACAGCTGTAGAAAGGGCCATTACTGCCCTTTGTGACACCCAGAATCACCAGTGAGAGACATTGCACATCGTTTCAAATCCAGCAAAGCCAGAGGCACTGGGACTCACGCCACAACACTACTGAGCAGGCTGCTGAGATTTCAGCTCTAGCAGAGTCATTTTACTACAGTTTTTATTCAATACTAGGGGTGTTACATAGTTTACAATGTATCATACAGTAGTATAGCTCTCTCAATATCTAAATTAGAGAAAGGGGCTTTTTTAGCTGGTCTTAGCTTTACTTTGCTAAGTGGTTATAGAAACAAAGACAATTACCTTCCTGAAGCAACTAAACAAAGATGACATAAAACAGCTTCCTCCAGTGCACTGATAATCACACTCAGCACCCATTACTTAATCATTACCTTAAAGAAGCTTGCAGATGTCCTCTGTTCAAGTGTTAATGAAAATCAAAACTTAAACCTTTCTTCCCTGTATTCTGACTTTTGGCCAGATTAAGTAAGGAGTATCTTACCTACCTTCAATTAGTTTTCTTCCATAAAAAAGTACTTTTCCTCCTATAAATAAAAGCTTAAAAGGAAGTTTGCAGACATCAATTTTCAGTGAAAAAAAACCAGCCAAAATAGTTTCATATACTGCTTATAAATAAAAATTCTCTCTTTACCAGACTATTCATTTATCTTCTGTTTTCTTCCTAGCTGCCATACAGGGCTCCTGACACATGATTCATGGAATTCCAATTATTCATCTGATAGCACACAACTGAATGTTGTTGGTGATTACATTATATAAATTGTGTCTTTCTTTAAACTACACATCACAAAATTTCCTGTATCATGCATTAAGACATCAGATATACATTTCTCAATTCACTATTTCTTTGATTTGAGTGCTTGTATGATACCCTGTTCTCTCTGCCCTAACTGGATTCTTTTTTTTCCCTCCACCTTGTCCTGATGATGGTTTTATTTCTCTTTTCATCTCACTTGGAACTCCCAGAGCAAGAAAGACCACAGGTTGGATGACTGAGCCATATGATGAAGAAACAAGGAAGACAAAAGAGCAGGCGAGGTTTGGATTAGCTGAATTTTAAAGGTTTAAACTGATGTGCATTCAGCTGTTGGGGTGGTATCAAAGCAGAAACTTGCAACACTTCTTGAATACATTTATTTTACCTTCACTGTTTTTTTTTGTGATCTAACATTGTAGTGTCCCAAATCTCAAAAATGTGTAAACACATTAGCATAGAAGCCACGCTCATGCCCTTTCCTTCACACAAGCCCTAGGCCTGATGGCATTAGGGCAAAGCACAACACGCAAAAGGCCCCAAAAGAGATGTCAGTTTATGTTACTGCTCAGCAGCCCATCCTCTCCAGTCCGTATATTAAGTCTATAACAGCATGAACAACAGCACCCAGGAGGTTCAGCAAAGTCAGCACATCTGCAGAAGTGCTGTGGATTGGAATGAAGTCAACTGCAGCGCTGGTGGTTGCAGCCGTACTCCACACAGGTGCCTGGCACCGGCACCAGCATTGGTGATGGTACTGGAATTGCCATTAGATCCCAGCCCCTCCTCGCACAACCCTCACTACCAGTGAGGGTTCTACATTTTCTTTCTCTTGAGTTAATCTAAACTGGACTTTACACTGCTTTGAAAAAGTTCCTCCTGGAGTGAAAAAAAAAACAAAAAACACGCAAGCACACCATGACAGACAATAACACAGCCCTGTAGGCTGTCATTCATCTCTATTATCATCTGCATAGACTGCAGTTCCCAGAGATTTCTCAAAAAAAGTGTATTGACAGAGTCTGTCATAGTTTCCCTGCAAGAGCGGCTCTGCTAGAAACACGTTTAGTGGCAGAAGGGGCAAAGTCAGCTTCATTGGCATGGCGTGTTCTTCAATGCATGCTCTAGGGCAGATAGTCACAGCTAATAATAAATATTACAGAAAAAAGTTCAAGGTTTTCCCCCTCTCCCTCAAGAACAGGAGTTTGCTCCCATATCCCTGTCTATAGTGCAGTCTCCTCCTGCCCAGTGTAACAAGCTGCTACCCAGAGGGGGCACCGGCTCAAAATCTCACACTGGTACTGATTGCTGAGCACTGTGGGATGACAGGTAACATCATGTTACAGCATTAGCTCATCCAGCCCTTCACTTCAGCAAGAGCTTCCTATAACACTAAAACATGATATAATTATTTCCATAACATCTGTATGATGAACTTCAAATTGCAGAGAAATTGTCCGTTTACTTCGCAGAAGTAGCAGTTCCACCAATTTTTTCTTGCTAAATAAGGTGTTGAAAAATATATAACGAAAAAGATTATTTACAGAGCTTATTTCCAAAAAAATCAAGTGGTAGCTCTATTTCAGTTGGATGTTGCTACTACAGGTTTTCATCCTTTTTGTTATCAGACCTGTTAATTATGAATGGTCAAATGTCTCTTAGCTACATCTCTCACAAATGATTTATGGTACCTGGAGAGCTACTGTAGGTGACTCCTCCTCTACGTGATACTTAGTTATTAATATGTGATTTTTTTTTTCAACAAGTGCAGGGAAAGGGAACAAGAATAATTTCTCATTTACTTGTTCACTTTGTGGGGAATATTTCCTTTCCAGGAAGGGCCGTTATTTCTAGCTATCTGAAGTGTCCATATTTCTACCAGTAAAGGACAGATTTTAGAGTCATTGCTTAGCTGATAATATTAATAGCATTTGAGATTGAAGCTGAGAAAGAAGGAGTAAAATACCGTAGGAATTTGTGCTAGAAATGAGCAAAGAAAGCTTTACACAGTTGTGCTGAACAGGTATTAAACCAGAAATATTTCCAGTGGTATTTTCCTGTTTGTATCTTCTAAACAGCGCTGAATTTGGCACAGTGAAAATATTGATTTTAGTATCAATTAATTTATTTTCTTTTTCCGGTACTCAGAATTCTTTCTTAGCAACATTTTCTTCACAAAGACAGCTCACTCAAACACAGACTGTGATTAACCACCACAGGCTGCATATCGTTGTACCAGCTCATGTTCTGAACCATCAGTAACATCCTTGTGAAGTTGCTTAATATCAGTTTTAAGTGACAAAATCCCTCTCATTAGATGTGCAAACCCACTTTACCCTTTTGGCATTTTGTCATTAAAAAGAACAATAATGTATAGGGTTAGCCAGCTAAGAAATCACTTGCCTACTTCTAATACAGACCATATATTCTGGTAAGAAAAAAAAATATCAAAAAGCTTTATAATGGAGTTTGCTGCATTAAAAAAAAAATGCAGAACAGAAAGAGTCAATCTGGCTCTTAGAATAAAATTCCATTCCATGGAATAAAACAGGCCTACGTCTCCAGTCACAAGTACTGACTTTCCTTTTCTACAGTAATGTGAGTGACGCACTTGCCCTGCTAAGTACCATACCCATGGGATGGGGAAGAGGACAGGGTGACACGAACAAGCACTGTGCTTCTCTTCATGCACTGGGTTTGCAGTCATGGACCAAGTGAGGATTTCAGACCAGATCTGGCTACCTGTGAAATCTTCAACTCAAAAAAATGGAACTGCAATGAACTTAACTTGGGTCATATTTTGACAGGTTAAAAAGGTAGGCTAAATCCTTCCAAATCATTATTAAGTTGGCACATTGATAGCTGCTCTGGGTGGGTTCTCAGATTGAGGGAGATGTTATCACTGTAAAAATGTCATAGACATACAAATACAGAAATTGATGCATAGTAAATTACCCTGTTTTCAAAATAAAGTAAAACTCCTTCTCAGAGCTTTTCATGAAACAGAAGCAGGTAGTTTGGGGGGTGATTTTGTGGAGGTTTTGTTTGTTTGTTTGTATTTTATTTAGATTGGTTGGTTGGTTTGGGGTTTTCTTTGTCTGTTTGGTTGAGTGTTTTGTTTTGTTTTTACAGCTACTTTTGCAATAATAAGGTCTGCTGTCTCTGGAAGTAGAGCATTGAGAAATGCATTTTTCTACACTAGCCGACTCAACAAAAAGTTATGGTTATTTACTATTTACTGTTTATTTTATGTTCAAATGAACAGAGGCTTAGAAGATACGCTGCTAATGAAAATTAAATAATTCTCTCCCTGAAACAGTTTTATTTTAAATGTATAGAAACTACCCTATCACAATGACCTGTGGACAAATGCATAGATAAAACGTGGTAATCACAACAAAGATGGGATATGTTATCATTCTCGGAATATTCTCCAGTCCCAGACTGAAAAGAAGTTTGTTGTTTTGTGGGGGTGCGTGTGTGTTGTTGTTTGTTTTGAACTAGAAGTAAAATCTTATTTTCACTGAAGATACCTACAGAGCAAAGCTTTTTGGGAAAACCCCACATTACAAGGAAAGGTTTCTCTGAGCATTTCAGGTTTATCAGATGAGTTGCCACAGGCTACCAAGTCTCACGTTCACTGCAATTCTTATTTTTTTGCAATACAACTCTTGAAGCGTTTGCTATAAGGATCCTTAGAGCAAGTAAGCATGCAAGATTTCTGTTAATTTCTGGGATATTGCCCTTTGCAGTTGTGGCAAAAAGCACGAAAAAGTATCCCAAATTTATTGTGTAATCTCAAGGAACAAAGGGAAGAAAAAAAGAAGGTGCCACAGAGAAGGGGTGCGAACAACATCCGAATGCCTGAGGTTAACAATATTCTAAAATAAGCATTAGTAGAAATAAGTCAAGGGAAATGCCTCACACTTTCGAGATTGCTTGAAGCACATGGATTTTTTTCTCCTATGTGTACACACATGTGTGTGTACAAACAGATAGTCTCCCAAGCACTGATATTTCAAGGAAACAAACATTTTGGTTTTAGAAGGTTTTTGTCTTAGCTTACCTTTACCTTTCTTGAATCTCTAGCTAGAAAAGTACATTAAACCATGAAAAAAAAAAATCAGTCTATTTTCAAGGAGTTTCATATCTTTGCTGAAGCTAATGTAGTAATGGAAAAAGACACTTAACCCTTACAGACAATTGTGCCTGAGAGAAAACTTAGCTCCAAGCTAGATAGTGTAGTTCTGTTCAAACACAGAGGAAAGATTTAGAGAGATAACACTACAAGTGGTGACTCAAACGCAGGTGAGATTTCATTATCCATTTCCTCAGCGTTCCTTTCTTACAAGTTTGTTGTTTTTTTCTATATAAACACATTCACTTAATCTGGAGAATTTAAAGTTTCGCAGGAACGTAATTTTGCAGTCGGAGGAATCTACCATACCTCAGAGTATCACCCCCAAAAAAGGGATCACCCCTTGACTCATTAGAGTCATCCTCCTGAATCCAGATGAGAAACAATGAAGCAAGCCAGAAATTTCTTCATTATCTTTTTTACACTTGCATCACAAATCAGAAGTTAATAGCAGCAGTATCCCCAAAGCACCCCCACCCCAAATCAAAACCCTAAACTCTTCGGGTCCCTCTCCACACCCAGTCTGGTTCTGGTAAGTCACAAAAGCCACCACGATAAGAGAGTACATTTGTGAATTTCTCTAATCTCTTTAAAGTTTTTCAATAGTCCTAAATTAAATCCCTTTCATTGTTATCGCTTTATCCATCAGAAAATCCAAAGGATATTTGGATTCAGACATCCATTGCACCAAAGATCTTTCATTACAACACACAAACAAGCGCTTTTATTGAACAAGAACCCAATTACTTAACCCAGCTTCAGGTTTCATTCTACCCTGCTGCTTCCACCTCGACATGGACCTACTAATCTCTTCTGACGGGCATTGCTACATATCAGTTCTGATACACAGAGATGATTCCTAACCCCTCTTGCAGAGAGCTACTGATTAAATAAACTGAGATGCCCATCTCAGCTTCTTTGGACCAATGAATAACAATGAGGAAATAAAGTTGGGAGACAGAGACCTTTTTCCCTTTAATATGAACAGCATTCAGAAATAGACAGAAAATGAGGGAAAATAATTCAGTAAAAGAAACGGGAATGGAAACAGCTAAGTGCTTATACTGCCTTGTATAAATGATTCATTTATTATATCAGCTAGAGGTTATGCTTCTTCCTTTTGTTTCTCTGCTGCAAATTAGTAAACAGTTTCCTTGCTACTGTAACGGGTAAGTGATGGTGTAACTTCCAAATGCTTACCAAGCAGATGGGTATGAATAGTGAAACAAAGACTTCAACCTGCTCTGCAGAAGAACTCCAGAGTTTAGTTAGGTGCGGTGATACATTAACTCCTTGTTTGATTTATTTGTCTCTTTCCCCACATGGTGACAGAGTCACCACGTGCTCCAAGAGTATACTATCCAGATATCAAGGCACATGCGTGAAAGTTTGGTGCTGATGAAGGCTGGAAACCAGACTGCATATATGTGGGGGCGGGGGGGGAAATATAGATCAAAGACTCCTCTCTAAATCAAAGAAATTATTAGAGAAACAGGTTGTTAGATCCAGACTTATATTAGCTTTGATAAACCCTGGTCTCAAACTGAGTGTGTTAGATACAGCACTCTTGATACAGAAATATGCAGTTCACCCGTTTATATAAGCAGTATGCTATCTAAATTATACAATGCTGCTAAGTACACAAAAATACAAGAATCTGAACAATGAGAATGAGTCACTTCAAAATATTACAAATGAGGATGTTGATAGAACAGGAAAAGTAAACAACAGGAGTTGGATAAGAGGAAGAAAAAGATAAGGGGTGATCAAAGTGATGCAAGCCAGAGAACTAAATATGATTTAGTGATGTAATTATACTGAAGAAGTAGGAGAGATCTGATATCACCCTGGCTTCTCAATCCATTGGGAGTTACCGAATACCTACTAATGACAGCACGATCAAAGAGCCACTATGATCAGCTCCCTTCAATTACTTTAAGTTTCATATAACTATCCTGTTTCTTTTTAGACAAAAAAGAAAAGGTTCTAGAATTTGACAATGTGTTTCCAACAGAAAACTTTAAATGAGGTTCAGCATCAGGCCAAACAACACGAACAACTGAATCTAAACTGTTTTACCTATGAAACCATGGGGCTTTTTCTGCTTCTATCAAAATGTGTGCTCATTATCTGTGTTACTGACATGTTTTTCGTCTATACAACTGTATTTCAAATACAAATATCATAAACATAGAAGTTTGTGTTGTTTCTACTTTTGGTATTTTTTGACAAAGAACTAGTGTTCTGGCTTTTCTTGCCTCTGGTTATTTTGTGCTGACTTGCTTTGTCTAATTTATACCTCTGAACTAGGGAGAATTAATGTCTTTCTGTATTTACTTGGATTTACAACTAAGTATTTTTGTGGAAAAAAACTTAATTTGACTACATACTGCATGGAGTAGTTTTTCAGGAAATACTGTTTGATCGCAATAGTATTGATAATTTCTCTACAGAAGATATCCAGTCTTTTAAAGAACTTCATCCTTTACCTTGACTTGTCTACTCAAGATATTTTCAGATAAAAATACCCCTACACATAAAAAGCAGCTTTGCAAACAACCCTTTAATGCGACACTCTCTATTGAAAGACCTTTTCAAAAGATACCTTTTGTCTTTCATCACTATGTAAGACATTCAGACAATTATAGGTGCATTTCAGGAGATCTTCTCTTTACAGTATTTTGACCCTTTAAGTGGCAACTAACACAACTACTGCAAAAAAGATAAAGATTCATGTTATCATTGCAGATTTCACTGACCCCCAATTTCGACCCTACAAGAAAGAGAGGTTTCTCCCAAACAGAGCTGTTAGCTTCATGTATGTTAATCACAATGCGAATACAGACCTCTACTCAGCTTGTATTGTTTACATTTTGTATTGCTTCAAGTCACATTGCTCACCCTGCCCCTGCTCCTGGCTCTTTTTATCCACCAACATGGAATTGGTGACACAGCTTTTTTTACTTGCAAAGCAGTTACATATTCTCCACATGGCAAGAATGGATAGAGATGTCACGAGAATAGCATTTTTTCAATCGTTAAATCACTAGAATGTGCCTCCCTCCGGCCCCCTGCCAAAAGAGCTTACTTAAATCAGACCACATTTCAGCCAGTACTTACCACCCACCTCCCCACAAAAACCTGTGATCTCCCCCAGTCCTTCGTGAGCACCACACATGGAAGCAGATTGCTGGTTTTAAACATGCTGTGTTCTGTCTGCCATTATAGGTACAAGGCATCAAATAAAAATACAAAATAGCGGTTACTCCGGCAAAGCGTTTTACCTCAGACTTCCATTTTAATGTAAAGGAAGCTTCTGTTATAACATCCACTGTTTTGGGTTTTTTGTGGTTTTCTGGTTGGTTGGCATGTTTGGGGGTTTTTTTTGGTGTGGGTTTTTTGTGTTTGTTTGTTGTTGTTTTTTCTTCCTTTTGTCATTGGATACAGAGTACTACAGCTTTTATCATTTTTGGAAACAGATTACAGCACTTGATTATATTAGTTAAACAGAGATTGATTGATGTCATCAATGCAAGTTAATCATGTTTAGTTAATGTTTCTGTGCCAGATTCCATCAGCTAATAAAGCAATAAGTAAATGAAGTGTCAGAAAGGACCATTTTCTTCTATTTTCAAGGTCAAGACGTCAATAAAGCTTTGATATGAACTCACTGGGCAGGGAGAAGACTCTTTGAAGGAGATCTTTTAATAATGTTTATTATTTTTTTGCCAGCATAAATATACTACCTAAACCTGTGATAATAGTCTTCACAAGCAAACATTAAGCATTAAACATCTGCTTGTTATCATTGCAGGTCAATGAGAGAAACTGCAGATCTATTTGTGCATTTACATCAAAGCTCTAACCTACTCGTGTTTGTCAGTGTCAAACATGAGTCTGTAGAGGTGACCAAAAGTGTCACTCATGTTCCATCTGTATATGTGACTAAAATATCCTACTAATCTACAGTGAGTATAGCCAACCTGAATAGAGGACAAACACTTCAAGTGGCTTTACAGCCACTGGCTGTTGTCTCACATTGGCAGGTTTTCCTTTGGAAGATGTGGCTTTCAGAGCGGACATAGCGTACTGAAAAGTCTTAAAAATAAGGTGGATTAATATAGTGCGTGCAAACAATTTTCCCCCACCAATAACAGGTATTCATTAACAAAAATTTACAAGAACCAAATAATCTGGGTGCATCAGCACACAACTCAGAAGAAGTAGTGTTAAATAATCCCTCTTATCTGTCAGTTTAATAACTTAGGAAACTTAACAGGTTTTCATATGCTAGGAAAAGAAAAATTCAGCAAAATACAGAAACAAATTTTTAAAAAAATCATTAATACACAAAACCAAAAATGATGTTTAAGAGCCAAACTTTGACTGAATCCAAAAATTGAAAGGTAGTCTCACATCTTAAGTACTTCTAAAATACAAAACTTCAATTTGCTGGGGGGTTGTATGGGGGGGAGCTAAAAAANAAAAAAAAAAAAAAAAAAAAAAAAAAAAAAAAAAATAATTAGTTTGTTATTTGGCATATTTGCCTCCAGGAAAGCCTTTCACCAGGTCCTCAGGGATTGGAAGACCAGGTAAACCAGAAGAAATACTTTTCCCCTCATAAAAGCAGCAGCTGAGTTTAGAGCTTCTGCCTTGCTATGGCACACCATCAGATCAACCTGCAAAACCTATTAGGTGCTCGAAGAGTAATAAGCAATAAGAAAAACAGGCTTATCAAATATGACTGTAACACACAGCAATATCCGTTTTGTGCTGACATGCATGATATCATTTACATATAGCCATATATTACAAATAGAGAGTCATGCATCACACAAGACCATTTTTCAGTCTACCGTGAAATAAGCAAAGCCACTTAAACATATGAATATTTTTGATCTTGCTTTACTGTATCTGCACCATAGGCCTAAGTTTACACATTACACTGAGATGGAATGAAATATCCTTTCATTACACAATCTCCCCTTAATAATAAATTAAAACTCTTGAAACAACTGTAGCTAATAAAGACAGAGCATGTCCAAAGCATATATACTCCTCAAAAAAATATCATTGGGCTGTATAGATAGGATGCCAACAACTAAGAGGAAGCTACAGATGAATTTTTCACCTGACTGCAGTCAGTGCTTGAAATACAGCACAGATTATGACCTCATCCCTCTGAAGCTATGATGGGATGCTCGCTTCACAAACGGCCTTGCCAGTTAAAGATGCAAATTAATGTCTCCAGCTGACTGTCATTACAGCTTCTTCCCGAGAGCTGGAGCGCCGCTGCGTGCGAGCCCTTCCCGTTCATTTCAGCGCAGTTACCGAGTTATCTTACCCTACTGCGGAACACTGTTTAAATATCGTTCCCTGGCTTGACAACATGGCCAGCCCCAGACTGCTAACGCAAACACCAGGTTCTGCAGCACACATTAGCAGTAAAGCAAGTCCAAGGGCACATCCCTTTCCTGCCAGTCATTTGAAGAAATGCTTTTGAGCTTTTCCAGAAGGCAGCAGCCTGCCTGCTTCTCATAACTGAGGGTGGATTCCACTGGATAGACTAGAAACTATATGCATTTATAACTGGTTTTATGACATATTTATCATTTTTCTCTAAATAAAAATATTGGTATTTGGCATATTAGCCCCAAGAACTACAAAAAAAAAAAAAAGTAATCTCCTTAGTTTTTGACTTTGCTATTACTTTTTGATTAGAATTCAGCTGAGAGCACAGACCAAAATAGAAAGCGCACTCAGATCCTGCAACACAGAGAAGTTAAAAGACCAACAGCAAAAAAAGGAAAGCGGTAGAAAACGCTAAGCCTTTGAGGGTAGAACACACACACAACTCCTGAAAAAGGCAAATATAACACAATACCATATAGTTTATATGCCAGCTAAGAGTTTTTCTCCCATTTAAGCCGTCACTTTTCTGCCCAGTGCTGCACTTTCATTTTCTAACCATCTCATTGAAAATGTTCTCTGATATGACCCTTTTAGGAATTAATAATTCATAGAGGTATCGCTGCATGGTACAGTTCTAAGATTAGATAGCACTGAGGGAATCTATTACAGTATAATGTAATAGCCAATAAAATATAAAAAAAGCACAGTATCTTGCTTATAAATTTATGATCTTCAAGATGCATTTTTATACACATACCCCGTTTCAAGAAGGTATCAAGAAAAAAAAGGAAATCGGAAGAAGCGTTTTCCCTACTTGAGCACATTTTAGTATGTACAGGTTCCCTAGAAAAAGCATACATGTATCTATAGGTTGTATGTCCTTATATATATACACATACAACATATTAACTTTTCATCAATATCTTATCCCTCTGGCTTGTTCAAACAGAGCTACAACATGAATACAAAATTTAGGTGTGAATAAAAGAGAAAGAAAAACAAATTCTAAAGTATTTTCACTTTTGTGTTTCTACTAACACTTTTTAGTGTTACTACCTACAGGGCTGCAACAACAGAAGGCAGTTTTGCCCAGAGGCTGACAAGCTGAATATACTTTTCTATTTTATTTATTTATTGATGACTTGACATGCTCAGCAGTTAAGTGGAACACCTCAAAGATCTTACTCCTTGTCTAGTTGAATCTTATGGTGTATTTTCATTCTTAATAAGAAAGTTATAGGAAGAGACAGTCACATTTCTTTCATTCTACATATTTGCAAACCTGGGGATACCTTGTTCAACATTGTTGTCATTATCCAACTGTAAAATACTGTTAGCATGTTTTGAAATTATCTTGATTAGAGGTGACTGACCGCTTGAATAAGCTTGTTGAAAGCAAACTGAACTCAGTAGTTGTACTCCTGGCTGTGACACCAGTCCTGTAGCCATTGCTTGGTACACCAGATTCGACTGGTCCTTTTTGAACCCTTCCATTTGACAGGGACGACCAATCAAAAAAACCCCAAAAACCCACCTGAGCTGCAGAGCTCCTCACCACTGTGCTTAGGGCTCTGTAATCCTTGATACTCCACAGACTGTTGCTGGCTGTATCACTAGTGCCCCCATGGACCAGCAGCAGGTATTAGCGGACTGTACAAGACTCGTCAGCCTCTTGGTGCCATCCCCGACACAACCCCCGGAAGCAGCACACCTCTCTGGAGAGCGCACCCCGTCTGCACATGGGTGCCTCTGTGCCTCTCAGGAGACGCTCACCCAGTACTGCCACCCCTTGCCTTCTCACTGTATGAATGCAGCATATAATCCCGTTTGATTTATCTACACCTATTCTTCTCCTCTGATGTTTAAAGTACTGCTTTCAAACACCTACTGCTTGAGTTCAGTGACAAGCAAGAAATACTAAAGAATACTCAAAAAGATCCTAGAGATACCAAAAGACCTTGAATGAAAAACTTATGAACTTAGCTGGAGTATTTACTTTCTCTGTTTTCAAGTGCAAACTGTGGATAAGTACAGTAATTTATCTGCTTTATAAACTGCTTTGACAAAAACCTAAAATATGAGAGCTTCCACCAAATATGCCTTTTAATTAATTAGAAAGAGACACCAGAAGCTGTAACTTGCTTCCTGCTTTACTGCCTATTAGTACCTGCATCACCCCAGGCGAAGAGGCGTAGAAGAGATCCCTGTTCTTGGGGATATTCGGACCTTGAAGGAGCTGGGCCCTGAGCAACCTGCTGGAACATCAAGGTGAGCGCCAACAGCAGCAGGGGGTTCAGCAAGCTGGAGGGTCCCGCTGCGGTGTGCAGGCGGCCAGCCCTGGCCTGCTGCTGGACTCATGGGGAAACAACGGCAGTGAAATAGCATCGCATGGCAGAGAGCAAAAAGGGAAAAGCTGGTCAGTCTCCAGCTAGGGACAGCCTAATAACATCTGAATATGAAAAAACTACTGGACATCGTACAGAGTGAAAGAAGCATATAAAAGACAAATAAGAAAACCTTTCAAGTCTGCTTGGGCTTATTTGCTGCTTTATGCTATGCTGCCTGTGACTCCTCAAAGAAAATGGATAATCTGACCATTTCAAAACAAAGTATTTCGAGTCAAGATGTTTAAAATTGGATGCTTTCATTAAAATGTTTTAACTTCAAAGATTAATTAATATTTGGAGAGTGGAAGCTTTTTTTTTTAAAGGTTCAGTGCTCAGCTGCTCATTAAGCACAAAATTGCATCTTCAGTAATTGCTTGTAAAAGCTGAGAAAAACGGTAAACATTTCTGTTGTACAAGCAAAGTACACTGCAAAGCGAGGTATGAGGCTACCTTATTTTGGAAAGGAAATAAGAAAAACAATAATACAGTGAGCAGCCAGTGTTTTTGGACTCCTCTACAGCTGAGAATAACCTTATCTTTATTTGTAGATTCCCTAGCTGGGGGATGAAGCACTGCACACACAAAGTCCAACAGCTGTGAAGTTACTGCAGGACTGAGATGAAAAGGAAGGGGACCCCAATGTCCCTCCACACCACATTTAACCACTGTATGATGGGGAAGGACCTTCCTGCCCCGCAGGTACCAGCAGCCGTGGTGCAGCTCCCCTGAGCTCCGGCACCCAGGAGGGGAAGGCAAGGCAGGAGAGCTGGAAGGGCCCTCCCAGGGGTGGGGGCACTGGGCTGGCACAGGAAGGGGCAGCAGCCCAGCCGGTGGCACACGGAGAAGCCCTATGTCCACATCTCTAACAAAGATCAAACTGCTCAGAAGTATTTCCAAGACAGCAGAGGTACAGAACTCAAACAAGGTGTGTTTTTGATACAGCCAGAAAACAATTCACCTGCAAGCAGTCTTAATCAAAGCTGATGCTTATACATATAAAATAATCTACATTTTCTTAGGCACTTTTAGAAAATATTAATTCCTGGTTAACTACAAAATATTCTGCTCCAGAGGGGTTTTTTTTGGCTATGAAAACAAAGTGACCTTTCATACTAACATTGATTCAAAATAATATTTTTATTTCGTTTTGAAATGTCATTTTGTTTATTTTTTGTAACCAAACCAAAACAAAGTGACATTTTAACTTTAAATTCACTGAAAATAACTGTTTGTATTTAAATGCCAAACTGAAATTTAAAATAATTCAATGAGAAGTGATTTTTTTTTTCTTTCCAGTACTATAGAACCGTTTGTTTCTTACCTCAACCATACTATGCTGTCCAAAACCCTCATTTCAAAATTTATATCAAAAACACTGCTTTTCCCAAGCATTAGTTGTTTTTATTCTAGTTTAAATTTATGGATCAGAAGGACAAGAAAAACATTACCATGGCTACCTGTAATGTTCAATCCCTAAACTGTCAATCTAATGTTTTTAACCTGCACTGCAACACATGAAACAAGAAATCCCAAACAACTCCCCATTCCACCACCCTGCTTTCACCTTCAGTTTGAAGCCAAAGGAGAGATTGCAAAAATCTCTTCTGCATTTGAGAAGGTAAAGTTTTATTTCTTTTGCTGTCAAAGTGATAAACCTATTAAGATTTGTCTCTCAAATGAAATATCGCTTTTATGCCTTTTTTTCTTATATTCAGTAGAAAACCAGAAAACATATCCGAGTTAAACAGTGAAGCTGTACCCGTAAGGGTAGTCTTTTTAACTATCCATCTTTCCTGGTTTTTATATTTCATAATACAGGAGTATTTTTTTCCTTTTCTCAACTAATTGTTTATGCAGGAAAGATAATGTATGTGGGTATGTAACATAACTGATGTAAAACTTGAAGAAAGTTTTAAGATTTGAAAAAGAGTAACCTCAGAATGGCGCAATCCCTAATGAGAAGAGACCTTAACAGTGTTCCACTGTCAAGCTGGAGTTAAGATCGAGATTCTCAGACGATTTGAACCCCTCTACCTTAAAGCTTTCACCAAGCACTTTCTAGTTCAAGAAGTCCAAAGTCTGTACCTTACACTCAAGGTGTTGGACACATGAAGGTATAAATCCAAATCATTGAATTTTTAAACGCCACAACTTTTGAGTCTGAGAATAGCAGCCTTGCCTCCTACAGCTTTGGGCAAAGGCTGAAGTCTGACTAGTTTACATTAAACTGGTTATTTTTCTGCAGAATTATTTGTAGATGTCTACCCCATACACCAACTGGGCTACTGTTTCAGTTTGGTTCGTATTGCTCTCCCCTAAGAAAAGGCCACAAGCATTATCAACATTTTTGGAGAAACATGAAGCTTAGTGAGACAGTGGTTGCTGTCTGTGTGTGCATGATGTTATTATTTTGTGATGCTGTAAAGAGACAATTATGATTTTATCTCAAGGAAAAATAACAAAACAAGGAGAGAAAATGGATTATAAGAAGAACTGGAGAGGGAAACAGAAAAAAACACTCAAAACACTCCTAGAGAACAAGTTCTCTTGTAGTAAAATGCTGTTGATTTTCACAGACTCAGTAAAACCAAATGATTGGGAAAAAACAAAACCAAAAACCAACCCACAAACATTTCCATAAAAGTATCCCAATATGTCTAATATGTCTTTGGTAACCAGGGCAGCTCTCATGGTAAGCACCAGCATTGTTGCTGCCTCACAACACTTCACAGCCCCGAAGCTGCTCGTGCTGCAGGCTTAGGAAATGTTTGGGCTCGAGTTCTTACAGCTCAATAAAACTGCAGCCAACCAAAAGGATGGCAAACACCACCTGAGAATTGTTCCTCTTCACCAGGGAGGATGTGATCCATTCCGAGCCATTCTCACATCTTTCACAGCCCGTTTTCTTTAGCTCTGACAGGACTGGGATCATAGATGGTGTTAGCTCTTCATTTCCTTATTAGTTCTCAAGGACTAAAGCAAATGCTCCTCACTCAGTATGCCACCTTCCCACACTTTTAATTATCCCCTTAAAATTACTAGTATTTTCTTTCATTAGGAAGCATTTCTGTGGAGGTCAGTCATTAGAAATAATAGAAATCTTTCATTTTAGATAAAGAATCATGAAATTGTGTCAGTCTTTTTAAGATGGTATTTGCAAGAAATTTAATTCTAGAAATACAAGTCCTACTGAAAAGCATTTACTCTTCATGATTTCTAAAGCTGCCCATCAACTTGGCACATGAAGATTCTTCTCCTTAAAAAGGCTGATACTGCAAATCTTGTCCTAACTGAATAGTCTAAACCTAAAATTATTTTCATGACTATGACCTGAAACTCTTTTTCACACTGTTAAAAGCATAATAGCTAAAATTGAAGATAGCAGGAGAAATTTTTGGCTCATACAAAGAGTAGCAGACAAGTGTTGCAGCTGTTTTACTTTTGGCCTTATCTTAGAGAAACTGGGCTGCCACCAGCTTTCCTGAGAGGAAGGAATATTTTTTTCCTGTGTGATGAAAGGAACTGAGAAAGTACTAAACAAAACCTGCCGTAGTTTGTGGAAGACTCACATCTTTTCATCCATCATAATTCTAATTCACTTGCTTGTAAACACACAAAAATCCCCTCATAGTGGGGTTTTTCTTCCTGTTATTAAATGAGCAAATTGCTCACAAATAATGATAGGAAAGCACTTCAGAATCAGACCTGTGAGCAGCGCTCACAGAAGTACTGACATGGGAGAACTGGTGCAAGTCCTTGAACCTTCCCTACAACCTACACGAGCATGCACTAAACACTCAGCTCCGTGAAGTAGGTCTGCCTTGACACAGCCTGCTGGCAACAGCTCTTTCTATACAGAAAATGAAGTGCTTGCCAGAGGCGGATTATGAGGCTGGCTTCTGATCAGAGAGTTTCCCAGACCCTCGTGCTGACCCCACCTGTATTTGCGTTAGAGAATTACGTTACGGGGGCTGAAACCAAGGACATCTCCTATTAGACACCCTGCTTCAGCACACGCGTCACTTCATCCTCAGTAAATGCAGACAGGGCAAAACCAAGCCACGTATCGCACTTAAGTAACACACATGCCCCTTGCCAAGGTACTTCTGTGCCAGCCCAGCGACAACAAAAATCACAGTCGTTGTTCAGTTCAGGGCAGAATTGTAGGACCTTAACTCTGGCACAGTTTAACATCCCTTGAAGTCAACAGTAAAATCAATAGCTTGTGCCTACAAAAACTATGACTTTTAAAAAATGGACTTTCCCAGAAATGGTATTTCATTAACTAATCTCAGTTCAATGGAGCTGCATCAATTCTAATGTTTTAAGATGATATTTTTTTTAAATACAAAGATTAGTTAACATTAAAATTAGCTTTTTTTAATCTTGCCCTTTTAGTCTTCATAATTTAAAGCTGATTTATTTTGGATTTGAAAAATACCCAGTTTACAACTCTAAACACAAAATCATTAATTGCTTTATGTAGTGGAAAGGTAAACATATCTATCTAAACAAACATCTGGACAAACAGGTGCTTCCTCATTCAATACCCTGTTAATAATTCCATTTACTTCTCTATCCTGTTGATGCCAAACAATTTGTGAGGGATTTAAATCACAGTGGTATAAAGTGTCACCTGCCAATCTCAACTTACATATCTGAAACATCCTAGGCATTTCAGTTTATCTTGTGTCTTGAGCTAAAGTTCTGACAAACATTGTGAGCTAACTTCCCTCACTGTTAGAGAGACTTCAAATCAATACCTGAGTAAAGCAGAGGCGTATCAGTCATGTAGGTGATACTTTGTCATTTCAAACGTGAAGTCTAGTTTCCAAGTTTCACAGTACCGGTTGGTTTGATTTTGGGGTCATTTATGTGGTTTGGTTTCCCAAGTTCATTTTGTTGAAGGAGAGTGTTATTTGACCTACAATAGAGATCCTAAGAAAAATGAAAAAGAACCAACAGCATGGCAGATGGGCTAGCGAGTACCTACACACTCATTTGAATCTTCTGTTTGCACATCCTCAGGATCTATCTGTATTAGACCTTACAGCCAGATCTGTAAAGAGACTGACCACAGGCAGTAATGTTTGATACCCAACTATGAAACCAACTCACCTCTGTTCTGTTCTTCAGAAAACAAAGCAAAGATCTTACGTTTTAGAGTTTTTCTGAGTGCATTCCCCAAAACTTTAAACAAGCGATTTTATTGCCAGAGTTACTGAACTTTGGGGATGGAGGAACATGCCATGTTTTTTGTTTGCAGTGCATCCACTCATTGGATTGAGTCAAATCCTTTATGCACTACAGATAGCCTGCTTCAGGCTAGTATGATAGGTGGCAAACTGCTCGTTAAAAATTAGGCCCATAGAATTGTAGTTGGATATGAACCACAGAATGATGGAATAATTCAGACTGGAAGGAATTCCCATACACAACAGAAAGCAGCTCTTACCACAGATTGCAGTACCAGTTATGACACTAGAATTAGTTTGTGTTTTTTGACTAAATTGTATGATTGTAATAGGAAGTGGGCACAAAAATAAAGTTCATAACTCAAGCCATCAGACATTCATTAAAAAAAAAATTCCTTTCTCCTAGACTACCAAATTAAAAAGAAATAGAGCTTTTGTTATCACCAGCAAACAAAAGATGAAAAAGCTGGACCCTCCAGCTTACACAGCTAAAATGACTGGGTCTCACTAAGGGTCAGCATTCAATTTTTCTATTTCTGAACACATGAAAGAAGTTTCTATAGATCCAGAAAATCCACAACCACATTTTGACATCAAGCATTGTGTCTATTAATCCTCTCCACACATTTCAATTGCAATGTTTTCAATTTAGTAGTGACATGCTATTTCTTACAAATATTTGCATTGTGAGAGAACCACCGTCATCTTCTGAACTTTTCTATAATTCAGTCAGTTTGCTGATGTATTGAAGTGCTGGTACATAATTTTCGGGGGATGGGGGGGCTGGTTTGTTTTGGTGGAGTTTTGTTTGTTTATTGTTTGTGGGGTTCTTTTACAAAAGAAAAACCTGAAATGAGTTTACACACTATGCACTTCAATGTTTTACGTTGAAATACTAGGCTATGTATTCAGCAAGGGATAATTCACCTCTGTAGGAATAACTACCTTTCAAGTTACACATGTAAGAATTGCACGAATGCTTCATAGTTATTATCTCTGGGCTTCTGTGATCCCAAGGGCCACCTAATATTGAAGTTCAGCACTCCGTTTGTAAACACAGAGCAGGCAAAAGGAAGAGATGCATACTATTTTAGAATCTGATGTAGAATATATTCCTTTATGCAGTTTCTAAGCACTTGAAGCAGTATCTTCCTCCACTCCGCAATTTAACAGTTCATCAGTAGGAAAAAAAAAATTGTCACAACCACAGATCAAATACATCCAAGTAACTCTAAGAGTCAGAAGATGTAAGGATTTTTGTCCTAACTCAGCTAAATAGAGGGTGGAGCACTAGAAATTACCAGAATAGGTCAAATCAACCGAAGCACATCTGCTGGGTAGTTCTGTGTTGTGTAAGAAGCCACCACTTATTGGCCTTATGGAACAGGAATTCAAATAAGAATGAAAGCTACACATGCGAAGGCAGTTTTGTGGATGTGTCTTGTGTACATACCAGTTGTTTCTTCTACTCAAATACATTATTTTTTAAAATCAAATAACTCAATAGTTTGATCTCTTGTATTTGTTTTAAAGAATATATTCTTAATTTTGTTTTCTTAAGTGCCTTTTTAGAACTGAAAAACTAAATACAAAAAGAAAGGGAACATGAGTAACAGAACGATAACAAGCACACCACTTAAATCTGAAAAGATGGACAAACAGAGCTCAGTCAGTTGTGTAGTTATCCTCTACTAATTCTTCTTCAAAGTTAGATACAAAATTCCTTTGTCAGTCAGCTTCTGGACCTACAGCATGAGAAAAGCAGTAAAATGGTTTATCCTGATGTACCAGCAACTATTTCCACAACTGCATAATTCAGAAGTAGTATCTGTTGCTGAATCAGGACTAAGCGCCATAACAGTATTCTACACCAGGACACTGAGTTTATTATCCAAAACACAGAAGGCAAAATAAGACATAATTAGATAGACAATGCTGTCAAATCCATCCCACATATAAATTAAAGAAAAAAAAAAGTTGGGTGCAACGATCAGCGAACTAGAAACATAGCGTGCTCCTCAAGAGAGGAAGGATGGGAGATTGCTAAAGAAATCCCTGTAGTTTGCTCTTTAAATAGCAAAACAAAGGGAAGCTAGTAAGTGATCTCCTGAATGTTTTTCTTTTCCATTGCAAATTCATTATTATATTTGGCTTGCCAGGGCAACATGCTCAATTTTGACACTGCTAATGATGCCAAAAACTTCACAGAATGAACAGAAGCACAAAAGGATAAAAAGGTAGATCTTGGAACTCTTGGATTTCACATACCACATGCTGCTTGTGACTGTCTGAAATACTGACTGTAGAAAGATGTACTGCATTGTTCATGAAGTTGCAGAATACATTCAGAAAGCATAGGAGAGAAGAACAATGGAATAAAAAGAATTAAAGTGCTGCTGAAAAGAAGATGGAATGGTTAAATGCATTTATTGAACATAAAAAACAGCTGAACGTGTCAGATTCCAGAGAACTACATTTTATAATAAAAGTTAAATAATCAAATATTCTTACCAGAAGGAATGTTGTATTTAATGTACTCTGATGAGAACCAGCTAAGTTTTCTCCTGAAAGAACATGAAATGAAAAGTATGTCAGGAAAAGGCAGCTCAAAAATTTCTTGTCAAAACAGAAATTATGTAGATTGTTTTTGTAGCATTAGTACAGATCCATTCAGGAATAGGTATTCTTAGTCATAACAATATAATATAGTATTCTCTTTAATAACCATCTTATTCTGGAACGGTATTTTTTTCCACCAAATCCACATTAAGACAGACATTTTCACGAGTGCGGAGCTGCTATTATGCCTTCTCCTATACTATTTCTACTATGGAGAGTCTAGGATTCGAGCCGTGGGCATAAAACACTGTGCTGATACCATACAGACACAGGAAATTCTCAAATGTTTGTTTAAAAAATATATGTGTTTTTAATCTCAGAAACTTTAGGCACAGACAACTAAGGGAGGGTGCAGAGAGAAGTCACTAGGCAATCTGGCAAGAATTGATATTCCTATTCTAAACACAAACAGCTGGTTTAAAACAATAAATCAGGTCCATCTTTACGAAACACCCTGTAGTATGCTGTGTAGCTATGCAATAAAGAAACCCTCATTTAAAACATCTTGCTGCCAATGTGCAGTTAGAAAATCTTACAGAATGGTCAAGTGACTGGCAAGAGACATTGGTGGGTTTGAGCATACTCGCAGAGATCAAGCTACTAGAATTTTCATATGTTTTGCCCTATAGTTGCTTAAAAAAGGAGGTTCAGGCAAGAGGCTGTTTCACAGCCATCAGAAATTGACCTTTTGTCTCTATGTCCATCACTAGGTAGCAGCTTTCATTATGTGATGGCATATTTATTCTGTCATGCCAACATGTTTAATGAAGCAGTCACACATACTAATGGAGCATTATATTAGGGTTCAAGTGCTGTCCTCACTAACACTGAGGCTGTTCTGGTTCTCCGTAAGGTGAGTCAGAAATGAGCCCTTCGTGCCCATATTTCCCTTCTGCAGTAGCAGCCAATTCTTCTCATGCCAAAACCTTTTCTTATTTGAATGACTGCACTAACTCGATCAGGACACGTGTCTCACGTCAGACAGCTCTGTGACAAGCCACACATAAAAGCCTCTGCTTAATGGAAAAATGGAAAGTACTAACTTTCTTCCACATCCTAAAAGCAGGATTTTTTTTTTTTTTTTTTNTTTTTTTTTTTTTTTTTTAGAAAGGAAAAACAGATGCCGGTTGCATTTTTCACTGGGTAACTGGGGATTCCTAAGTCCATCTTCCATAACTAATCTTACCCGCACTCGCCAGCACATTTTTCACACCTTTGTGCAAGTCACTTGGACATGATCCAGGACTAACAGACACTCACCCCAACCACCTGTTGGGCTTTCACTTTGTATTTCTACTAATTCTCTTTCCTGACTTAAGTCATCATTACTGATTAAATGAAGAGAAATACAGTAACTGGTCTCTCATGAGTGTCTTTCTCCTGCATACATAAAGATGAAGAAATCTACAGTCAAGAAACATAAGGTTTATTATAACTGTTGACTTTGCTACTCTCGTGCAGTCCTATGTTCCAGTGCTACATTACAGTGCACTGAACAGAAACAGACTTACCACTACGCAATCTTTTTTTTAAATGTATGACAGTATTAAGCAACAAGCTGCACTCTACATTAAATAGCATAACAATATGCAAGGTGTATGTTTAAAAAAAAAAACAACAACTAAACAAAGCAAAAAAAACACCACTAGAAAAACTGCAAAGCATCTTTTAAGCTTATCTGATGGTAGTTAGCTCTTGTTATCACTGCAGAAAACAAGGCACTGTAGTATAGAAACTTACAGCACATGAAAACGATGTTTCTGAGCCCATAATCGAAATTTCAAAGTTGATCTTTTTTAAGTTCACACTACTGACAATTCATACTCCTAACTGCTAACTGAAACACCGAGAGTTACGCATCAGATAGAGGAGTCGGCAGTATTCAGAAGCAGTCTATGTTTATTATCTGGTACCAGAACTTTTTTTATTATGTACCTAGATCCAGTAATAGGGAAAAACCATGAAAGCTTCATAATAATATATTCATTTGCAAACATATTTTACACAAAGCCTTTGTAGCCTGAATGAATCCTCACCTGACAAATTAAAAAAGAGTCCTTGTTAAATCCATATTGAAAATACATCAGTACACAGAGAGCACAGTAATTACAAAGTAGCTGTTACCTGATGTATCATTCACATTTCAATTTTCAGATAAAGCCTCTCCAGAAAAGATTAGATGAGAAAGGGTATACTCTAGCAACAAATATATCCAAAAGTGTTTTTCATGGTCCAACTACAAAGGCAAATAATTTATTTGAATTATTCAAGGAGAAAATATCAAATCAGCCAGAAACTAATACATACATGCTTCAACTATTAGCATTCCCAAGCTACCAGCATAAATGAGTTCAATAGCATCAGAGTAAGTGTGGTAATTCTTCCCCTAAAATAATACTCTAACTTTGGGAAAGAGATCCAGTCTCTAAAAATATGCTTTTTGTTCTTTCAAACTCTTTAGGACACCTCACACGTTCAGGTAGGTGTGGAAAACACAAAAGATAGGCATTTCTTTTGACACATCACTTAGGAGAGTCTTTTTGTTACTAGATTATTTTATTCAAGTACCATATAATTATTTTTCTTAATCTGTTGAAGCAGAGAAATTACCATTGTTTGTGTTATAGTTAAAAATT
Source organism: Pampusana beccarii (assembly GCA_013399365.1). Classification (NCBI taxonomy): domain Eukaryota; kingdom Metazoa; phylum Chordata; class Aves; order Columbiformes; family Columbidae; genus Pampusana; species Pampusana beccarii. The sequence continues at coordinate 476,412 of VWYH01005842.1, read as the reverse complement.
ACAGGAAAGCCTGCTTTTGTGCAGCTTCAGTGGAGTGGAATGCACTAAAAGAATCAAGAAAGTCTGAAATACTTTGTAGCTTCTGATTTCTAATAGCTGCATATATACTGTGATTAAAATCTACACTAAAAGTGAAAATATGAAAATACAGCACACCGTGCACCAAAAACTAAAATTGTAATAAAATGTGCTTTACAGACATTAATAGGCTATCAAATTAATACTAAAAGCCACACTGCCTCATCTGATTGTCTAGCTAGTTTGCTTATGTAAGTGATTTCAAAATATAAACACACTATTCACAGAATCCATACAAAACTGGCTACCTCCCAGACAAAGATTTAAACATCCCATTTCCCCTTGGAGATGTGCCAGAGAAACGGGGACGGTGCTCTAAGGCTCTTTTCAGTAGGTGGCTGTGAGGATGAAGCAGCAGCGCACGCTGGGCTGGAGGCGGCTGCCCAGCACCGCACCCAGCCGAGCAGGCACGGCCGTGCTGCCCTGCAGCTCTCCGCAGCCCGACACAGCTGGAACACCACATTTCAGCTACCTCCGTTCACTTCAAAAAGGTGCTGCAGATTGCCAGGCTCCTTCAGAGTGGTTTTGGGCCAGCACGTACCTGCTATGCAGACCTCTGGTTGAACAGAGTCACCCTGCTGTTTGCTTTACTTGCATGGAGCGGAAAGCCCGGTTCTCTGTGCACGTGCTTGGGGGACCTGGCTTCAAAAGGCACTGCAGGCCCCTTGGGCGTGTTGGAAGCAGTCTTTTCCAGGCAGTGTCAAACTACTTGAGGAAGCTTCTCCTAAAAAGATGTGATCTGTACCACTGCTGAGCCCTTCAGAGCATGCTCTAGTCCCACAGCCTGACAACAGGCAGCAATTTTAGTCTGTTGTACTGCAAGTCGTATGGACTCCTACGCTGTCAGCTCCCAGTGGTTTGACAACTGCACGCCACACAAGGCCATGCAAGTAGGACTGCAGGATCAGACTGGTTCACATTTGAACGGATCTCTAGAAATCATCTGGTCAAGGCCAACCTCAAGGTTAGACTCAAAGTGAAATGAGATTGCTGTATATCCAGCAGAGTCCTGAACATCTCCATGGATGGAGATCACCCAACCTCTTCTCGGATACGCGCTCATACAGCTGACTACTATCACTTTACAATCCTTCCCCCAGCCCCATATACAACTGGAATTTCTCTCGTTGCAGCTTATGCCCTGTCTCCTCTGCCCTTTTGCTGTGTACCTTCAGAAGTCATCGTCTTCTCTATGAACTCCTTCATGTAATTGAACAAGGCAAAGAGATCCTCCCCTTAATCTTCTCTTCGAAGAGACCTGGCTCTTCCAGTTTCTCCCCACACATTGTGCTCCAGCCCTCTAACAATTGTACTTTGAGATTACTGATACTACCGAGTTCAGCAGTGCCACCATGCCTTCCTTGCTACCTGCTGTCTGCTTACTGCTGTCACTGAGTAGCTTCATGAGGTCACACATTTCTAGGACTTCTATCTGTTATTGTACAAAAAGCTACTGCATGGCTGCAGAACACTTTGGGCCAAAGTCAAGACGGGTTCCAAATGAGGCTTGGATTCAAGCGGTATTTCTTTACCAGGATGTCATTTGCTAGGTTTTATGTTCCAAATACCTAATAGGACAAGAATAGGTGGCAGAAGCATGGGAACATGGAAATCATGTGGAAATATGACCTCTGCAGGAAACAGTAAAAGCAAAACTCATTCATTCTCACTTAGGACAATCAGAGCACTGTAATATGAAATGGAATTATGGTGGATGACAGTAAAACTTCTTGTAAGTCCCAATTTGAGTTCAACTTTTCTCAGCAAGTATCAGCACTTTATTCTTTTCGTCTCATTAAAATCAAAATGTCTGTTCCAGACCAAAATACTATTTCTGGTGAAGAAGCCTGCATTAGCAAAATAGAATTTCAGCCAGCTAAGTGTGAGAAACCACAGTACAGGCCCGAGGTCCAGCAGTTTCAGTGACACTGACACAACAACCACCATCATTCTCCAGAGCCTGCTGAGCCTGTGTGTGAGAAGATGTTTTGATCTCACATTACAGGGGACAGCCACGTGCCACACCAAGCAGCAGCAGCAACTGAAAAAAAAAAAGCAGAGGACAACTTGAGCTCAGCCATCAGCTCGTATCTCTGAATGAGCTCTCAGTCCTGTTCTGAATGGAAGGTGCTATATTTGAATGTATCGCTAACTGCAGATGCCACTTCGCTCTCTTCCCAGCTGCTCATCACGGAGTGCTGCGCCGTTCATGGCTGCACATGTTCATTTCTCCTGCCTCCTCACTAAGTGTCACAGCAATATTTTCGCTGCTTCCTTACTTCCTGCTGCTTTTGCCTTCCTATCCTCACTCAGCTGAAGCTTGCACACATTGATGGGTTAGATGGCTTTGGCAACAGACTGAAATTCTTCAAGCTAAAAAAAAAAATTAATTAAAAAAATTATGTGTTCTTTGTTTTCCCTAAGCCGTCTTCTCTGACCCTCTCTTACAGTTAATTCAAAATTATCATCAGCTTTTATTCCTTGTCTGGTTCCCTGTCTAGGTACAGCCAGTTCCAGCTACTTCTTCGCAGGAGCTCTATGTCCTATGAATGTGCAATAATTTCTTTTAGAAGTGGAGAGAACTAGCATGGACAATAAGACAACAGGTAGGGTAGGATCAGATGAGGTGGATGTCACACAATACAGCTCTACTTTAGACGGTTACGCCTGGAACAACGCTCCAAAACCAAGGAACAGTCATTTGACAGAAGACTGGGACCTGACCACGTCTAAAGAAGGTGACCTCACAAAGCTATAAACCACACATTAAAACCCATCACACACTCATCCCTAGAGTACAATTAAGAACCTTATTTTTACTTATTTTTTTAAAAGCCATGAGAACTAGTTCCAAATAAGATCAGGACTAAGGAAAGCTTACTACTGACCACAGGCAGAGAGGATTAGAGATCTTTCAAATCACTGCCTCCATGAAGTTACTTCCCCACAACACACACAGTAACATATTTTATATTTTAATCAACACCAGGGAAGACAATTTTCTCAGATTTGAGCAGAAACTGAAAATACACCAGGAGTGAGCTCTCCAAGCAGAAGCCAATGATAACAATGACCTTAACAGCAAATTTGGTTGCCTTTTAGAAAGCACGCACACTCTGCAGAGTGGTAGGGGAAGGAATCCTGACCGCTGCCAGCACTGGACAAGAATGCAGGTGTCATTAATGGATCATTGATTCCAGATCATGACAACTCCTTCAGAAAATTCCACCCAATTTCTGGGCCCTACATGTCCTGAGAGCTTCACAGAAAAGAGCCTGAAAGTGCTTTAACAAACTAGCAGCTGAGTTCTGGCAAAGCTGACTCCAGTGTGAGCGCTCAGCAGATGACTTACAAATAAATGGAACCTGAACAACACCTATTTTGAAAAGACATTTTTCATAGAATATGGATTATATCCATTTCCTTGGAGTTCTGCTTCCACTCCTAACACTACAATGGCATGCATATATTTCCATAGAATTAGTTTATTCCCAAACTTACTTTCACGTGACATTTCTGGCATGAAGATACAGGTAGACGCATAGAGGAATACTTTTCAAGGACATACAGTCAGCAGATCAAAGGAAAGACAGTGAGAAAAGGAGTAAAGTTGTACTGTATGCAATTCAGAGTACTGACAAATATTTGTCTCCCTCTTTCTTACAATGGAGAGAAAAAAAATAAAGAAGCTTTTATTACTCTTCTGAAAAAGTTATTTACGTTAGAGTAATTTTAAGAATTAAGAAAATAGTACTAAAATAAGTTAATATATTATTGGATCTAAACAACATACTTCAGAGTTCCTTGTTTCACCACCAGTACTGTAAATACCAGATACTTCTTCACTTAATCAAGCCACACATGCTATTGCTAGTCAAGTCTAAGCAAATCTTAGTAAATTCTCCAGAAAGCATTTCCATATTGTGAAGTCCCAATGCCTGAAGTGTTAAATACATTATCTTTTGAGTTATCATCCTGATTTGAGATAGCACTTTCACAAATACAAAACATTCTTGTGTGTCATTGTTTCAGTATGTAAGTATACGACTTTTCATATGAAAATTAGCCCTTTAAAGAAGATATGAAGCTAGTAACATTGGGAAAACCATTTTTGCTTCTCTTCAAATATGAAGACTAATAATGATAGAAAGCAAACTATGTCAACACTTCAGCCTACATCAAAACCCAACAGTTCTAATTGCATTGGTGCCACTGAGCCAGACTAATAAGATAAGTAGATGTGCATTTACTGTATACTATTGTATGTTTGTTGGGGACTAATGATAGTAAAATAATTCCAATACAGCAATGGAAAAGTTTGTGTTGTGACTCATAAATATTTATCAACCAAAAACCACTCAAGTTTGGTTTGATGTTCAGAAGGAAAAAAAGTGGTTTTCTTGAATCCAGTTCTTCAAGACCTTCAGTGTGGAAGATTTTTAATCTTTATATAAATTACCTTGATAAAATGAATAAATTGAGCAAGACTATCACCTAGTGGTCAAAGAGAGCAATTTTTTTTTTTTTTTTTTTCTCATCAGGTCTTCTATTTGCTGGGGAAGTGTTTTGGGGCTTGTTTTTTACCCCCTCCACAGAACTCTGTCAAATACTAAATATGCACAGTGATGTTACATAAGAAACGAAAAAAAGAACCAAGAAACCGCAACCAAACACACACACAAAAACCCCCCAATGTTTTATTACTTGTAATTTATTTTTACCGCCAGCAGCTTTCTTGAAAACACGTCAACATCTTGATACAGTTCTCCTAAATCCTTGTTTTCACTTAGTGGGGTTTTTTTGTGTGTGGGGGGGTTTTTTTGTTGTATTTTTTTTTTTTTTCCTCTTGAAGCAAACCTGATGTCTACTTTAAAAAAGCCTATTCAGACTTTTCCAAGACAATGCAGTATTGAGTTCAGACAACACTCCTTTGACCATGGAAGGTGGAATAGAAAGCTGAGAAGATATTTCAGACAGAAAACCTAAACTGAAGGGGAAAGTTAAATAGGATAGTTTCTGAAGGATGAAAAATCTGAAAGGAAAAAAAAATCAGCTTCAATTCTTCAGTGAAAATAGGGGCTTTTTTGGTTTGGTTTGGTTTTGTTTGTTTGGTGTTGTGGGGTTTTTTGTTTTAGTGATATAGAAATACAAATACAAAATAAATAAATAAATACAAACCAAAAACTCCACGCAGCCACTTGCAGCTCAGCAATGCTGCAGTATTGGTATTCTGAAGTCCACAGGAGCTCCTGCCACAGCCCAGATGACCAGAGGTGACACCACCACAGACCAAAGCCGGCACATGCCCTGGGGAGCCTACCCTTGATACCTTCACACTGATATTAATATTATACCATGGCAATTATACTAGAGTCTGTAGGACTGCATTATCAGGGGCACAGAGACTAAAGTTTCAGTGGTTTAACCAGACAATCAGCACACTGTAATGATTTGTCATGCTGGAAGAGAAAAGTTTTCCACCTAAGAGGTTTCCTCCTTGTTAGTTGAGACAAAAAGCTGTCTGAAAAGACCAGAAAACAAAACTGAATGGATGTGAATTTTTCAGGAAGTATTGGTGCTATTTCTCTTCAAATCACATTGAAAAGTTATTCTAAGTAGACTTAATTTTTGGAATGGTAAAAAAAAAAATAGCTTCAAGTTAAAAAAGAAGAAGCGTGGCTCCCTGTAGTCCAGGAGGCTATCGTGAAGAGAGAGGCCACACTTCTACAGACACTGGACCTCAGCAGCACCGCTTTGTGGTTTCTGATCCAGCCTTGGCTTGCACTCACCAGCTCTCAGCAAGGGCAAGGGGGGTGTACACACCCTTCCCAACTGCCTGGAGAAAGGCAGGTTTTGAAGGTGCCCTTTCACAGCACAGGATGACAGTGTAACTCATGTTTTGCTTGCATAAAGCAAAATCTGTGATTGTAATTCCAGATTATTTTAGTTGGGAAAAGCACATAGCCTGTTCAGCTGAACTACCAGAGGACCAAGAATGCAAGGCCTTTTACTGGGATGAACACAGCATTCCTTTGTGACAAAGCACCAGTAACGGACATCACAGGGCTAGAGAAAGAAAGAAAGGAAGGAAACTTTTTGCTGCTCTTGAAATTTGTTATGCCTCCAAACTTCATGCAAAAGAGGAGCACACGACTCCCACCCACCACTGAAAAAAATAGTGCAAGTGACATCTCGAAAAACTCTCCTTATTGCCACCTACCAGATAAATTAATGACATGAGACCTTACAAATCTCACAAAAGAAAGGTACTAGTGTCTCAGTTTGTAACTCTGAAGTAACAGACAACATGCATTTTAATCGCTTTTTATTTTGTTGTGAGTATTTAGTGTTAATTAACAAGAGGTACAGAAACTCCAGAAGAAACTAAATGCTGCTAGAAGCCAGTTACTGTTTAACTCATTAAAACTATAGTTCAGGAACTTTCAAGATGTTCAGACTTCACTGCGACACAAGTAATTATTGTTTACTTCTTAATTTGTTACAGATTGAGAAACTAAGAATGCTTTTCAGCAGTTCCTATGGAATTATGGTTTTGTTCAATCTAAAGAACCTTTAACGGACTTAAAAACAACTTTTATTCAAAGCCAACTGGAGCTTGGAAGTGTTTCAAGACATTGCTAACCGCTTACTGCTCTCGGTTTGCTGTGTCCTATTACAAACATCAGTAAACCTGTTTTAGCTCAGTACTCTTGATAAAATATACATTTCTAAATCCAACGTAAGGTATCAATTAAACCATCGCAACACAGTTCGTGCGTGTTGATGCTTGTGTACCTAGGAGGTATCTAAGAATGTTGTCCCGGAGCTACGACTGGCACTTGTGCTCTTTCAGCATAATCCAGCTCTCATGTACAGTGAGGGCAGAGTGAGCTTTGAGAGGAGACAGAGCCTTCTTGGGAGCCAACCTAGAAACTCATTACAGCAAGTCTGCGTTTTTACTTCTCCATCCAAATTGCTTTTGCCACACTGCTGGTATATGCACATGACACTTCTACAAACTACTCCAATGCGATTTCCAGTTGCTAGAAGAGGAGATCATCCAACCTACCATCTTATGGCTTCGCTTGGGCTGGCATAGAAAAGCAGAGTTCAGACAGAGTTCAGTTAGATTGGACAACTGCCTTACAAATCTGCATTCTTGTGCAAAATGCTTTCAGCACTATAGATTCAGATTTAAGCAGCAAAGATGACCTTATAAATAGTTAAATTTATTCTAGGTCAATGAGTTATTTTTTATTAATAACTATCGTAAATACCTGACCCTCTTTCTTGAAGCATCTTTGAAATTAATTTGCAAGCATTCTCTCTTTGAGTATTTGACCTAAAAGATCACTAGAAATATTACTTAATTAGACCTTCCAATCTTTCACATGGAAGTAGAAGCAAGCATTTCCTTATAATAGCTTTACCCAATAGACAAAGATGACAGGAGCTTTTAACTCTTAGCTTACCACAACTTCAGGCTAGATTTTATTTTCAGAGGTTTTGTTGTTGGTTTTATTATTTCACTAATTATATCGAGTATTCCTAAAGCAGAAATTTTAGCACCAGGAAAGAGACACCAACTTCTTCACCATAACTGTAAGAAGTTTGCTTGTGACTGTCATTCTCAGAGATGATGACAAAGTCCCAACGTGAGCAGGAGAGCAATACTCATTCCTAACATATTCATATCTCCACTAGCCGCAACTAAACTTGCTCAGAAGCCAGTGGCAATTGATCTGTGGTGGCAGACAACTCACTTGCTGTTTAATTTATGATCTTTGAAATGTTCTGCAGCTCCTGTTGGTCTCTGTTCTGGGCGAGCTACTAGTGCCTGGCCTCACTCATAGCCAACGTGTGTATGTACCTGTGCTATAATGCTGCCGGACTGCTGTTGGTCTCCAGAAGGACCCTGAAACAGGTATTATTGCTCTGAAAACCTGCCACAATAATTCACTTTGGCTACAGAACGGACACGTTATTCATGACAGGAAAGGAAAGGGAATCACAGTGCACCAATTGATTCCTCTACCTTTTTTTTTATTATTACCATTCTCATTGCAAGAATTCTGTGGTGTCTTAGCCCTGCACAAAATGCATATTTAGATGTGATACAGTATTTCCTACAAGTTTTCACAGCCCTCACTGATTGCTGGTTTTGTTTTTCCTAGTTTACAGCTGTTTTCTGCAGTATCATTTCCGCTAAACCTTGCAATATTTGACAGCAAATCTGTCTGGCTCGCCCTGTCCCGGGGAGGAGTCCCCTCTCCTTACAGCCATTCCATGTTTACTACCACCAAGTTGTAACATAACCATTATTCACAGTAATTGCGTTGTTTTTATCATTACTTAAGCCGCACCTAGAATTATAAGTAGCAGGTTGTGACTATGCCGTGTAGCCAATTTTGTACTAATGTTTCAGGTATAAAAGTCTAAGCTGAGCCTCAGTGTAAAATTGAGTTTCTCCTCTTCTCTGATACCATCTGTGATCACATCTGCAGGTGTTAATTGCTCTTTTGATAACACCAGAACTGTATTAAGGCACCACCATTAGGTGGAAACAAGGACTACTTCAACTTATTTCTTTATACTTAGGGACCTTGGTAATAAGTTTTCCCATTTTACTCCTCCAAACAACATGGTTTAGCAGCAGCACAGCATTCAGTTCCCTGAAGACATTAACTCAGGCCTATAGTGTTAAGTCAAATACCAGATCAGATAAAATTAGAACAGACAAATTAATCATTGGAGGATGCACTGTACGATATCCAGTTCAGCCTAACTATATCTAACTAGATTTATATTGCTGTTGGAATTCAGAGATAAGTTTCAGTCTTCAATGACAAATTCACTTTTTTTCTTCACATGCCAGAAGTTAGCTGACAAATATACTGACTGGTCAAACAGCAGACTAAGAAGGAAAAAAAATAAGAAAAATAAATAGTTAAAAAAATAAATTTAAAAAAAAAATCACCACAGTATTAGGATGTTAGACTGAGAAGACATGAGCGCAGTTCTCCTTACATACAGAACTGTCATCAAGTTCGAGGCAGACATCATACCTATCACTGAGGGTATCAGACTTTTTAAAAACAAAATCTCCTTTTTTTTGGTAGGATAGTAACAACTCTCTAGTTTGAAAGAACAGCTGTGCAGAAGATAAATCTAGGCCACAAATATTGCATTATTTTCTATGAAGGAAAATGTCAAGGGAATTCTTTTCCCCTGCATAAGTTATTTTTTTTTTCCCCTGCGTAAGTGAATTGTTAACATTTAAAAATTCACTATGATAAA